>OX578277.1:105547513-106147513 GCA_951217055.1 Gerris lacustris | reverse complement strand
CTTTGTGACCCTCTAATTTCAATTTCTAACCTCATAGACATAAAGAAATAGTATATTATGTTACTAGGCTGTGAAGTGAGTTTTTTCTTTACCGCGGCAATTACATTTAATGTAATTGCCAAAGTAAAGAAAAAACACTTTATCTACGATTGATACGAAATATAAACATTATATCTCTGTTTAGATGCGTAGAAAGTGATTATTTACGTACTTGTATTCATTGCGCATGCGCGTCTCATAGTTCTGAAGAATTCCTCTTCTTTACCACGCTAGCGCGGTAAAGAAGAAGAATTCTTCAGCTTTACGCACGATTAGCGAGTTTGTTTACATTTAACAAGACTAATTTGCTGTTTGTTTAATAAAAGTAACTTTTATATCGAGTTTTTTGTGAAAATCAATGAGTGATTTAAATGATTATGACGAATATGAGGAGAATAATACGCCTCCCTAAGTAATTCGGCACAAAATACAACTAATGAATTAATGTTATCTTTATCAAAAGAGAAATACGAACTTGTATACTGGAAGTTTATTTTTTTTTTTATCAAGAGAGAGATACGAATTTATATACAGCAAGTTTATTTTTTTCTGTATTTATTATTTAAATCTAACAATCGTAGATAAAGTACGGTACGCAACTCGTGCGAAAACGGCATTTTGCATTGCTCGTGTGGTTTTACTACCCTTGCTGTCGCTCAGGTGCAAACTTCACACTCGCATGCAAAATGCTACTTTCCGCACTCGACGCGTAATGTACTATTACAGTCGTGTAGCTCAAAAAAATTTAGCTCAAAATGCTATTTTTTCCGTGGTAGCAGACAATGAAAAATCATTAAATATTAATCAATAATCTATATAATAATAACAAATATTAGTCCATTGACAACTTGTATAATGACATTACATGGACATTATACAATGTTAATGTAAAATGCATGTTTCTCGATAAATGAATACCTTACATACAGCTTTACTTACTTAGGACTTACAGTTGACTTAATTTATTAAGGACTGTTTCCTACAGTGACTTAATTTATAAAAATATAGGTAAATTCTAAGATATTTAACTATTTACAGATATTGCTATATTAGAATTCGATATTAATATTTACTATATTAGATATTAAACTATATACTAATATAGATATAACTAAAGATTGATACTTCATGTACAAATCTATTAGTCCCCAGGCCACCATAAGAAGTGAGTCGCTGATTGATAAAGTTTTCTTACCTTATGGAATCGCTTATTTATGCCGTGTCCACCGATGAATTGGGTATATGGCAACTGGGCGCTGGGCCATTTCTTTTTTGTTGACATGCCAAACTTGCCCTTCTGCGGGAACATTGAAAAGAGATAGATAAAGTTTTGATTTTCACAGGATCGTTTAATTAAATTATTTCAAAAACATTGGTAAAGGTGGCCACCGATACGAGTGGGCCGTTTTCTTTTCAACGTCCCCGCAGAGCGATATGTTTGGGGCGGTGGACACCCCAAACGGCCCACTCGTATCGGTGGCCACGTGTACCACTGTTTTTTAAATAATTTAATTAAACGATCCTGTGAAAATCAAAACTTTATCTATCTCTTTTCAATGTTCCCGCAGAAGGGCAAGTTTGGCATGTCAACAAAAAATAAATGGCCCAGCCCCCAGTTGCCATATACCCAATTCATCGGTGGACACGGCATAAATAAGCGATTCCATAAGGTAAGAAAACTTTATCAATCAGCGACTCACTTCTTATGGTGGCCTGTGGACTATATATATTTAGTATACTTCAATTTAATCTATATCGAACAAGTTGTTTAACCGTAAAGCTATGACAATAGATTTTTCTATGGAACTTATTTAAACTGTAACAATTTTAACAATAAAATTGTTTTACAAAATAAAAATAAAATAACCTTGATAGTCAACAGAAGTGTATAAATTCGTATTATTCACGGATGATGTACAAATACTTAAATAAGGACAACGGAAAGGGCAATTTATCGTGCTGAATTGTTTTACCAATACCTTATCTTGCTTATCATAATGGATGAAATAATATTAAATTTTATCAGTTCATTCTTTACGCCCAAATTGCACAACTAAATATACAGTGATTGTTTATATTTACTTAACAAATCATAATTAGTGAAATAGTAATAAGTTTATTGTCAGCAATAGATTATGTTTATCCGTTTACTCATTATCTACATTGTAGTTTGATTAACTGATCAATTTCTCTTTGAAGTTTATTCATTATGAGTTTATACGTTTACTGATAAGAACCTTAATAATTTTCTAATAATGTACAATCAATGAACTTTAAATTTATATCAATAAAATGGTAAATTTTTAATACTAAATCAATTAGGTTTAAAGAGGGTCTACTGCCTCCGTTGTATTTTTTGTATTTTATTATTTGACACAGATAAAACATTAAATGTCAAAAAAGGAATAAAACAGTGATTCTTCTTTTTCCCTTATCAAGTCAAGTTATATCATATATTATATAGTGCACTACCTATAAATGCAATTTAATCAAAAATTCAAGAAAATATACACATTAATAGTTTGTAAAAATGAATGTAAGAATCCACAACCAAAATAGTTATGAACATTTTCAAAGCATTAAAAAATGTATATGTACATACTTCAGTTTTAATTTTTTATCATATTTACTTCTATATTTGCTGTCATTATACCCAATGGGGAATTTTAATTTAGATTTATTTTCCCAAAAAAGTAGCGTACAATGAATGTACACTCCCGATTTGTTGAACTTTTTTTCTTTTTAAATAACTATTATTACTTAAGTGCTTGTACACTTAAATGCAATTACAAACAAAAGAGAAATGTCCTTCGATTTAATTTTCTTACAATTGGAAACAACAATAGTTTTTTGCTTTGCCGAGTTGTATGATAATTTACCGTTGATCAATTGTGGTAGACATAGTTAAAAAATGTTGTTTAATTCATACCGATGTTTCATTTGTTAATTTTATCTTAAACTTCCTTCTGGAAAACAGGTGTTATAGTACATTACGCGTCGAGTGTGGAAAGTAGCATTTTGCATGCGAGTGTGGAGTTTGCACCCGAGCGACAGCGAGGGTAGTAAAACCACACGAGCAATGCAAAATGCCGTTTTCGCACGAGTTTCGTGCCGTACTTTATCTACGATTGTTAGATTTAAATAATAAATACAGAAACAAATAAACTTGCTGTATGTAAGTTCGTATCTCTCTCTTGATAAAGATGGCATTAATTCATTAGTTGTATTTTTTTCCGAATTAATTATTTCTGGAGGAGTATTATTCTCCTCATATTCGTCATAATCATTTAAATCACTCATTGATTTTCACAAAAAACTCGATATAAACAGTTACTTTAATAAAAGAACAGCAAATTAGTTTTGATAAATGTAAAAAAACTTGCTAATCGTGCGTAAAGCTGAAGAATTCCTCTTCTTTACCGCACTAGTGTGGTAAAGAAGAGGAATTATTCAGAACTATGAGACGCGCATGCGCAATGAATACAAGTACGTAAAGAATCACTTTCTACGCATCTAAACAAAGATATAATGTTTATATTTCGTATCAATCGTAGATAAAATATATTTTTGCTTCCGAATATTCGGAAGCTATGTGATCGTTTCGAAGAACGAAAATATTTTAGGTCTCCGATTCCAAAAATTCCAAGTCAGAAATCCGTTTCAGACATCAGGGAACATTTTTGGTTCCGTGTCTGTCTGTCGGTCTGTCGTTCGATTTTTGCGAACCAACATATCTTAAAAACTACACCTCCGATTTTAATAAAATTGAGATGGTAAGTCATGATTAGCGTTGGTCTCATATAAGTTTCAACCTTCTGCACTCATTTGTTTCTCTTTCACACACACTCAAACATACATCTATTTTCACCTAGAGCATCAAAAGTACTTATCTGATTTGTATGAAACTTTTACAGTTTATCGAAAGTAACCCGCAGATATCCCAAGATTAATTTGAACCGTCTGCGCTCTTTAACTTTTGCTAAATTGATACTTTAATTCATGTAAAAAATTAAAACAATTTTGACAGATTAAAAAACGGGGAAACAATTAAACAAATTAGACAATAATGGCTTGTAAAAATAGTATAAAACCAATACAGTACGTGGACAGGATGCGAGGAAGCTATGTGCCACACCAATTGGCAGTCTATTTTTTATGTCTTGTGTTTCAGACATCAGGGGACATTTTTGGTTTCGTCTCTGTCTGTCGGTCTGCCGCTAAATTTATTATGCAAATTAACATATCTTAAAAAATACTTATCTACGATTTTACTGAAATTTGGATGGTAGGTCTCTGCCTATCTGTCTCTCTTCCACATGCGCATAAACATTCATTTATTTACACCTATATCATCAAAAGTACTCATCTGATTTTTATAAAATTTGGATGGTTTGTCGTTAGTAGACCGCAGATACCCCAGATTAATTTCCACCGTCTGCGCTCTTTAAATTATGCTAAATTGATATTTTAATTCATGTAATAAAATCAAAATAATTTTGACAGATTTAAAAAACGAGAGAAAAATTAAATAAATTTTATCTACGATTGATACGAAATATAAACATTGTATCTCTGTTTAGATGCGTAGAAAGTGATTATTTACGTACTTGTATTCATTGCGCATGCGCGTCTCATAGTTCTGAAGAATTCCTCTTCTTTACCACGCTAGCGCGGTAAAGAAGAGGAATTCTTCAGCTTTACGCACGATTAGCGAGTTTGTTTACATTTAACATAACTAATTTGCTGGTCTTTTATTAAAGTAACTGTTTATATCGAGATTTTAGTGAAAAACAGTGAGTGAATCAAGTGACTTTGACGAAAATGTGGAGAATAATACTCCTCCCGAAATAATTAATTCGGCAAAAAATACAACTCAAGAATTAATGCCATCTTTATCAAGAGAGAGATACGAACTTACATACAGCAAGTTTATTTTTTTCTGTATTTATTATTTCAATCTAACAATCGTAGATAAAGTACGGTACGCAACTCGTACGAAATCGGCATTTTGCATTGCTCGTGTGGTTTTACTACCCTCGCTGTCGCTCGGGTGCAAACTCCACACTCGCATGCAAAATGCTACTTTCCGCACTCGACGCGTAATGTACTATAACGATAATAGGTTTTAAAAGCATGAAATCAATAAAGTTTGTGAATGGATGCGAGGAAGCTATGTGCCACACTAGTTGGCAGTCTATTTTACAAACTCTTCTTATGGGAGAGCACAACATAAAAGCATGCTTTATAGAACGTAGGATGGGCAGCTTTACATATCTACTCAATGAGAACTTTAGTGTGAAACATATCTCACCCCTCTGGAGTTCGAACCATCACTATCGGTGTTTAGATTTTTATTTCAGGTGTGTTTCAATTGCGCTAACAAATTCTGTAGCGCTATTTCGATAAATATAAGGACGATATTTTTTTATAAAATAATGTCTTATTATTTTTGGAGCTCTCGATATTAGCCCAATTGTTTGAAATGCATGAATTGTAACGGAAGTAAATGAAAAACTGTTTAATTCAAATGAAGGTCGTATAGGAAAATTGTTTGTTCTCATTATATTGATTATTCTTCATTATTTCCGTTAGTTATTCTTAATAATAGCATCCGTTTAAAAGTTACTCACGAACGACGGAGTTAAAAGAACACACATAGCTCAATATTATAATATAGCATAGCATAGCATCTAAATAATAATAAAGCGACGTTACATATAACTTATATCTAATTCTGTCTTCTTTTACAATTAATATAGGTAAATAAAATCTTAGAATTAGGCATTCATAAGACTAAATTACCTACCGTAATCAATAATTTAGTTTATTACTCGGAACTTATATTAACATATTGAAATTAAGAATATTGTTAAAATATTAGTCTAATTATTTTTCTAGTGGATTTTGAAATAAAATTATTAAAATCCTGATGTTTTTCAAGGTCCAAACTCGGTTTGACAAAACTTCTTATGGTACTCCATCATCAATCGGGCTGGATCATACACAGAAAGAGAGCCCTTAGCTTGAATGTCAGGTTGACACACCTAAAGAAAATGAGCACTCAGCTTGCACTTTATCAGGTTGACAAACCCACAGAAAGTGAGCACCTAATAGCTTGCACTTTGTTAGGCTGACAAACCCACAGAAAGTGAATACCTAGCTTGCAATCAATCTGGCTGACACACCCACAGAAAGTGAATACCTAGCTTGCAATCAATCTGACTGACAAACCCACAGAAAGTGAATACCTAGCTTGCAATCAATCTGGCTGACACACCCACAGAAAGTGAATACCTAGCTTGCAATCAATCTGACTGACAAACCCACAGAAAGTGAATACCTAGCTTGCAATCAATCTGGCTGACACACCCACAGAAAGTGAATACCTAGCTTGCAATCAATCTGGCTGACACACCCACAGAAAGTGAATACCTAGCTTGCAATCAATCTGGCTGACAACCCCAAGTGAATACCTAGCTTGCAATCAATCTGGCTGACAAACCCAAGTGTATACCTAGCTTGCAATCAATCTGGCTGACAACCCCAAGTGAATACCTAGCTTGCAATCAATCTGGCTGACAACCCCAAGTGAATACCTAGCTTGCAATCAATCTGGCTGACAAACCCAAGTGTATACCTAGCTTGCAATCAATCTGGCTGACAAACCCAAGTGTATACCTAGCTTGCAATCAATCTGGCTGAGAAACCCACAGAAATTGAGCACCTAGCTTAGAAGTAGCCATTATATTTCTTTAGCTGGCAGATTAATTCCTATAAGCAAAATACATTCCACCTTTTCTGAGCTAATGGAGAAATCTGCTGATGAAGTAGGGTTAGTATCGAATTAGTTGACAGTCGTAATCGGTTAATATAAATGACAGAAGTAATGTGTCATTTTATACTCTCATATTTTAGACACAATGTTCAATATTCTATTGATGATTTCAATAGACGAATAAAGGAATATTTCACTTGTACGTGTTCACCAATAGCAGGTTCCGAAAAAATACTGGGAACGAAGTGAATCCCTTTTCTGCTAGCTTGCCAGTAATCTTATTGCCCTCAATGCCACAACGGCCTATAAACTCAGACTAACGGTTTCTTGTTTGGTTTGGCTTTCCAATTGTTTAAAGATATTGCCCCCCCCCCCCCCCCCCCCCATGATGGTGATGGTGGGACATGCATACTTTAAAGAAAAGTTATTTCTCTAAAACAGTTCCGATTAACGTAGAAGCATATATATTTAGGTATACTTCTGTACCAATGAAACTATATTTGTTAATATCTTAGAAAAATATATTGTTTTCGGGTAAAGTTCAGTCAAATATGATTGATGGGGACTAGCTCGAAGAAAATGTGACACAGTAAAGAAACTAGAGTATTGTAACTACATAAAAGAAAAATGATGTCAATATTTTTCTTACAACGATTATGTACAGTTATCGTTTAAGTTCCTTAAGGAATATTTATATAGGAAGGTGATTAGCATACTGCAGAGGTTTAACAAGTTTTTCCTGAAACTGTAATGTATAATCAAAAACAATAATCTATTATCAGGTTTGGAATTTCCAAAGAGTTTGATTCTCAAAACTAATAATAATCAGATTTATAAAGATATAAAGTTGCTGATATTTCCATCCTGGATTGACTTATTACTTTATTTATTCAGGACTTAATAAGTATTGGATTAACCTTGAGAATTAAGCCAAATTTTCCAGGAACTTAAGTCTAAACAAACATTTCTATCTTCATTAACTTTCCTTACATTTATATAGTAAGTTACGATGTGTTGAAATTACGTACAGTTATGATTCTTATATTACTGTTTTTATTAATTACTTATATTTTGTCATTTTAAAATTGTTTAATGTTTAATAAAAAATGTTTAATTTACGTTCTTTTTCATTTATTTTTTATAAAAGAGATTATTCTATTTTGCTTGCTGAGTTTACCGAAGGTAACGGAAGCTATGTGATCGTTCTAAAGAACGAACATTTGAAAATTGACACATTTCTTTCTTTTAAAAAAGAGGAAATAAATAAAGTAGACAATAATGTGCTGTAAAAACATAACATGGATAGTACGCGAGGATGCTATGTGCCACACTAATTGGCAGACGATAAATAATCTCAAAATTATTTAAAGGGGGGGGGGGGGTCAAGAAAAGTTGGGAAGGGGGGATACTAAAAAAATCGGAAAAACCCAACTTGTATATGTACTTTCTTTTAGTATTCCCCCACCCTCCCAATTTTTCTTATTTTAGTTAAATAGTTTGTTTACTTTAGTACAATATTTTTCCTTCAAATTATTTTAACCTTTATAAGTTTAATAAAAAATCTAGGATTTTTTTGCAATCTTATTTTATTAATTTAAAAATTAAATAAAAATTTATTATTTTTATTTACCTTCAGTAAGGTGCGATATGTTCAAATTATTTGATTTATTTTTTATTTTTTATTTATTTTAAATTACGTTTTATTAAATTAATTTAATCCTTGTCATTTGAAAATTACCAAGAATTTGATATGTTTTTATTTCATTTACATGGAGATTAGTAAATTACGATGTTCTCAAATTAAATTAAATTATTAATACTTATTTTATATTAAATTGTTTTAATTTTGTCATTTTAAAAATAGTCAAGAAGAAGTTGATCTAATTTTATTTTTATTTAAATGCAGATGGCAGATAGTAAGTTACGAATATGCTTAAATTATTATTATATATATATTTTTTTGTTTTTTTTTAATTACTTTAATGTTTTTCATAAAAGTTAATATGTTTTTTTTTTTTTTTTTTGAGTTTTAACTTTTATTTAAATGGAGATAGTAAATTACGATTAAATATAAATTAAATTATTAATTTAATTTATTTTAAATTGATTATCATTTTAAGTCAAGAAAGAAGTTGATATAATTTTATTTTATTTTTATTTACATGCAGATATCACATAGTAAGTTACGATGTGCTTAAATTATTTATTTTTTTCTTTTATATACATTAATTACTTTAATCTTTGCCATAGAAGTTTATTTTTTTACTATTATAAATTTATTATTGAATTAATTATTATTATTTTTTTGTTTACCTTGATAATATGAGCGATGTGTCTGAGGTGAAGATGAGAGGAGGAAGGTAGTCTAGTGAAGGCACGTTGTACAGGTAAAACTGGACTGAGAGGATCCTCTTGCGATCTCGGTGGAGGAGGGAGGCCTTCGAGGGGGGCCTTAAGGTGTGCGAGACACCTGCGGCCGGCCCGCAAAGCCTACCTGAGTACCTGATTCTTCCTTCTAACAGCATTAGCAGATCATCGACCCTGTTCTCTAACCGATAACCCCCTTTTACCTTTTCTGGCTTTATAAGCCACTTTGAGGAAATTGCAGTCCCTTAAGGAGCGTGTCTATCATTCATCCTTGGCAAGGGTATCGGTTAACCTCATCTGACAGGCTTGCTATTAAGAGCTTCACAACATTTTACAGATTTACTCCATCGGAATCTATCTATCCCTTTTACAAAAGGCCTAAAGAGCCATTAGAGTAATCGAGAAAATGTCGGACAGAACTAAAATAAGGTCAAGGTTTGGCCAAGTGTATATAAGTTTGAAAGCATCTTCAACCAAGATTGAAGTGGACCCCTTTAATCTCTAACTCATATCCGTTGGACCGTACTTAATAATTGAGCAGATCAATATAAACTATCCTTCAAATAAGTAATGGAAGGATCCAATCACATTGCTGAACATAAAAAAATACGTGCAGCAGACGCACAGCTATGAACTGATCAGTACAGCTTCCATCTCATCTTTCTGAATTAATAAAACCCTTCCATCAATCACTTTCTCTATCTATATCTTCTTCTTCATCCCTATTACATTACTTTAAAATAGTACTTACTAATTAGTATTACTTCTAAATAACATACTAACTACTAATATTACTTAATAACTACTATTACTATTAAATGAAATAGTACTTACTAATTAGTATTACTTCTAAATAACATACTAACTACTAATATTACTTAATAACTACTATTACTATTAAATGAAATAGTACTTACTAATTAGTATTACTTCTAAATAACATACTAACTACTAATATTACTTAATAACTACTATTACTATTAAATGAAATAGTACTTACTAATTAGTATTACTTCTAAATAACATACTAACTACTAATATTACTTAATAACTACTATTACTATTAAATGAAATAGTACTTACTAATTAGTATTACTTCTAAATAACATACTAACTACTAATATTACTTAATAACTACTATTACTATTAAATGAAATAGTACTTACTAATTAGTATTACTTCTAAATAACATACTAACTACTAATATTACTTAATAACTACTATTACTATTAAATGAAATAGTACTTACTAATTAGTATTACTTCTAAATAACATACTATTTACTAACTACTAATATTACTTAATAACTACTATTACTATTAAATGAAATACTACTTACTAATTTATTATTATTACTGCTAAATAACATACTATTTACTAACTACTAATATTACTTAATAACTACTATTACTATTAAATGAAATACTACTTACTAATTATTATATTACTCCTAAATAACATACTATTTACTAACTATACTAATATTAATTAATTACTACTATTACTATTAAATGAAATACTACTTACTAATTTATTATTATTGCTAAATAACATACTATTTACAACTAATATTATTTAATAACTGCAATTTTTATTAAATGAAATACTACTTACTATTATTAGTAATAAGTAAAATATTAAAAATTCAAATATTTAGTTTTTGGTAGTATTCATACAACGGAACGTTTAAATTTTAATTTAAATAAAATTGTAACTACTATTTACAATGGGAAATAGACAGAGAAAAATAAACTCCAGCACCGGGACTCGAACCACGGGGGAGTCCTTGTGGACTCGGGGGAGTACCCAATTAGTACCTGCATCTAGTACAATCAATTAGAAATTAAATTTTTAAGGGTTTGGTAGTATTCATACTACGGTGAATACTACCAAACACTTAAAAGTTGAATTTCTAATTGATTGTACTAGATACAGGTACTAATTGGGTACTTTATAATTATAAGCGTTATTTCTCGGTCTAGTTCTATTGACGTAAATTTCGACTTCTAGATTTGTAGAAAATAGAAAGCTTAATTTGGGACTAGATATCGTTATAGTTATAGACAGAGGAAAATTGTTCTCCGGTATAGCTTAGTTGGTCAGAGCACTGTAACGGAAATATAGAGGCCCGTGGTTCGAGTCCCGGTGCTGGAGTCTATTTTTCTCTGTCTATTTCCCATTGTAAATAGTAATTATAATTTGATTTAAAATAAAATATTAATTATATTAACTACAAATACAACTAAATATCATACTAATTAATAATTTATAATTCTTCTAAATGAAATACTACTTACTAACACAACAACAACAAATACTACCAAATATCATACTACTTAATAATTAATAATTCTTCTAAATGATATACTACTTATTAACGACAAATTCTACTAAATATCATACTTCTTTCTAATTAATAATTCTTCTAAATGATGTACTACTTATTAACGACAAATTCTACTAAATATCATACTACTTAATAATTAATAATTCTAATAAATGAAATACTACTTATTAACGACAAATTCTACTAAATATAATTAAATATCTTACCTAATTAATAATTCTTCCATAAATATCATACTACTTACTGACAAATAACACAGTCTGCAAAATTTACCAAATTGGAAGTTGGTTATCCGAATATGAACTTCAAATTTCTCCTGTACATAAAATATTTTCGTTCTTCAAAACAATCACATAGCTTCCTTACCTTTGGTAAGCTTGGAAGCAAAAGGGGGAAATAATTAAATAAATTACAATAATCATCCAATTAATTATAATAATTACAAATGGATAAATTACAATAATGGCTTGTAAAAGCATAAAATCAATAAAGTACGTGATAGGATGCGAGGAAGCTATGTGCCACACTACCACACTAATTGACAGTCTATTTTTTATTTTTTATGATTTGTTAAAAAAAATAGTGAGGGGACACGAAAAAACGAAATTTTCAGGGCCATATGACGTAAAGATGGATCGGTACTAAAAGAAACCAAATACATATATGTATATATTTGTACACAGGGCGTTCTCCTCTATTATTTAAAACCCTTTATGATAAATTCCCCTTAAAAAAATGTCAACCCTTTAAACATCAACCCCTAGATTTTGAGGGATACATTTTTTATGATTTTCCTATAATTTTCCTGTGATTGGGTTATTACACATAACATAAATGCAAAATTTCAACTTTTTTTGTGTTGAGTACTTTTCGAGATAAGATGCGATACAGACACAGATACGGACAAACAGACAGACAAGCGCAGGAGAGTATAAGGGTTCCTCGTTTTTTGGGTAGGGACCCTAAAAACATATATTTTATTATTGATTATTATCTCTGTTCCCGAAAAGCGAAATTTTATTGTTTCTATTCACGCTTTGGCTTGCCTATAATAAAAAAATAAATAATAAATATAAAATTTCGTGAGAAGTTTAAAACTAATTAATTGAGTTTTATTTCCTGTAGTAAAATAAAATTAATGAATATCATCTTTATGGTATTTATAATATATTTATAATAGATATCAGTTTTATATAAAATGTTTTACGATGTTTTTATAACAAATTAGTTTTTTTTCTCAGACGGTAAAGGCTATAAATATAGGATGGTTACGTCAAAGTGCTTTAATATTTATTTCTTATCTATTAAGGGCCTTGTAACACGCTAGAGATTAAACTACCATAGCGTAGCATAATTCACTTTTTTAATTATTATAAATTTGAAGAGAATAAAATTTAAATACATAACATAATATTCGTAGAGAATCACTTTATTGAAGAGGCTATAATATTATAGAAGCTAATTATACTAGGAGTTTTCAAATTAGCGATCTTATCTATTAAATCGATCTATATAAATAATATTGTAGGGTTACCCGGCGTCCCCGATTTGGACTAAAAATTCAGGTGACCCGAAAAACTATTTGGGAAGCCATAATGTGAGACGTTGATACTATTGTTGCAATAAAAAGAACCCACCAACTCTTATAATTTGAGTTTTAAAAAAATACGTGTGATGTCGCGGGACACCCGGTAGGAACCAAGTTCCTTACATTTTTCATTAAACATAAATTATAAAATCACACTGCTAAGTACGTATACATTGCTAACTACTTATACATGGCGGAGTTAGAAAAGAGACAAAATTAAAAGTAACGAACGGTTTGTACCTAGCAAGAGTTAAGGCAAAATTAAAAGAAAATCATTATTATTATTTGTATCATTAAAGCAAGCGTCTCACTATAAATATGGTATATTGAATATAAGAAAAATGTTCATGATGAGTTTATAGTTAAAGAGTATGTTTGTTAAAGGATGTTAGATTGAAATAGGACTGTCTTCTACCTACCCGGCCTATTAATTTAAAATATTATAAAATATATCTCTTCCCTACTCTAAAGCTTCTGTTTGAATCCGGTTGAAATTTTACATGCCTGTTTCAATTGTACTTTAGACAATGTGTAAGAATTTTATTAAAATCGTTATACGTTAGAACGGAAGATATCGGTAAAAACGTTGTTTTCTTTATTTTAAACGTTTGGGTCCACTTTAATAAATTTAGCGATCTTTATCACTTCATAACAGTGTCGATGTTAGTTTTACTAAAACTAGGCATCGCGTGGCTCTATCATTGAAGCGAGCGTATTACAATGAAATACTGAATATTGAAATTTATTAATCATGATGAATGTCATAGTTGAAGATAAGTGGAAGAGGGTAGTGTGGGGAAGAGTGGGGGTACTCGGTACAAAGCTTTACTTCCTAAACAAGCCTATACTCTATACGACTATAACAATCTTCACCACCCGCGGTAGCTTTTAAACAATTATTATAAATGTATCTCGTCACTACGCAAAGAATTTTGCTTGTATCAAGTTGAAATTTTGCATACCTGTTTCAATTGTGTGCATTAGATGGTGTATATGAAGTTTTATTAAAATCGTTACGTTAAAACGTAAGATATCGGTAAAAAGGTTGTTTTCTCTATTATAAACGTTTAGGTCCGCTTTAATATAGTTTTAGCGATCTTTATTAAGTCATAGCGGTGTCGCTGTTGGTTTTAGTAAAAAATGTTATTTGTAAAAAATGTTCGTCTCATCGAATAGATGATGATAGAATCTTTTCCCGTCATGAAATTCCAATTTAATTTTTGTACCTCTCGTTTACGCGAGCGTTGCGCGCGAACTCTTGGACGGATCACGCTGTCCAACGAACTTAGCCTGAGTATTAGTAAGAGGATCATGTATACCAAATTTCAACTAAATCGGTCAACTTTTACTCAAGTTATCGTCACACGCGTGAACGTTACTGACAGGCAGACAGACAGACACGGAGCATATTTCGTTGAATGTAGGAAGCTCGCTACGCTCGCTTCAAAAAATATTTAAAAAAGTTGTTTGTCTCATTAAATAGATGAAGTTAGAATTTTTTCTTGGATTAAATACGCAGTATTATAACTAGGCATCGCGTGGCTCTATCATTGAAGCGAGCGTATAGTAATTGAAGCGAGCGTAGCGAGCTTCCTACATTCAACGAAATATGCGCCGTGTCTGTCTGTCTGTCTGTCTGTCTGTCTGTCAGTAACGTTCACGCGTGTGACGATAACATGAGTAAAAGTTGACCGATTTAGTTGAAATTTGGTATACATGATCCTCTTACTAATACTCAGGCTAAGTTCGTTGGACAGCGTGATCCGTCCAAGAGTTCGCGCGCAACGCTCGCGTAAACGAGAGGTACAAAAATTAAATTGGAATTTCATGACGGGAAAAGATTCTATCATCATCTATTCGATGAGACGAACATTTTTTTCTAATAACATTTTTTACTAAAACCAACAGCGACACCGCTATGACTTAATGAAGATCGCTAAAACTATTAAAGCGGACCTAAACGTTTATAATAGAGAAAACAACCTTTTTACCGATATCTTACGTTCTAACGAAACGATTTTAATAAAACTTCATATACACCATCTAATGCACAATTGAAACAGGTATGCAAAATTTCAACTTGATACAAGCAAAATTCTTTGCGTAGTGACGAGATACATTTATAATAATTGTTTAAAAGCTACCGCGGGTGGTGAAGATTGTTATAGTCGCATAGTGTATAGGTTTGTTTAGGATGTAAAGCTTTGTACCGAGTACCTCCACTCTTCCCTACACTACCCTCTTCCACTTATCTTCAACTATGACATTCATCATGATTAATAAATTTCAATATTTAGTATTTCATTGCAATACGCTCGCTTCAATGATAGAGCCACGCGATGCCTAGTAAATATCTATTGAATATTGAAAAAAAAGATTATTGTGAATCATGATGAGTTGATAGATAATGGGTCTGGTAGTAGTGCAGCGGCTAGTAGTAAGGGAACCACCCCGCATTCTTACTATTCCACTAACCACACATCTCTATTTCAATATTTATAATTTGTATCTCTTTGCTACAAACAAACTACTGCATGTATCAAATTGAAATTTTGCATGCCTGTTTCAATTGTGCATCAGATGGTGTATATGAAGTTTTATTAAAATCGTTACGTTAGAACGTAAGATATCGGTAAAAAGGTTGTTTTCTCTATTTTAAACGTTTAGGCCCGCTTTAATAGTTTTAGCGATCTTTATTAAGTCATAGCGGTGTCGCTGTTGGTTTTAGTAAAAAAGCCTGAGTATTAGTAAGAGGATCATGTATACCAAATTTCAACTAAATCGGTCAACTTTTACTCAAGTTATCGTCACACGCGTGAACGTTACTGACAGACAGACAGACAGACAGACAGACACGGAGCATATTTCGTTGAATGTAGGAAGCTCGCTACGCTCGCTTCAATAATATACCAAATATATTGAAATAAGCGTCAGCACAGATCAATTTTACTTTTAACATGACCGTGATTATATTTTCGATATTTACAAAACCAAGTGACATTTTGACATAATATAACAAAAATAAACAAGTCAAGTAACAGGCTTCCATAATAACATTTTTTCCCGTCTTTGTAAAGCTTACGTTTACGCGAGCGTTGCGCGTGAACGCTTGGGCGGAAACTTTTTCCAACGAACTCAGCCTGAGCATTGGTAAAATGAACATGTGTACCAAATTTCAACGAACTTGGTGATCTTTTACTCAAGTTATCGTCATCGGTAGATTTTGTGACGGCTTTCTCGTGACGGTGATTTTGGTAGTTTTTTTTGGATTCATTCCGGGCTCCAGAACGTGGCATAAGGAACTTCGTTCTAATAATAGATAGATGCGTAGTTTTAGAAAGCAAAGTATTATGCATATAAAATGAAAAATATTAAAAATCCCTTGTACAACGAACATTTTTTTGTATCTTCAGACTAAAAAATTCCCACAGATATCCGTTTTAAACATGAGGGAACATTTTTGATCCCGTGACTGACTGTCAATCAATCGGTCTCTCCAAAATTTCTGCTAACTATAACTTATGCTAACAACTGCTCATCCCATTTTAATAAAATATGGGTGGTTGGTAGATTAGTAAATTGTTGGTCTTATAATATTAGTTCCTTCTGAGCCCAAGAGTGACTTTGACCCTTAATTGGCCTTCTTTGTAACATTAGCCCATGTCATGTCTATCCTAAGAATTACCCAATGAGACAAACAAAAATGGGATGCCTATAGGGGAACCTATGGACCAACGATAATGAACAGGATAAATTTTGGATATAAGGGTATCCCAGTGACGGATCAGGTGTGCTTCTTGGGACCAAACTTGGTTTTTAAATAGCTAGAGGAAACATGAATTCAAAGATAGATTTGATTATTTATTTCTTGCGAGTATGTTTTATCAATTATGTTAGTTTTTGAATTCTGTTTCTTTGTGAGTTTGTATGTCTAACGATAACTGGTGTAAAAAATGAGATTGATGATTGATTTGAACGAAATTTGGCACACGGGTACTTCTCAGGAGATAGCGGCCAATATGGCGGAAGAGTAAATAAAAAATGTTTAATAATCATGACAATGTTATACATTGTTTTGAAGGTTAAAGAATAGGAAAAGAGTAAATAACTATTACTACAAAATTTCCATTCTTTGCTGGCATTTTAAGCAAGTCACATACCATTTAAAAGCTTTTTATCTAAGATTGTTACGAAATATAAACATTGTATCTCTATTTAGATGCGTAGAAAGCGATTCTTTACGTACTTGTATTCATTGCGCATGCGCGTCTCATAATTCTGAATAATTCCTCTTTTTTACCGCCCTAGGGTGGTAGAAAAGAAGAATTCTTCACCTTTACGCAGGATTAGCGAGTTTGTTTTTTAATAAAAGTAACTGTTTATATCAATTTTTTGTGAAAATGAATGAGTGATTTAAGTGATTATGACGAATATGAGGAAAATAATACGCCTCCCGAAATAATTAATTCGGCACAAAATACAAAATACAACTAATGAATTAATGTCATCTTTATAAAAAGAGAAATATGTACGAACTTGCATACAGGAAGTTTATTTGTTTCTGTATTTATTATTTAAATCTAACAATCGTAGATAAAGTACGGTACGCAACTCGTGCGAAAACGGCATTTTGCATTGCTCGTGTGGTTTTACTACCCTCGCTGTCGCTCCGGGTGCAAACTCCTCACTCACATGCAAAATGCTACTTTCCACACTCGACGCGTAATGTACTATTATCTGTTAAATGTTTCCTGTTAGCTATATTTAAAACAAATATGGCCGAGATAAGAGAAAAAAAATTCTTCTTTGATAATTTGAGTTCTTTATCCGCCGCATCATTGCGGTCTTTATTTAGCTATTAGAATTCTTTCTAAGTGGTAAACAAATATAGGGTGAGTTAGTACCCAATTAAATTGTTTGTCACATGTCATCCCATTTACTTTGCTACCCACAAGGATGTTAAATAAAAGAGATGGTGGTGCGTTGTGGAAAAAAGTGACCCCATGAAGATGTAATAGTACATTACGCGTCGAGTGCGAAAAGTAGCATTTTGCATGCGAGTGTGGAGTTTGCACCCGAGCGATAGCGAGGGTGGTGAAAACCACACCAGCAATGCAAACTGCCGTTTTCGCACGAGTTGCGTACCGTACTTTATCTACGATTGTTAGATTTAAATAATGAATACAGAAAAAAATAAACTTGCTGTATGTAAGTTCGTATCTCTCTCTTGATAAAGATGGCATTAATTCTTGAGTTGTATTTTTTGCCGAATTAATTATTTCTGGAAGAGTAATATTCTCCACATTTTCGTCAAAGTTACTTGATTCACTCATTGTTTTTCACCAAAAATTCGATATAAACAGTTACTTTAATAAAAGAACAGCAAATTAGTTTTGTTAAATGTAAACAAACTCGCTAATTGTGCGTAAAGCTGAAGAATTCCTCTTCTTTACCGCACTAGCGTGGTAAAGAAGAGGAATTATTCAGAACTATGAGACGCGCATGCGCAATGAATACAAGTACGTAACTAATCACTTTCTACGCATCTAAACAAAGATATAATGTTTATATTTCGTATCAATCGTAGATAAAGAAATTGGACACCAGTGGGATACATTACCTTCCTCTTGGTGTGGCAGGTTATCAACAATCATCAGAGCATTTTTTCCATTTGCGTGTTAACTTTTGTCCCGTAGTCCCGTGAGTTGTATTCTCCCGATATTTTTGGTTTTAATTATTTTGTGCTGATTATGAGTGTTTTTATATTGATATATTTAGCCGTTTATAGTGACTTGGTTTGCATTATTTATTATCTTAGAGAGTAAGTTGATATAATTTTAATTTAAAATTATCTTTATCACTTAATCTTTTTCATTTTTGCGATGCTTTTTCGTAAATTGGAATAATTATTAAAATAACACTTCATTAAACACGTTAATTACTGATTAAATTGGTTTATAGATAAATTTATTTATAGTTAAATCAGTTTATAACCTGATTCAAAATAAACAAAGAAGGTAATGTGTCCCATCTAAAGTTGTGAGCATGGGCAGTACGATTTCGTTTCCAATTTCTCTTATTTCCATGAGGGTCATTTTTTGCGTTTAAACCCTACCTAATGTTCTGTCCCCTTTATTCAACATCCTTGGCTACCCACCTACCGATGGGTAAATGACTGGTCTCTATTTAGACTTAAGAATTCCATTTAAGTGGTAAACAAATATAGGGTGAGTGAACCAATTAATTGTTTGCCATAATATGTCACTAGATTTACTTGGCTACTCACATATGGATGGGTAAATGAGTACCACTTTCTTTTTATTTTTATGCTCTTATATGAGAAAAAAAGAAAGTTATTTTTAAGTTGGTAAGCTCTGATTTAAAACAATGTTACCTTGATTTTTTATTTTTCAATTTCTAAATAAAAAATCTAGGTGAGTAGAACATCGATAAATATAATTATAACTTTTAAAAAAACACATTAGTTGTTGTAAATCTAAAGTTGACCTTATATTTAAGATTTTTGATTTAGGTTTAAAACAGGTTTGTAGAAGGGAACGAGAACCTGCATTTAGAACTTCTCAAAACTTGTATTATTATCATTTCCGTTATTTTAGTCGTTATTTTAAACATCAGCTGTAGCACACTGACAACCCAACAATCCTCTAAACATCAACAATTAAACAACTTTTTAATAAACAACGTTATTTTTATTTCTTATATACATAGTATAAAGAGAAAGTATGGTGATGGCGCAAAAATTCATTTTATTTTAGGATTTTAATGGATTTAGACGTTTTGAGAACGTTTAGGTCCAAAAAATGTGCTCTTTAAATAAGTAAATTTATTTTTTCCGTGGTAGGCTGTGAAATAGTAACTTTAGAGCCTAAAAGACATTGCTAAAATCCATTTTTTCATTACGTGGACTTAAAAAATCTTTTCATTACTCCTAGCTGAAAAGAAAAAATCTTTCATTTACGATTGATACGAAATATAAACACTGTTTAGATGCGTAGAAAGTGATTCTTTACGTACTTGTATTCATTGCGCATGCCCGTCTCATAGTTCTGAAGAATGCCTCTTCTTTACCACCCTAGGGCGGTAAAGAGAAGAGGAATTCTTCAGCTTTACGCACGATTAGCGAGTTTGTTTACATTTAGCAAAACTAATTTGCTGTTCTTTTATTAAAGTAACTGATTATATCGAGTTTTTAGTGAAAAACAATGAGTGAATCAAGTGACTGACGAAAATGTGGAGAATAATACTCCTCCAGAAATAATTAATTCCGCACAAAATACAACTCAAGAATTAATGCCATCTTTATCAAGAGAGAGATACGAACTTACATACAGCAAGTTTATTTTTTTCTGTATTATTATTTAAATCTAACAATCGTAGATAAAGTACGGTACGCAACTCGTGCGAAAACGGCATTTTGCATTGCTTGTGTGGTTTTACTACCCTCGCTATCGCTCGGTTGCAAACTCCACACTCGCATGCAAAATGCTACTTTCCGCACTCGACGCGTAATGTACTATTACGTCCTAGGACGTAAAAAAATCGTTCTGGTAGTTATCAAAACTACAGTTTAGCGCTGCAATCTTTGCAGAAATGCTTCTTAGTACGATTTAATTCCGCTAGATGTCAATGCATTTTATTTATCTTCTGTTATAGTGTAACCTCTTTTTAAGGTTTCTTTTTTTTAAATCTTAAAGTATGTACTAATATTTGTTATTATTATATATATTGAATATTGATTAATATTTAATGTTTTTTCATTGTCTACCACGGAAAAAATAGCATATGCTACACGACTGTGAAGTGTTTTTTGAAGTGTCTCACTTCACAGCCTAGTAACATAATATACTTTTTTCCGTGGTAGGCTGTGAAATAGTAACTTTAGAGCCTAAAAAACATAGCTAAAATCCATTTTTTCATTACGTGGACTTAAAAAATCTTTTCATTACTCCTAGCTGTAAAGAAAAAAATCTTTTACGTCCTAGGCACTAAAAGATTTTTTCTTTACGGCGGGTAGTTGTCAAAACTTCCGCTAGTAGTGCTGCAGTCTTTGTAGAAATGCTTCTAGTACGATAAAAATCCGCTAGATGTCAATGCGTTTTGTTTATCTTTTCTTATAGTGTAACCTCATTTTAAGGTTTCTTTTTTTAAGTCTTAAGTATGTACTAATATTTGTTATTATTATATATTGATTAGTGATTAATATTTAATGTTTTTTCATTGTCTGCTACCTCGGAAAAAATAGCATATGCTACGCGACTTTGAAGTGTTTTTTCTTTACCTTGGCAATATTTACTATCTCGCTTCGCTCGACAGTAAATGTAATTGCCGCGGTAAAGAAAAAACTCACTTCACAGCCTTGTAACATAATATACTATTATTTTTTACTTTTCCTCACCTATGGTAAGAAAAGTTATGTTTTCATCTAATTTCTTTTTCGAGATTTCAACTCAATTATCCGTTTTGAGATTCATTAAGTTTTTAAAACCTCCTGATTGGTTTTCAGCATGATGTCTGTATGTGTGTATGTATTATGTATGTTTGTGTGTTATCATCTTAGCGCTCAGGGTATTTTATCTATAGAGTGAAACTTGGCAGAAAACCCAGTCCTTACTTCTAGTTGTGCCGCCCGGAAAATCAACATTTTCCGCCACCTTGAACCCAGTTTGCTGAGTCAACATTCTTAAAAAAAATTGTA
Source organism: Gerris lacustris (assembly GCA_951217055.1). Lineage (NCBI taxonomy): Eukaryota > Metazoa > Arthropoda > Insecta > Hemiptera > Gerridae > Gerris > Gerris lacustris. The sequence goes on along the minus strand of OX578277.1, from coordinate 106,125,681 downwards.
AAAAATCGAAAAGTGGTCGAAACGAGTTGATATTTGGCACGAATGTACCTCTCTGTATGACAAACAAATCCACAAAATTTAATTTTGATATTGGCCGGCATTTTGAAGTAGTCGATTTTTTAATTTTGAAACTTCGACGGTTAATAGTACCGGAAGTATAAATACGTTTTTGACATATAGCATATCGTTGGAACCGGTAAAAAAATAAGGAACAAATATATAAAAAACACGATTAGATTTCATTAATAATTTTAAAAGTTATAAGCGTACATAATCATTAATTAGTGCAATACTTTTGTTAAACGTCAAAGTTTGTTTACATCTGTAAAAATGCCGCCAAAATTCAAATAATTAAATAAAAGTAATGTATAAATAATTTTTTGAAAAATGATAATAAAATAACAGTTAGTTCAAAACGGTCACCCATTCAAGTACCACTTGTGGCCACCAAAGTGAGGAAAAGTTCCGGCACTTTTTACTTTAACACCCCCCTTTGGTTCTAAACAATAGTCTGCCATACAAAAGTCTCAAAGGTTTGTGTGTTTGTCTCCCAAAGACATTGAGACTTTGGGACAGTTTTATATTTAATATTCCTTTATCTTAATAGTAGATTAGACTAAGGGATATGATCACAATTATATACACAAGTGTGACATTCCTTTGTCCTAAGGTACATTGAAATAAATATCTCTTTGTCTTAATAGTAATTTAGACTAAGGAATATGCTACTCTGTATATGTTCCTTTGTCTAAATAACTATTAACACAAAGGGATATAGGGGGGTGCTAAAGTAAAAAAGTACCAATTATTGTATTGTTATGGAAAATACATGATACGTTAAAGTTTCAGCATTGTAGTCAGGACAGGAAGTGAGTCAAATTTAGATTTACAGACAAAAAACAAAGCAAGTTAAATAAAAGCTTTTAAAAACTCTAGCAAAAAAATAATCAACTACAAAAATATATATGTAACCCAACAAAAACATTTGTGAAAAAATAATCTAAGTCTCGCAGTCTCGCATAAATAAAATACGTGTGGTGTGGCGGGACACCCGGTAGGAACGAAGTTTCTTACGCTTTTCATTAAATATAAATAATAAAATACCAGTGCTAAGTATACGATACTATCTACTTATACATGGCGGAGTTAGAAAAGAGACAAAATTAAAAGTAAATAAGTAGCACTAGCGGAGTTAAAACAAAATTAAAATAAAAACTTTATATTATCTTTGAAGCGAGCGTCTTACAATATATAATGTATTGTAACAATCATAATTAACAAGTTAATTATGATGAGTTTATAGTTAAAGCAGATGGTTATAGAGACGAAACAGGATTGTCTCCTCAGACTCCGCCGGGGTATTACTCCAATTAAAATATTATAATATAAAATATAAATCACAAACACGCAAAACCTTCTGCTTGTATCAGGTTGAAATTTTACACGCCTGTTCCAATTGTACTTTAGACGATGTGTAAGAAGTTTTATTAAAATCGTTACGTTAGAACGTAAGATATCGGTAATAGTTCATTACTTGTCGAGTGCGGAAAGTGGAATTTTGCATGCGAGTGTGGAGTATGCACCCGAGCGGCAGCGAGGGTAGTAAAACCACACGAGCAATGCAAAATGCCGTTTTCGCACGAGTTGCGTACCGTACTTTATCTACGATTGTTAGATTTTAATAATAAATACAGAAAAAATAATAATCTTCCTGTATAGTACGTAAGTTCGTATTTCTCTTTTGATAAAGATGGCATAATTTATTAGTTGTATTTTGTGCGGAATTGATTATTTCGGGAGGCGTATTATTCTCCTCATATTCGTCATAATCACTTAAATCATGCATTGATTTTCACAAAAAACCTCAATATAAACAGTTACTTTTATTAAACAAACATCAAATTAGTTTTGTTAAATGTAAACAAATCCTGCGTAAAGTTGAAGAATTCTTCTTCTTTGCCGCCCTAGGGCGGTAAAGAAGAGGAATTCTTCAGAATTATGAGACGCGCATGCGCGATGAATACAAGTACGTAAAGAATCACTTTCTCCGCATCTAAACAGAGATACAATGTTTATATTTCGTAACAATCATAGATAAAAACTTTTTTTTTATTTTAAACGTTTAGGTCCGCTTTAATAAATTTAGTGATTTATATCACTTCATAGCAGTGTCGGAGTTCGTTTTACTAAAAAACAAATATTTAAAAAAGTTGTTTGTCTCATTAAATAGATGATGTTAGAATTGTTTCCCGTCCTAAAAATCCAATTTTAAATTTAAAGCTTACATTTGCGAGAGCGTTGCGCGTGAACGCTTGGGCGGATAACGTTGTCCAACGAACTCAACATAGGCATTGGTAAAATGAGCATGGATACCAAATTTCATCTATCCCGGTAATCTTTTACTCAAGTTATCGACATCGATAGATTTCGTGACGCTTGATTTTGTGACTGTGATTTTGTGATGGTCGTTTTTAGGGTTTTGTAGATACTTCTCAAAACCCTTATGCCGAGGGTGATGTGTCCGTCTGTCCGTCGCTCTTTGGTTCATAGGGCCCGAACCGTTTAAGCGAAAGTGCTGAAATTTGAATCACTGGTGCAACTTTTTGACCCAACCACAGGAAAATTATATAGAAGTTCAAAATTAGATATGCGCATGCGCAATTCGAAAAAATGTGATAAACTCAAAAATTGTTTTTTTTTAATTTTTGAGTGGGGTATCAAATGAAAGCTGCTGAAGAGTAGGACACAAATATATGTATGCTTTTTTAAATTTTACATTTCTTATTGGTTAAAAAAATCAAAATATACCCAAAAAAAATCCCCCCCCCCCCAACCACTATAGATCGGCTGGTGCTAAAATTTCGAAATAATTCATGCTAATACCTTATTGTGGCGCGATAAAAATTCCGTGAGTTCAACCTAAATTTTCAAAAATTGCCAATTTTGGTCTTGAAAAAGTGAAGTGCGCCCAAAATTTTATTTTTTGAAAATTTTGAGTTTGGTATCAAATGAAAGCTGCTGAAGAGTAGGACACAAATATATATATATGCTTTTTTAAATGTTGCATTTCTTATTGGTTAAATAAATCAAAATATACCCAAATAACATTCCCCCCCCCCCCCCAACCACTATATAACGGTTGGTCCTAAAATTTCGAAATAATTCATGGTTATACCTTATGGTGGGTCGATGCAAATTTCCTGAAAAATGTAATTTATCTTGTCTTTATTACTGATAAAAAACATTGTGACCCCCCGGGGGATCGAACCCGGGACCCTTGTGATCGAAGACAAAAAAATCATAATTACATAACGGGTATGCTTACTCATCTACAAAACCCTAAAAAGTACTTGGACGCAAGTACTTCCCTGTGATTTTTTTCGGATTCACTCCCGGGCCCCAGAACGTGCCGTAAGGAACTTCGTTCCAAAAGTTGTGAGATCTTTGGTTTAGCCAAGTCTCCTTCTGTCGTTCTGTCCAAGTAAGTTCTACTAAGTAGGTCTAATTTATCCAGTACAAGTACATGATGTTTGTCTGTCTCCCCTCTCTATTCTCTGTCCCTTTCAAACTCAAACTTTTTCTTTCCCAAATAACTCGATTCGTTTGAATTTAAAAACATTTTCTGACTTGGCAACTACGCAGCACGAGGATACAAAGTTGTATACGTCACTGCATTGTTACGGAGTATCGTATACTGCATAACAATGCATAATACAAAGAATATTTAGTAACTGCATAATATCTTGTTGCATTTTAAAAAAATCTGAATAAAACATTTAAATGAATCTGAATATAAATCATAGGGAGAATATACTAAACAACAAACTATTTATCCTTTCTAAGTTCTAAGTTTGATTAGAAGGTATATCAAACTGTAAGACGCTTAAGTGTCAAGTTATAGTAAAATAAACAGTTTGATTAGATAGGTATATAATACTGAAAGGAGCTTAAGTGTCAAGTTACAGTGAAAAAAGTGATTAGTAGGCATGTAAAACTGTAAGACGCTCCTGTGTAAAGTTATAGTGAAATAAACAGTTTGATTATATGTAGTAGGTATATAATATAATACTGAAAGGAGCTTAAGTGTCAAGTTATTTGTGGAATTACAAGTTAGATAAGTATAGGTATATATAACTGAAAGTCCATTAACTTTGAGTTTGAAATCTCACTTTAGGAGAGCAATAGTTATTTATGTAACTAGGCAGCAAAATGGAATTTATCTCCAGTAGGGAGAAAAAGTTATGATTTTGGCATAGTATAGAGGGGCTAAAGTAAGTATTTTCTTCCCAGGACTCAAAAGTAGGGCGAAAAAGTAAGTACTGTCAACTTAATTATATGGGAGATAGACAGAGAAAGATACAGATATAGAGGCCCGTGGTTCGAGATTTGGCGCTGGAGTCTATTTTTCTCTGTCTATCTCCCGTTGTTAATAATAATTATAATTTGATTTAAATTAAAATTTAAACTTTCCGTAGTATGAATACTACCAAAAACTTAAAAATGAATTTCTAATTGATTGTACAAGGTGCAGGTACCAATTGGGAACTTTATAATTATAAGCGATAATTCTCGGTCTAGTTCTATTGTCGTAAATGTCGACGCCTAGACTTGTGGAAACCTGAAAGCTTAATTCGGGACTAGGTATCGTTATTGACAGAGGAAATTATTCTTCAGTATGTAGCTTAGTTGACAAATGAACTATACTGGAAATATAGAGGCCCGTGTTTCGAGTCCCGGCACTGGAGTCTATTTTTCTCGGTCCATCTCCCGTTGAATAATTATAATTTGATTTAATAAAATAACTGACGAGTGATTAGATTAGCCTCCGAGCCGAAGACGAGGACAGGCTTGATAAATAAGGTAATTTATACCTATTTGACTGGCTCAGCTGCGCCACGACAGGCAATGAATAAACGAGGCAGAAATGTTTCCTTTGCTGCCTTGTTGCATACAATATTTTATCTACTCACACTATGCAGATAAAAAAAAAATGGAAGCTTAGGAAGAGTTTAAGATGAATCGTCAATAAACTTAAACCAAAACAAGTCGTGCTTCAGTGTTGCCACTTTTTACTCGAGATTAATTATTCAAAGACCTACAATTAATAGTTATTTATGTAACTAGGCAGCAAAATGGAATTTTACTGACGAGTGATTAGATTAGCCTCCGAGCCGAAGGCGAGGACAGGCTATGATAATTAACTGCCGAGGCGAAGCCGAGGCAGGTAATTTACCTATTTGACTGCCGAGGCGAAGCCGAGGCAGGCAATGAATAAACGAGGCAGAAATGTTTCCTTTGCTGCCTTGTTGCATACAATATTTTATCTACTTGCGGAAGAAAAATGAAGCTGCTAAAATGTTATCTTTATTAATATAACATAGTTAATAACTAAGTGTCATATTAATAAAGATAAAACCATATGTAGTAACTAAAATTAATGTTCAAATAAGAAACTTTGGAATAATAACAATAAGTGAAAAGCAAACTCAATCTATAACAACATAAACAAAACACACGTTTATATCACACATAACTTCTGAGTGAATAATGCACGCAATAATATATTTATTTATATTTTTACTAAAAAATTAATAAAAGTGTTAAAGATATCTTCTATTGCTTAAAAGAAAAGAAGTAACTAGGATACATCAAGAAAAGTAGGTAGTCTAATCTAGAATGACTTCAATAATAAAAATAATTATGGATGTTCAATGTTTACATGACGCTACAGTATACTACTACTATTTTTTTTAATTAAAGATCTACTAATCCTTGAACTTATTTAACAGAATTAACAAATATAAACAAATTATTTTATTATTAAAACGTTTATTTATTAAATATTACTTATTTAACTAAAATATATAATGTTATAAGATAGAGATAATAGTATAAACTGTTCTTGCCAAAATAAGAGGTTATGACACGCAGTGGTAAACACTGTTACTTTCTCTGCCTAGGCAGGGAAATTATTTTATCTACTCGCGGCAGCAAAATTAAACATTACTTAACTGTTTTTAGGCTGGAAAGAACTATTTCCCTGATTTGTCATTAAAATATTAAAAACAGGCAGGAAAGTAGTTAAAACAGTCAGGAAAATACTTTCTCTGCCTAGGCAGGGAAATATTTCCCTGCCTAGGCAGAGAAAGTAACAGTGTTTACCACTGCGTGTCATAACCTCTTATTTTGGCAAGAACAGTTTATACTATTATCTCTATCTTATAACATTATATATTATAGTTAAATAAGTAATATTTAATAATAAATAAACGTATTAATAATAAAATAATTTGTCTATATTTGTTAATTCTGTTAAATAAGTTCAATGATTAGTAGATCTTTAATTAAAAAAAAGTAGAGTCACTGATTAAACTGTAGCGTCATGTAAACATTGAACATCCATATTATTTTTATTATTGAAGTCTTTCTAGATTAAACTAGCTACTTTTCTTGATGTATCCTAGTTACTTCTTTTCTTTTAAGCACTAGAAGATATCTTTAACACTTTTATTAATTTTATAGTAAAAATATAAATAAATATTTTATATTGCGTGCATTATTCATTCAGAAGTTATGTGTGTTATAAACTTGAGTTTTGTATTTTGTTGTTATAGATTGAGTTTGCTTTTCACTTATTGTTATTATTCCCGTTTCTTATTTGAACATTAATTTTAGTTAATACATATGTTATTATCTTAATTTATATTACACATAGTTATTAACTATGTTATATTAATAAAGATAATATTTTAGCAGCTTCATTTTTCTTCCGCAAGTAGATAAAATATTGTATGCAACAAGGCAGCAAAGGAAACATTTCTGCCTCGTTTATTCATTGCCTGCCTCAGCTTCGCCTCGGCAGTCAAATAGGTAAATTACCTGCCTCGGCTTCGCCTCGGCAGTTAATTTTCATAGCCTGTCCTCGCCTTCGGCTCGGAGGCTAATCTAATCACTTGTCAGTAAAATTCCATTTTGCTGCCTAGTTACATAAATAACTATTCCTGACAGTTTTAACTACTTTCCTGCCTGTTTTTAATATTTTAATGACAAATCAGGGAAATAGTACTTTCCAGCCTAAAAACAGTTAAGTAATGTTTAATTTTGCTGCCGCTAGTAGATAAAATCCTTTTTCAGCTTATTTTTTTCAGCATTTTTAAACTTTTAAATAATAATAATATTATTAACACATTAATAATATAACACTGCTTTGTAATAAAACAAGTATGAAACTAAATTAAAATAACTCAAATTAAAATAAAACTAAACACAAACAAAATCAGAGGTTATGACATGAACTGGTAAACACTGTACTTTCTCTGCCTGGAAACAAATATTTGGGGGAAAATATTTCCCTGCCTAGGCAGAGGAAGTATTTTCCTGACTGTTTTAACTACTTTCCAGCCTGTTTTTAATATTTTAATGACAAATCAGCGAAAAAGTACTTTCCAGCCTAAAAACAGTTAAGTATTTTGCTGCCGTGAGTAGATAAAAAGTTTATCTTACTTATTGTGTTAGTAAATTTCTGTTTTACTAAACCTGTGCAAATCTGAACATTTTAATTTATTTAATATACTTGTCAATTTTTTTACTATAAATTGACAAGATTATTAATAAAATAATTAATATAAAAATACCATTTTTAAAAAATGGTCTTATTTTCAATTTTTTTTTTTTTGGTTTCTGTATTATTCACCTAAATTGTTTCAATGTGCAAAATGTGGGGAAGATTGAAAGACGGGAAGTGGTTCAAAATTGGGGTAATAGGTGTGCGATGAAACTTACAAAGCAAAGTAATAATATAAGACCAGTAAAGATGAGTTCAGTTTGTGTTTAAAAATTATTATAACAAAATTAAAAGGATTATCTTGGTTCTAAGTTCAAACAATTGTGTCTTAGTTATTCCTCTTCGATAATCCACTACATATTGTATGAATCAAAATCCATCAAACTCGTAATTTATTTTGATTCATACAAAAAAGGAAGATGGACTTTTTGCTCTCCTGAAGTGAGGTTTTTTATATTCGTGAATTTAGGATACACCCCGACAATATGCGCTGCCTATAGGGATATAATTTAATATTATGATAATTATCAATAACTACGGGAGACATACAGAGAAAAATAGACCCCCGCACCGGGACTCGAACCACGGGTTCTCCTATTAATCCGTTACAGGTGCTTTTACCAACTGAGCTATACGGGAGAATGATTTTTCTCTGTCGTTACCGATACAAATTCCCCGAATCAAGGCTTTCAATCTTATTTTACAAATCTAGAGAGGCAAATATTCACGGCAATAGAACTAGACCGAGAATTAACGCTTATAATTATAAAGTACTCAATTAGTACCTGTACCTAGTACAATCTATTAGAAATTCAAATTTTTAAAGTTTTTGGTAGTTTTCGTACTACGGAAAGATTAAATTTTACTTTAAATCAAATTATAATTATCAATAACTACGGGAGATACAGAGAAAAATAGACCTCCTCACCGGGACTCGAACCACGGGTCCTCCTATTAATCCGTTACATGTGCTCTTACCAATTGAGCCATACGGGAGAATGATTTTTCTCTGTCGTTACCGATACAAACTCCCCGAATATTGTATGTCTCCCGCAGCTATTGATAATTATAATTTGATTTAAAGTAAAATGTAATCTTTCCGTAGTATGAAAGCTACCAAAAACTTAAAAATTTGAATATTATATGGCTTTGGTCATATCTAAAATTTGCATTCTTCCAGCACGGCATCTACTATCTACTTTAGTTCTCCAGCTTCTTAAAGCTATGCTATATCGACTAACACATGCTTGTCACCATACCTCGTATATATTGCAAGGTCGTCCCATTCTTCTCATCTAGCGATATTGCTACTTAGCTATTCTATCTTATTCAAGCGATGATGCTACTTCATTACTTGATTTATATTATTACTCTATAAAATGAATTCTTTCGCATAATTCCGCGTGCTTTATTTTTATCGTTCGTCACAACTTTGAATAAATGTCGTAATTTAACCTTGTTTATGTTTGCATCCGTTGAAAGTTTTTTAAAATCATAAACAAGGTCATATCTATATACATTGATTGAATCACAATCAAAAGTCGACCTGTCAAAATTATAAGTCAAAATTATAAGTCGACCTGTCCCTAAATATTACAAATGATAAATACATTTAGAAGGTTAAAACTTATATGGAACCAACAATGGGCTAATTATGACCTACCATCCAAATTTCATAAAAATCATACGAGTAATTTTTAGGGTTTCGTTGGTAAAACCAAAAAAAGTTTCGTTCCTGTGTCTGTCTGTCTGTCCGTCCGTCTGTCACTCTGTACGGTTCCAATGACTTTTGAATCAAAAGAGATAAAAACATGAAACTTTCCAATATTAAAGAACGTTTTGACACGCACACAGGAAAAATATAGCGAACTCAAAAGTATCACCTGTTCAAATTAAAAATGACAGATAATTCACGTCACGCGAAAAAAATATTTTTTTAAAATTTTGAGTGAGGTATCAAATGAAAGGTATTGAAGAGTGGATTACAAAAATATATAACACTTGTGGAAAGCGTTTAATTGTCTACGACATTTTGTCAAAAAACATAAAAATCTTGTTTTTAGTCACCATGACATGTTATATATCAATTTAAAGGTCTTGAAATGAAGAAAAAGAATGTGCAACTATTAAAATTTCACACGTAATATTTTCAAGATGGCGGCCAATATGATGGGCGACTAAAAAAAGTTCTTAGTAAATATGACATGTTATACATCAATTTAAAGGTCTTGAAGAGTAGAAAAATAATATTACTAATAAAATTAGTGTAATTATATTACACATAATAATTTTAACTTTAATGTACAGAAACCGGCGATTATCACCCCCACGTACTTACGTGAAGCGCGCCTTACTTGTTTTCTTTAGAATAAGCCAATGAACACACTCTTAATTTTCCGACACATATTTTGAAACACCTGGCATACTACATTATATACGCATATACCTACTTTTGCGCCACTTTGTACATTAATTTAGCTAACCCATCTTTCTTTAAAATCCTCCAAAATATTATAATATAAATGGGAAAGGAGATGGAAAGCTTGAAGGCTATTTGACTCATGTCACCAGCCATGGTATAGTTGTAGGAGTGATGACCTTATCTGTAATCTTAAACTGAATGGTCACGTATCCGCTCTCTCGACTTACAAGGACCCTCTTGCTTCTTTTTGACCCCAAAAAACAACCTAAGTACTCAGGATTTCGTCCTAACAAGGGTTACCAGCTGGTTTACCTCTTTCTTTAAAAAAAAATCCTATATTAATCATCGACAGCACATCTACGTCATTCTGACCTGCAATCTATAAACTAGTGAACTATGGTTTCTTTACAGCCCTCAACTTTCTTATCTATGGCTTTTTTTCCTGCAGTGATTAGAAATTATTATTTTATATTATTATCGTTTATTGTTTACATTATTATCTTTTATATTGTTTATATTATTATCTTCATCTTATAACATTATATATTAATAGTTTAATAAGTAATCATTAACAAATAAACTTTTTATTTATAAAATAATTTGTTTTTATTTGTTGTCCTGTTTAATAAGTCATCAGTGATTTGTAGATCTTTAATTAAAAAGAAAAGAAAAGCGGATAACTGGCTAACTGCAGCTTCATGCAAACATGCATATTATAATTGAAGTCATTCTTGATTAGACCAGCTGTTTTTCTTGATTTATCATAAGTACTTATTTTCTTAATTTATTAAAATTCTTGCAAGATATCTTTAATAGTTTTAGTACTTAGTTAGTAAAAAAATAGTTTACATTGTTTTATGCATTATTCATTCAGAAATTTTGTTTGTTATTAATAAGTGTTTTGTATTTTGTCTACAACAAATTCATTGTTGTGATAGATTCAGTTTGCTATTCGCTAATTGTTATCGTACCAAAGCTATTTTAATTTTAGTTACAATGTTATTATACCTTATTAATATAACATATATAGTTATTAATAGTAAGTAAAGTAGTTGGTTCCTTGTATTGTTTAATTTAATTGTTGTTTGGTCTTAAGGAAGTCTTAAGTTATTAATTAAAGATGGTATTTTAGCAGTTTATTTTTCTGCCGCCCATAGATAAAATATTCTATGCAACAAGGCAGCAATGGCAACATTTCTGACTCGTGTATTCAGTGCTTGCCTTAATTTTAATTAGGTAAATTACCTAATTGACCTTTATTATCCATTGCCTGTCCTCGCTTTCGGCTCGGAGACTAACAATCACTCGTCACTAAAATTCCATTTTGCTGTTTAGTTACATAAATAACTATTTTTACCGCCCTCCACTTGAAAGCATTCCTATCCTAAGTGGCCGGTAAAGTTCCATTTTACAGCCCTGGGCCTGTAAAAATGCATGCTTTTTCATTACAGGGCCACTAGTAGTTCGAGAAGCGGCCGCTTCCTGGCCGGGCCGCGGAGTGCAAGAAGAAGCGCTAATAGTTCTCAGCGTCAGCTGTTCAATTTGTAAACAATCAATATTTTTATAACTGCGGTTTGTTTTGGTACTGATTTAAACTTAATATGCATTTATTGTTTTGAAGATTACGGCAAAATATTTACGTGTTTTGTAATTAGTTTACATGTGGTGGGCGATAAAATAGTGTACGCACCACGAGCAGTAAGTGCCATGACAGGCCTCGGGTGTTAAACGCACTCGTGCTTTCAAACTTCGGCCTGTAATAACGCCCTTACTGCTCTAGGTACGTATACGTAAATAGCTATTACCTTACTTAATTTTAACGTATGATTAGCAATAAATAAGGAGCTTATTTCCAAAAGGTTTCTTAGCCATTTCTCAAGTGTTACTGCAATTAATAATTGATTAAAACTATTTATTTTTCATTTAATAAATCTTTTAATTAACCAAAATCTTTAAAAACGGTAAAATATAATTAATTTACTCACCTCTAACTAGAATAGAAACCTAAGGCTGCTAATTAGTGTGGCACATAGCTTACCTCCATTAATAAAGGTAATTAGTAAGTACTGAAGGTAAAGGAAGCTATGTGATCGTTATGAGGAATGACAATCTTTTATGTATCCCACTTCAAAAAGTTATGACATTCAAATTTTAATTTCATATTTAAATTTTTATAATTCCAATCACGCATAATAGAGACGTCAATATGATCGGAATATTTAATCTTAAGATCGTAAGCGTTTCATTAATAAAAACAAAACTAATTTATAATCATTAGGAATGTCCTTGATGAGTAGTAGGATTGAAATTCTATTTAAAGACCTAAAGTGCTTGTTTTAATTTGAGAAATGAACTAGACATCTTGGGATGCGGTTTAAGTCCAAGGTTATACATTGTTCGGTTCAAGGTAGATGGTGTTTGGGGATTCCCAGTAAAGTATCAGAACTTGTAACTTTGGCCTACATATGACGCGCTGCTTCGAGGTTGATAATTTAAAAACAAACTTTAGGCGGATAAATAAAACATTTTTCTCAATAATCTTTTTTGTTCTTAACCAATCAAATAACAGTAGTAGTATATACCAAATAATAGTTGTAGTACGTACCAAATAGCATTAGTAGTACGGACCAAATGATAGTTGTTGTACGTACCAAATAACAGTAGTAGTAAGTACCAAATCAAAGTAGTAGTACGTACCAAATAACAGTAGTAGTTAGTACCAAATAAAAGTAGTACTACCTACCAAATAACAGTAGTAGTAAGTACCAAATCAAAGTAGTAGTACGTACCAACTAACAGTAGTAGTAGTAAGTACCAAATAAAAGTAGTAGTACGTACCAAATAACAGTAGTAGTAAGTACCAAATAAAAGTAGTTGTACGTACCAAATTACAATAGTAGAATACTGTTGTTTAGATTAGAATTAAAGATATAAGTGGAGAAGAAAAAATAATGTTGTTGATAACCATATTGACAAGTGGTTTGTTAAATTATATATATTCATATTTTATTTTTTATTGTTGGGTGTTTTTGACAGCTGGGGGAAATAATATAGAATCACAATATAATTATCCCTTTACAGGTGAGATGCAAGTGTTTTGTGGTATAATGTACAGTGTACACGAACCTTAATTTAACAAGAACTACCTACTACTTGTCCAATCAGATGTTTTTTGGAAAAAATGTACTCGTAGAAACATATTTTATCTACGATTGTTACGAAATATAAACATTGTATCTCTGTTTAGATGCGTAGAAAGTGATTCTTTACGTACTTGTATTCATTGCGCAAACGCGTATCATAATTCTGAAGAATTTCTTCAACTTTATGCACGATTAGCGAGTTTGATTACATTTAACAAAACTAATTTGATGTTTGTTTAATACAAGTAATTGTTTATATCGTGTTTTTTGTGAAAATCAATGCGTGATTTAAGTGATTATGACGAATAGGAGGAGAATAATACGAATCCCGAAATAATTAATTCTGCAAAAAATACAACAAATGAATTAATGTCATCTTTATCAAAAGAGAAATACGAACTTACATACAGGAAGTTTTTTTGTTTTTTTCTGTAGTTATTATTAAAATCTAACAATCGTAGATAAAGTACGGTACGCAACTCGTGCGAAAACGGCATTTTGCATTGCTCGTGTGGTTTTACTACCCTCGCTGTTGCTCGGGTGCAAACTCCACACTCGCATGCAAAATTCTACTTTCCACACTCGACGCGTAATGTACATACAAATAAACTAAGTAATGAATCACCAAAAGCCTTAATCCTCACATAAGGCAAGGCTGAAGAAAACGGAATAATAAATATTACGTAGGCAATAATTTGGTTTATAGTTGCACATACTCACTCACACTCTTATAAATATGTACATATATATCGCCAACGCCTACGTGATCAACTTTACCTCATTCTGAACCAAATACGAGAAGTGGTTCTTTGTAAGAATTTGGATGAGTGAAAAAAAAAAAAAAAAAAATTGGTACACACGTGTACGGGGTACAAAAGTCAAAATAGTATTTACCCTTCAAAATGCACATCGTTGGAAAGCTCTTTAAGAGTACAGTAATTGTTGTTATGTACACGTTTATCATATTTTCATATAAAAGGGGGGTAAAATGGAAAAAACATGTTTCTATGCTATTTTTGACCCTAAATTGTCAAAATTTGACCCCTAAATGATATCCAAAAAATTCTGGTCATAAAACTCATCCTTTCTTTTAATATTATTGACATCTTAAAATTTTTTGAAATTTTGAAGTACATCCTAAGGGGAGATATCGTCTGAAGTGACACACATATATATAAGGTAATACAAATATTATTCACTACACTCATTATTAAAAATTAATAATAAATTTAATTATGATGTTATTAAATTCATCTGTACGAGTACCAACTCTTTGTTTAGTTAAGTAATACCTCACAATAAACAACATTGATCTACAGCCACAACCAACAACTATTGGAAATGTCTCCTACTCAATAAGAATGTGAGAAGTTTTTCATTTTACCCATACCTTATGGAAAATGTCCAATTTTTCGAAAAAGGGGCCGATTTTCGGAAACCAAGTGGACGCCTTCACCAAAAGGTGAAAATAACGGTACTGAATAACTAAATAAAATAACTCAAGATAAAAGTTTAATGTTACAATATAAGGCAAGTTAGAAATAACTTGTTAATCACATAAAATACCTGTTTGTACGAGGTAAACGGACTTTTAAAATTTAAAACTATTGCACCAATAAACCATACCAAGGTTATACCTTCACTATAATAAATTTATATTTCATTCTATATTTTCATAATTATAAATCAATTAATCTATTTTTGGTTAAATATACCGAATTGCTTCGAATATAAAGCCGCGTCCACACCGGACGCGCATTCGCAAACAGGGTTTGCAAACGTTTGCAAACAACTGCAAACACGACGTCCACACCGGCCGCGCATTCTTGACAAACAGGTGTTTGCAAACGTTTGTCCTTGTTCCCAGTTATTTTTCATTATTTTCTTGTACACTACATTATCAAGTACTAAATTAGACTATAATGCACTTGCATTAACTTTGTAATATGGTTCTATCAAAACGCGGTATAAGCTCCGGCTTATTTATTATCATTGGTGAGTTAGTAAAAAATGGCAATAGTAAAAGATGACGAAGAGTCTGGATGTCAAGAAAAATATCTCCTTGATCATCCCTGATTTTAGATAATTATTTCAACAAAAATACAACGCCAAAATATATAGACATCTGTTCTTTTGGTGGAAAAAAGATAAATATCAATGTAATCGGCCCTATAGGCCTGTGCCTTAAGTAATAATCTTGGAAGCAATATAATTATTTTGTGGCGGACCTGGAATAGCCTTGCTCCCTTAACCTGGGTTATGTTTTGTTTACATTTTATTTATATTTAGTTTGTTCTGTTTTCTTATTGACTCAGTCGTTCGTGTCAACCCAAAAAGAAACATATTCTTAATTTATCGACAGTTTGATTTGTTTCTAATTTATCAATATTTGTATATATATATTTGGGTGTACCCTATAACTGACACCCACAATTTTAAAAAATAGTAAGACGCATTTTTGGACTTTTATATCATATAATATATATTTATCTATTTAATCCGGTTTTTAATATTGGATTTACATAAACTCATCTCTTGTTTTAATCACTATTTATTAATTAGTACATATTATTAATTATAAATTATATATAGTTATTTGATGCTATAGTCATAAATAATACGAATGAAAAAAAATATACATTTCCCGGGTTTCCAAGTCAAACCACAGGCTGTTTGCGAATGCTCAAGGAGTTTGCTCAAAAAGCGTCCACACCAAACGCGCACCAACAGCAAACATCCTTTGATGTACCGACTCTACCCGGAGCACCCGCGAACACAAACAAGCATTCGTTCGTGCGCGCGGTGCCGTCCACACCGGCTGCGCATCCCTGTTTGCAAACGTTTGCAAATGTTTGCAAACGTTTGCAAACACGATGCGCGTCCGGTGTGGAGGCGGCTTAAGACGCACATTTTACTCCGTTTGTGAATCACGAACGGAATTATATTCGAGGTGCATCTTATTTACCAACCTTTTCTTCTACGAAATTTTCTTTCAAGAGTACCGTTGAGATCTTGTTTTTACTTTTTATTTACAATTCTCTGATTTTTGCCGGGATATCATTGTCGGGTGCTTCTATTTCATCAATTCTCAGGATTTGAAACTTGTTCAATTTCTAATTTGATTTTGGTGTGAAAGGGGTTCCATTGTACCTATTTATTTAGGAGACAGTGCTGAGCGGAATATTCAGGGGAACTGTGACGTCATTCCCGAAGCAAGAGGAGAGTGATCCTAGCGGACAAATGTGGTACTTAAATCTGTCATTTAACTCCTAAACTGCCACCAGGACCAACTAAATTTTTATAATACATAATTCTTATCATATGTAAATAGAACTTGAAAAATTCTAACACTCTATAAAAAGTAAATAAACATAAAGAATAAGGAAGATTCTAAACTCTAAAGTTACTTTGGTTAACGTAACGCTACTAGTTAAAATGCAAATTTTAATTTGGGGATGATACCCCCCAAAAACAATGAAAAACGTGAAAAAAATTATTTCTCGAAAACCGTTCTGACGATTTTGATAAAAAAAAAAAAATCTAAAATATAGTCCAATTAAATACGAATCTTTCGATATAAGCCGTTTTTGGGGAAAAATCTAGTTCCTGAGAAAATGGCTTAAAACGCGGACGGAGGGAGCCCGGGTTCGATTCCCCGCCCGGGAGAAGTTATTTTTATTGTAATTTTTGATGAAATGTTCGGTAATGGTAATAATTAAATTTACGCAATTGTCCGCTTGGATCGCTCACCTCTTCCCTCGGGAATGACGTCACAGTTCCCTCGGATATTCCGCTCAGCACCGTCTCCTATTTATTTCTTGTTAGCTTCAATCTAATTAATCTAACAGAATGAACAGTTCCGACATTTTTCACAACAGTTCCGACGATTTTAGTTTAAATAAAAAACTATACTGTTGACTAATTAAATGCTAATCAAACCATATAAGTCGTTTTCCCGGAAAAAAATCTAGCTCCTGAGAAAATACCAATAAACGCGGTTGGAGAGAGGCCGGGTTCGATTCTCCGCCGAGGAGGAGTTATTTTTATGGCTATTTTGATAAAATGTCCAATAATTATTATTAATCTCAATGATGGAAAACACTGGGCCGACTAATTATGTAATTGTATAAGAAAATGTAATACAACTTGTATTGGGACAGTTTTGTTAACAAGTAAATGACATACATGCATACATACATTGTAACAACAAATAATAGGCACTTCTTTAGACAGTTACTCCCCTTATAAAAACAGAATGGTGATATTCCTTTATCCCAAAATACATTGGACTAAACATCCCTTTGTCTTAATAGTTATTTAGTCAATCATTTATATTCTAAAAAAAAAAAAAAAAACAGGGGAGTAACAATCTAAATAAGTACGAAGTAATAAACGACAGTCTTGGGCAGAGGACCGCAAGACGAGATTATAGTTTATAAATACATAATTAAATATAATATAAGTAGATTATATTATTTACTTGGTAAGAAATAAGAATGTCCTTTACTATGAATGAAATACCTTCGTAAAAGAACTATTTATTAATGAAATACCATTGTAATATAAGAAGCTATTCATATATTAATGTTATGTATATTTTTGAATGAATGAAATAATGAAATAAACTAAGTGTCAGGCAATCATACTGATTGGCAGTGTTAAGGTGATCCGGTGCGTAGGATCTAAGGGGACCTTGATCCACTAAAATGAAAGAAAATTTTCGCAACCATCTCTCTGCGTGTAAGAAGTCGCCCACAGTTCAGTTAGGGAGGACAACCACAAACTCGCACCACTTTAGTTACACTTATATCTGGACTTAAGAACTTTAGTCTTGTATCAAGCAGTGCACGAGATGGCCGCCCTACACAGTACAGGTACAATTCTACTTGTTATGCAACTTATTTAAAGTTTTACGTATACATAACAATAATAAGTCCATATATCTCTCTGAACAAGACTGGAACAAGTTATTTAAACTGCTCAAAATTGAATTATTATTTTCTTATTTTATTTATATTAACTATTTTTTTATTCAAACATTTTTAAAATATGTTTTTATAAACAGGTTTTTAAAACATGTGTTGGAAAATGAATAGTGCGTGATTCCTTGGCTAATTCTAAGAAACAAAATCCTGTTAACATGGTCCGCAAATGTACCGTTTTTTCTTTAGATTGTTAGTCCCATATGTTTTTTTTTTTTTAGAATATAAATGACTTTGAATAAATAAATACTAAGACAAAGGGATGTTTAGTACTTAGGGACAAATGAATATGACACTTCTGCTTTTATAAGGGGAGTAACAGTCTAAAGAAGACCATTCCCTACATCTTCTTTTGATTGTTGCTCCTCTCTGTTTTTTACTTTTTCATATACAGAAAAAGTATTCATATTTTACGATTGTGGTAGTATTCATACTACGGAAAGATTAAATTTTAATTTAAATCAAATTATAATTATTATTAACTACGGGAAACAGAGATATATTTCCAGTATAGCGCTCTACCAACTAAGCTACGCAGGAGAATGAGTTTCTCTGACGTTAATGATACCTTGTCCCAGTGTAGCGCCCGTGGTTCAAGTAGAGGCCCGTGGTTCAAATCCCGGCGCTGGAGTGTATTTTTCTCTGTCTGTTTCCCGTAGTTAATAATAATTATAATTTGATTTAAATTTAAATTTAAATTTCCGTAGTATGAATACTATACCAAAATCGTAAAATATGAATTTCTAAGTGATTGTACTAGGTACAGGTACTAATTGGGTACTCTATAATTATAAGCGTTATTTCTCGGTCTAGTTCTATGTCATTAATGTTGACTTCTAAGATTTGTGGAAAATTGAAAGCTTAAATTCGGGACAAGGTATCATTAACGTCAGAGAAAATCATTCTCCTGCGTAGCTTAGTTATAGAGGGCTATACTGATAGAGGGCTATACTGGAAATATAGAGGCCCGTGGTTCAAATCCCGGCGCTGGAGTGTATTTTTCTCTGTCTGTTTCCCGTAGTCAATAATAATTATAATTTGATTTTAATTAAATAAAAGAAGTATTGCAATGGCACGAAAATTCGATTTTAAGATTTTGATGGATTTACACGTTTGAGGTCCCCTGAGTCCAAAAAAGTGGTTTTTAAGAAAAGTCTGTCTGTCGTCAGTCTGTACAGACGCCTGGAGCCTGAACAACTGGGCCAATTTTGACGAAATTTGGCATACATGTTCAGAAAAATCATACCCCGAGGTGAAATCGAGAAATTAATTTTACCTCCATATTTGGGGGCGCTACCCCCCAAAAAACCTTTAAAAAACGTGAAAAAAATAATTATCGAAAACGGTCCCGACGATTTTGATTAAAAATTATAAAATTTAGTCCATTTTAATACGAATCTAACGGTATAAGCCGTTTTCCTGAAAAAAATCTAGTTCCTGAGAAAATAGCTTTAAACGCGGAGAGAGAGAGAGGCTGGGATCGATTCCCAGCCGAGGAGAAGTTATTTTTGTGATATATTTTGATAAAATGTTCGATGAAAATGAAATAAAATGATTATTATAATTAAATGTACAATCGAAAATTAATTTAAGGAAAACACTGGGCCAAGTAATATATGAACTCGTATATGAGAAAGTTTGTCTGAGTTGTCTCTGACCGATTTTTTAATAAGGGAGTAACAATCTAAAGAAGTGCCGTTTTCGAGATACAGTTTGTTAATAAAATGTTGTTTTTTTGACATCTCAGAAACCGTTTGTGATACAAAATTCAGCTATTGTACACATCTTATCTTTAATATTAGCTATTTTTTGAGCCCTAATTCATATTTTTTTCATACGCCAGTGGCGGAGATTTTAGGGTTTCGACACAGTGTTTCTCGAAAACGGTGCATTTGTGGAAACTTTTTTTAGAATTAGCCAAAGAATCTAACCTCTTATTTTCCGACACATTTTTTGGAACACCCGATATATTATCAAGACATGACTTAATGTTGACTTCTAAGATTTGTGGAAAATTGAAAGCTTAAATTCGGGACAAGGTATCATTAACGTCAGAGAAACTCATTCTCCTGCGTAGCTTAGTTATAGAGGGCTATACTGATACAGGGCTATACTGGAAATATAGAGGTTATTTTAAATGTTTACGTTTCAAAAGATTGAAAAAAGCCTGTATAGTATGAAAGCCCTTGAGGCGTAGATTAAGATTATTTAATAATATTTTGATTACTTTAACATGCAATTAAGATCACTGTGAGATTAAATTCAACTAAAAATATATTCAACATAAACTATTATTTTACTATCAAATTACTAAAACTATTGAAGATACCTTGCAAATATTTTGATAAATTAGGAAAAATCAAGAAAAGCAGCTGGTCTAAATCAAGAATGATTTCAATAATATATGCATGTTTACAACAAGCTGCAGTTAGCCATTTACTCCGCTTTTCTTCTTTTTTTTAATTAAAGACCTACTTATCATTGATAACTTATTAATTAGGATTAACAAATATAAACAAATTATTTTATAAATAAAAAGTTTACCTATTTATTAAAGTTTACTTATTATATTAAACTATTATATATATAATGTTATAAGATAAAGATAAGTATATAAACTGTTATTGCCAACATAATAATAATAAAAGTTTTACTGCCAAGGCAGTAAAAATCAGTGTTGTATCGTACAGATTAAAAAATCTGTATGATGTATGATACAACTTTTTATTTTAACAAGTAGTATAATTGACATAGATTCGCACATTCATTACCTTCGCCCTTGAAATCCCTGCTGTCATTTAACAGCTACTTTCATGTTTCATAATACGAAATAATTCCGCTAGAATCTAATTTAAAATGCTTCTCTATTAAAGAAGGATAATTAATTTAATTTAATTCTTCTAACAAAATAAAATCAATTGAAATAGCAAAGAACAATGATAATTTGATAAAAAACAAAAGAAAAAAAGAACGCGTTACAATGAATTACATTTTAAGATAACTTTTATTCATTATGTTATAATTGCGTCTCTTACAAAACAGCGTATACGTACATTGTATACTTCGATATCATTCATTCATAAATGTCAGTGCTAATTAAGTGTAAATGTCCTTCATTCAACTTCTAATTGTAATGACAGACAGTCGAGGATATCCCTATAATATACGTAATTAATTAATTCCCTATAAATTAATTTATTTAGACAAGGCTTTGAATATGGGAAATAGCTCAGTTTGTTCATTTTCAAAGTCTAAGGTCTCAAAATGGCGGCTATTTTACTCTCAAAAGAACCAAATACGTTCATACCTATGATGCTAAAGGATAATATCCACATCCAAGTGCAACTTTTAGCAGATTTTATAAGAAAATTAAGCTATTGCAATTTGCAATGGCTTAAACATTTTGGTAATGCGAATTTTTGAAAAATTTTCTCCATGGAAATCTGTTTTGGACATCGATTCCTGAAATTTAACATTTTTTTATGTATTATGTATATATGTGTGTGTCAATCCAGACGATATCTCACCTAGGATGCACTTAAAAATCCAAATTTTAAAATGTCAATAATATCAAAAGAAAGGATGAGTTCGTTGGCCAGAATTTATGGAGTCCATTTAGGGGTCAAATTTTGACAATTTTTTTTGACAACAACGAGTTTTATCGTTGTATTGAAATGGCGCCTGTACTATTTATCATAGGAAGTTGAAATTGGGCTCAAATTGTGCAGAATTAAAATTAGGAATGAAGCCTGTGATTAGATTTTTGATATCTTGCTTAGAACCAGTATAATTTTAATTTTACTGTTTTTCCTAACCTCAGAGAGCGGTAGAGCCTTAAAGAGCTTTCCAACGACAACGACATGCATCTCGAAGGGTATAATATATTATACTATTTTCTATTTTTGTACCCCGTGCACCATTTGGTGTGAACTTTGTTTTCTTTTTTTTTTCATTCATCCAAATTCTAAACCAAAATTTTCCTATATTATCATAAGCCAATAATTCGCAGATTTTTTTGAAATTCGCTCATTAAGTCATGGTGCAGGACTGGTATTTTTTTATACATATTTTGTATATGTAGCATTTACATGAACACGATGTTATATTATTTTCTATTGATTACTTGTTGCTTAGGATTACTGATACTGTCGTGTTTGCTGCTGATCGATGTGTCACATGAGCAGTCTAAGTGGGTGTGGGATGGCAAAACTCGTGCAGCTGCTGATCCTGCAGCAGATCAACAGCCTCAAGTAAAGTAAGTATTCAAGCAGCAAATACTGTTCAACTTGAAATAATAAATAATACTCCACAACACCATTAACTCCAGAAAGTAAAATTGTAATTAAAGTTCTCCAATAATAATGCAATACAAAGTTACAACATACAACATAATACACATTCCAAACTGAACAACTACGCTCTACTCACGCCACACGCTTCTCTACCCCTTTTTTCCCTCGTTTTTTTATCAGTCCTACCAACCACACATTTATATTCTAAAAATTCTTACAGTTCGGCCATTCCTGTCAATGGTCGTCCTCGACCAATTAAACTATATATAAACAAAAAAACATTCACACTTGACAGTTACAAATTATAAGTTAAAAACATTCATGCAAAACAATCACACATATTAAAATTATACATAATCTCTTAAGTAACTAGGTCTCTTCTTTATGCGACGACTGGGTCTAGAATCCTCATCCTCTTCAATATCGTCTTCTTCCTCAACTTGGTTGTAGTCATCTCCACTCTGGGCTCCATCCTGGGAATCACAATCTGTTTCTCCTTCAGAGTACTTAATATCTTCAGCATCATCCTGATTATCATCATCTTGTTGTCCAGTCCATAGTTTCAGTTGATTGACGTTGATTGACAGTTGATTGACAGCTTGGCAGTCCGTAATAATGGTAAATTTAATAGGAAGTAAAAACTGTCTTAACCGAGACACTGCCCACACTACAGCCATCAGTTCTAGCCTAGTTGAATGATAGTGTTTTTCCGCTTCAGACAATCTTCTACTTACACAATATATCAGTTTCAGTTTACCTTCCTTATCTCTCTGCAGCAACATACCGGCTATGCCTAAACCACTTGCATCCGTGTGCAACTCTGTTTCGGCTTTGCTACCATACAACCCTAATATTGGTTCACAGCACAACAAATTTTTCATTTCGTCAAAACGTTTCTGTCGTTCTTCGGTCCACTGAAAATCCACATTCTTTTTCAATAAGTCCGTTAAACATGCAACCTTTTCAGCAAACTTTGGTATAAATCTACGAAAAAAACTAGTCAGACCAATAAATTGTCTTACCTGGTGTACACTTTGTGGAACTGGAAAAGATTTTATAGACTCCACCTTTCTGGGTCCAGGTTTTATACCGTCACCGCTTATCACAAATCCAACATACTCTACTTCGTTCTTGCCAAAATAACACTTGGTTAGTTTAAGGGTCAGTCCCGCAGCTTTCAGTCTCTCAAGTACACGTGTCAGCTTCTCCATCATGTCATCCCAGTCCCTAGCTGGTATAAGTATATCGTCTACAACCCAAAAGACATCTTTGTTTTTCAAAGGACCTAACACCTTCTGCATTAGTCTAGCAAACTCATACGGGCTGTTGGTCAGACCAAACATCATTCTTTCTAACTGACCTGTCTCCTCTGACGTTATAAAGGCAGTTTTCTCCTTGGCTCGTTCTGTCAAAGGAACTTGTAAAAAGCCACTTGCCATATCCAAGGTAGTAAATATAGAACAACCTGCCAAATTTTCAAGTTGGTAGTCCACATCGTGTATGGGATAATTCATCTTCTTTGTCTGTGCATTTAGTCTACGGTAATCTATCACCACACGACCTTCTCCATTTTTCTTCGGCACCAAAATTACTGGTGATGCATATGAAGATACAGTATCCTTGGCAATACCACAGTCTTTCCACTCACGTATCACTTTCGATATTTCTTCACTTTGATTTTTGGTCACTTTATAAGGTTTACTTCTGACCGGAATGTCATTGTCTTCTATGTCCATTTTGATCAGGGAAGTGCAGCCTATTTCACGAATGTTCAGAGCAAAACATGACCTGTATTGGTTCACCAAATCTGTTAATTTACACCACTGTTCATTAGATACAGATTCGCCGACATTTAACATCTCCTTTGTAATAGGTTCTTTCACGGGTTCACTGACATCATTAGCAAAATCTGGTTTAATTGTCCCTATGATGTTACCGACATCTAGTTTTAAAATATTATTAGTTTTATTAACCACAGGTACTTCTAAATCATTGTCCAAAATTTTTACTTTAATAAAGTTCATAGACTGTTCTGGAATAACACACATTTCATTACACATAACTTTACATCTATTAGGAACATCTACAATTGGCAAATCCAAAGATTGAAATATTTCACTGTCATAGTTTCCAAAATAAAGTCTATCTCCTACTCTAGCATAAGCAATGTCTGGTTTTTCAGTAAATGGACGTCCTAATATAATGTCAACATTTTGAACAGTGTCTTTAACAATATACATATGGACAGGCACGTCTACACCATCTAATTGAACATTAACGGCTACATATTTATGGCAAGTCACAGTCGGGATATCACCTTGATTTCCATAACTAAACAAATCCACTTTACCATTCAGCTCTTCCAAACGACATCGACTAACAACACTCTCTTTAATAGTGCACACTCCACTGCCACCGTCAATAAAAGCTGTACACTGAAACATTCCATTGACTAAAACAACTTTGAAAAACCTTTCGATAGTTGTATCGCTCTTCGGCTCTGTGACCAAATTAACTTCCCGTTTAACTCTTGTAATGCTCTTGCCAAGACTGCATTGATTTCTAACATGATCTAAGGAACCACACCCATAACATTTTCGCTGGCTCTTGGGATCAGGACAATCTCTCGCTAGATGCGATAGTTTTCCACAGTTGTAACACTTCACTTCAGGACAGTTACGCGTAAAATGTCCAACGGCAGAACAGTTTCTGCAAACAATACCGGATTTTTCTGTTGTCGGTGGAGATTCAGGTGAAGGACAAGATTCAGTTTTTACCTTTCTATTGTTTTGATGTTCTAACCTGTTTCTTGGAAAGTTCCGTGTTTGGTGATCAGATGTTTTAAAGTGCTTTCGTCTATTCAGTATCATTTTCTCAAAATTTTTGATTTCCTGGAACAGTTCATTCACATCATACATGTGCACCGATAATAAATGTAGACTTAGGTCTCTAGACCGAAGACCTTCAGCAACCATATTTTTAATTTCACAAAACGGTAAATCCAACGCACGACAAAGTCTTATTTTAGCATGAAAATAATCATTTACATCTTCATCAGGTCCTTGCACACGCGAACTTAGAGCCCGCCATTTCTCAGATAAATTGGTAACGCCTATAAACGTGGATTTGAACTGTGTTTCGAAATCCGACCACGAACTAAAACTATAACCACTGAACCAATCTTTGGCTGCTCCAACCATGCTGGCACGGGCAGCTTCGACACGAAAATTATCTGGCCACGCATTAAGTCCCGCGACTCCATTTATAGACCGAAGCCAATCCTCCGCTCTATTCGACGTTTCCCGACCAGTAAAACTAGGTAAAGTCTTATTCAAATCGGGTACCGCGGTGTACCTGGTAGTAGCTGATTGTTGAGACATCATTTGCATCATCAATTGTTGACTTTGAACTAACAGTGTAAGTAATTGGTTATTGTCTGATTGTGGCAAGCCTCCGACGCCGATAACGCCAGCCTGGGCTCGGCCCATCTCACCCGCCGAATTATCACTCTTCTCACCTATAATAACGCGACGAACCATTTCCGGATTATCGTCCACATTTACCGAGTTTGTCTCGGACGAAACACTGACTAAATCTTCCCGCGACATAGTACATAAGATATAACGCACAACCGTAGTAGCTAAAAAAAAACACAACTCCAAAAATTTAAAGTTAACTCCGTAATCACTGTTTCCTTCGGCAGTTCTTATCTACATCCCACTTCTGAATTGAAATAATAAATAATACTCCACAACACCATTAACTCCAGAAAGTAAAATTGTAATTAAAGTTCTCCAATAATAATGCAATACAAAGTTACAACATACAACATAATACACATTCCAAACTGAACAACTACGCTCTACTCACGCCACACGCTTCTCTACCCCTTTTTTCCCTCGTTTTTTTATCAGTCCTACCAACCACACATTTATATTCTAAAAATTCTTACAAACTTCACTATAACGGACTAATAGAGCCTGAGCAGTGTCCGCTATTATCAAAGTCCGTTATATAACAAATAATTATATCAAATAATAATACAAAGGGGTATACCTCAATGAAAGTACACTTACTAGCTATAAAAAGTGTTTATTAACAGTAAATAAAAGATAGCCTTAAAACATAGATTTAATAAGCAATTTTGATGAATACTAACAAACAGAATCTAATGCAGGGGTCTTTGGTCGGGCAGCAATTTGTCTCTTTGGTCGGGCGGCAAATCGTGGAATTTAATAGAAATAGAAAAATTCATTTTTTTGTCTGTTATTATTATTTCGTGCAAGTGATCTTTTTTCAATACAAGACAGTAGTCATAACTCAAAATTTAAGTGCAAAAAGGATGAGTTTTAAGGATTTCTGAGGGCAAGTTTGTCCTTACAGGAAAAGATGTTTGGTGGGAACGAATTTAGAAGTTTATATAACTAAGATGGGCTAAAAAAAAACAAATAATTGAGTTGTTTTGTAGCTGGTAAGTACAAAGAGAGATAGTTTCATGTTTTTTTTTTTCTTTATTTGGGCCCCCTGGTACCGGGGGCCCACCCACAATTCGGGCCTATAGTCACGCCACTGCTCACAATTTCCTTCTTGCCTTTTTGGTTGTAAAAAATAAAAGGCCACCCCCTGGTGGCCCGGGCCCCTTGGAGACACGGCCCCCTGGGCAATGGCCCCCTTGCCCATTAATACAGTAGAATAGCATAGAACATTACTATATCGGACCCTTAATAGCGGACGTCGCTGTGTCCGTTGTACATAAAAAATGCGTGGGACGTTCTTATGTGGGAAATTTAATAATCTTGCATTTTGATAATAACCTTAATTTGTCTCCGAGCCATAGAAAAAGTGATATTCGTAAAAAAAAAGTGGTGCGGCAACGGATACTAAATATTCATAGATATTCTTCGCCCTATAATCCGTAAACCGTCCATTGTACGTAAAAAATTAATGCAATTTTTTTTGTGGAAAAATTTTGTTATCTTTAATTTTGATATTCACAAAAAACCGAATTTATTGACCTTTGCCCTTGAATATCGATCTATTAACGCGACCTAACCATATTTTCAATATGTTTTTCAGAACGTCAAAATGAAGCGATCAAAAAATAATTAAGCTCCGATTTTTTTAGAACAGAAGCCATATATTTATGACTAAAATAACTGGACTATTTATTTTTATTGGAATTGTTGTGGTTGTCTTTAAAGGATGTGTAGATAAATTAATAATTGGATTTACGATTATTTGTCAGAAATGTATTGATTTGTCGGCTAATACAATCGATTTTGTAAAAGTAATGACTGATTATTATCGTATCGTCATCGAAAATACATAATCTATGCAAGTTTCATCGTTCTAGGTTAAACATTGATTTCAAGTATGCTAAGAAAAAGTATGTTAAAAATTGGTTCAAATAGTTAGTCAATAAATTGATCATGTTAAGTAATCTTTGAGTTTTATTTACAACCCTATATATCTTTAAACATTACTCTCTCACAAATTCAAATACAAACATAGATCTTAACTTAAGTTTAAACCCCTTTAGCTTCAAGGAAACATGTAATTAAGGACTAATTTATACGTTAATCCCTGGGATTAACAAGGTAAACCTTAGTGGGATTAACTGGCAGAGACCCTCGTTCATATTGAGCTCGCTCTTACCTTACACTAAACTAGGACCATGTCTCATATTGTAATCAACTTACTCTGTAATAAGCTATAGTTAACACAACAGCTCCCCACTGTTGGCCCATTTTGAAAAAAAAAATCAAATCTACGTTTAATTTTTTTCCATATTTACATAGTTTTCGAAATATTATATTTGTCTATAAGACTATTTTATAAAATCAGGGTTTTAATCTTGTTTTTTATTTCGGAGGTAAAAAGAATAAAAAATAGATTATTAAAAAAAAAAACGATTTGTTATGTTTGGTGTATAACAAGCAACAAGGGGAATCATTGGGTCTTAGTTTAGAATTATTGCAAGCAATAATAAGAAGCTAACTAAAGCCTCAGGGGGCCTGTTCCAAGCAATCATCTTCATCAAGATCTACCTTTCTCATTCAATAAATCTTTCTATTCCCAGACCAGTGATTCCGTCCTATTATTTATTTCTCTTTTTACTTCAAATCCTTAAAAAGAATTATGGAATTTAACACGCGTTTTATAATGATAAGCGTTTACGGCTGATATTCCCTGACTATTATAATATGGTGAAGTCGTTACTCAATTAAATAGAGTGGAAGACAGGGTAATTTGTCAGAATGTATCTTAAATTATATAACATAGTTTTTAAAACTGTAAGAAAAACTAGTCTTTTTTATAAAAAAAGAAATGTAATTATATTACTTTTTTCAAATCTAGGATATTCCTACTTTATTAACAAATAAAATAGAACAAATTTAAATTAATTTACTCAAACTTTCAGGAGGACAGAGAGAGCTGAAGGTAGTCCCAGACTTTTCTTGGGAAAACTTCTCGATGGACTAACTGGAGGATATGGAGGAGGTTATGGAGGAGGTTATCCAGGAGGTGGTTATCCAGGTGGAGGCTATCTAGGAGGTGGCTACCCAGGTGGAGGATACGGATATCCTCCTGGACCATATCCTTACCAAGGAGGACCATATTTTCCAGGTAGAGGTCCATATCCAGGACCAGGACCTTACCCAGGAGTTGGACCCTACCCTGGTGGTGGTCCATACCCTCCTGGACCTTATCCCCCTGGACCTGGGCCATACCCATATCGAGGAGGACCATATCGTCCAGGATATCCTGTAGGACCAGGCGATCCTCATCCTATCCGTCCTTTGTATCCTCCAGGTGGGCCAGGAGGCTTCCCTGGTGGTCCAGGAGGCTATCCCGGTCCATATCCTATTCCTCCAGGAGGAAGACCATATCCACCACCACCATTCCCTCCAGGTGGTCCTATTTCTCCAGACCCAAGTGCCTACTCTAGCTGCCGATGTGTCCACTCATTCAACTGTGAACACCCCAGTCAGCTTTCATTCGTAAGTAAACCATTTTGTTTATACATTTTACACATTTGTGCTAATTTAGCTGAATAATGTTAAAAGAATAAATAAAACAGATGCTAAATGAGAAAATATCCAAAAGAATAAAATTGGACCAAAGGCAAATTGGAATATATGAGTTAAAAAAAAAAAAAAAAAAAAAAAAAATGTATAAGATAGATAATAAAATATTTTGTAGGAGTTCTCGAGGCTAGAAGTTATTTCAATTAGTTTATTGTATAATTTCATTAATAAATCTCAAATCTTTTAATTTAGTTACAAAAGGCATTGATCCCACTTCTGTAAGTACTTTCAGTTTAAGGTTAAAAAACAGTAAAATATTGTGATGATTTCAGGGAAGCTGTGACTATGGCAAGCAATACTGCTGTGATAATAGATATGGCCTCAGAGGTGGATTACTGACTGGACCTAACGGCCCTGTCGATGGAATCAGACCATAATGTAAGTAACAACATAATAACAGTCACAAAAAATCAGTATGTACATATAACATAATGTAAGTATAACATATACAGTAGGTAGGTACATATACGAGACTATTACAGAGCTAATGATAACCAACTTACGTTATTGAATGCATTAAGCATAAGTAAGATATTGTTTGTTAATAAATGAAAAGAAACAGTCTCTCCGCAGTAGATAATATTTGTTTATTTATCGAAGCAGCTTTTGACTTTTAAAAAGCCATCATCAGTGCCTATGAACAAGCAATAAGCGTTAAAACTTACCAACATATAAATAAACGAATAAAAGAAATTAAAAGTAAACGAATAAAAGCTACAAAAATAAGAGATAAATATAATAACTAACAAGCTAAAAAATAGATAAACAAGAAATTAAATAAGATAAATATTAATCAAACACGAGTTATAGAAATAACAAATCAATTAACAAATAATAAACAAAGAAATTGTTTAAAAATAACAACAAACTAATTGATAAATGCTAGAAATAGAGATACAATTAAATAATAAAAATTAAAGCTAAAGATCGAGTCAAAGAAATAGTAATTATAAAAGACCAAACTGATTCTGGTAGAACTAGAGTTACATTAGAAAAAAATAAGTAGTGGGCGACTCATACGATGTTGGAGACTAACGTAAGACTAATTCTAGAAGACACACCAGCTAGAGTTCTCATCAAAGAGGAAGCTTCTCCCTACTAAGATTTAATGAGCTTATTTAATTTCGTTCGATTTAATGAGCTTTCTATTTCGGATTATTTATATGTTAAGGAGCAAGCATGGCAGAGAGTCTTAAGGTGCTCGCACAGCTATTAATAAGTAGAGGCGAATCGAGGTCGTGGGTTCGATCACATGCCATGATACTCTGAATTGCATCAATGAATCACAGGCAGTGCAGGGCGAGGGACACCCCCTATGGGGCACTCTTCCCCCACTCTTTGATGTGGGTCCGATCCGTGTCATAATGATGTGTGTCATGGTGTTGTATCTATGGTTCGAGGACGGAGCAGGGCGAGGGACACCCTTTATGGGGACTCTTCCCCCACGCTTTGATGCACGCTTATATAGCTCACTAATGACCACACCGTACTCGCTTCGACGTTACAATGTACAAATGTATGATGTATGAAGTAGCTGGAACTCTCCACCACGGGGCCTAAAAGATGGCCTAATTGCTAGGTTCGAACAAGTGGTTTGTCCTACCTGTTCTAGTAGGAAGTACTAGACTACTACTACTATGTTAGTAAGTTTTAACACATAAGGTTTGTTCATAAGCACTGATGGTGGCTTTATAAAATCCGAAAGCTTTTTGATAAATAAACAAGCATTACCTTCCGTAGGGAGACTGTTTCTTTGTATTCATTAGGGAGCCTGTGTGACTGAGGGGCTCTAGGCGCTCGCCAGCTATCAATAAATCAAGGCGAATCGAGGTCGTGGGTTCGATCCCGTGTCATGATACTCTGAATTACATCTATGAATCACAGACGGAGCAGGGCGAGGGACACCCCCTATGGGGCACTCTTCCCCTACTTTTTGATGTGGTCCGATTAAATTGGGTCCGATCCGTGTCATGATGATGTGATTTGTATCTATGGTTCGAGGACGGAGCAAGACGAGGGACACCCTATGGGGTGCTTTTCCCCCAAGCTTATATAGCTTACTACGACCATACCATACTCGCTTCGGCAGTACAATGTACAAATGTATGATGTGTGAAGTAGCTGGGGCAAGTAAAATGGGTCTACTATAAGGCTTAATTGCAAGGTTCGAACAAATTGTTTGTACAACCCGTTCTAGTAGGAAATACTAGATTACTACTACCACTACTACTACTTGTATTTATTAAAATGACCTCCATTAACGCTCTTATTTCTTAAGCTAATCTTTGTTTTCTTAAAATTGTTTATTTATCAATTTTCAGGGTCAATGTAGAAATATGAAGAAGAATATTAAATCATAACGGAAGACTTACCTGCTCACCTAGATCAGAAAGTACCGCTATCTTCACTTATTAGATCTTCATATCTACTCAAACTGAGATGAAGTTACCAAAATAACTTGTTTGTTTTTTTTATATTGTATACTACAAACTTTAAAATATTCTATTGTAAATATATAAAATAAGTTACCATTATACAAGTAAATAAACATAATTTTTACACGTAAAAAAACAAACAATTTAATAACCTAAGGTTAATAACCAAGGTTAAATTAAGGTTAATAACCTTTAACTATTGTAAAAAAAAAAAAAAAAATTTAGATTTTTAATTGTTGTCAATATTATGTGCTATTATATTATAAGAATAATTCTTGCCTTTTTTTTTTACATAAAATAAATTATTTGTAGCAGTAAAAAGTCCATTTATTTGTTCATTTGTTTTGCTTTGCTTACTTGAAAAAAGTTTGGGTACTAGTTGATTAGGAGCCCTCCCTAAAAGTTAAAGGTGGTTTAAGATCACCTCTAATTTTTAGGGAGGGCTCCTAATCAACAAGTACCAAAGTTTGTTAAAAGTAAATTAATTTTTAAAGTTAGTCAATAAATAGTGTCGACATTTCTTTTAAAAAAAATACCTGATTTTAATAGGAAATTCCTAAAGTCAGAATAATAAATTATTTAATGTAATTATATCTTGAAGAGTTGATTATACATATTTTGAGGTGTTGATATATTTATGGGATTAAAGCAATTTTGGACTAAGTCCTTTAAAATGAAATGGCATCTGGGTTTTTAGATAAATTAAAAATCCATACAAAACTTTTTGATATACGTAAGTATAAATTCTTGTGCTGCAACTATAGAAAGGTAAAAATACTAAACCTTCACAAAAGCAGTGCATTGAGGGTATAGTTTCCAGCTGAAATTAATTAATTGGTTTAAAATATCTGATGACAGTCTCATAAATAAAAACCCATTTTTGCTTCCGAGCATGCTATCGTGCTATCTCGCTTGTGATCGTTCTGAAGAACGAAAATATTTAGTGTTTCCAATTTTAAAAATTCAAAGACAGAAATCTGTTTCAGACATCAGGGAACATTTTATGTCCGTGTCTGTCTGTCGCTCAATTTTTGTGAACCAACATAATTTTAAAAACTACACGTTCGCTAAGTTTCAACCTTCAGCGTCCATTTGTTTATCTTCCACATAAGCACAAACATACATTTATTTACACCTATATCTTCAAAAGTACTCATCTGATTTTTATGAAATTTTGGATGGTTTGTCGAAAGTAGACCACAGATAGCACGTGATTAATTTCGACCATCTGCACTCTAAAACTTTTGCTTAATTGATAATTTAATTCATGTAAAAAAATCAAAACAATTTTGGGGAAACAATTAAATAAATTAGACAATAATGGCTTGTAAAAGCATAAAATCAATAAAGTACGTGATAGGATGCGGGGAAGCTATGTGCCACACTAATTGGCAGTCAATGTTTAACAGAAGTGTCATTCTTTTAAACCAGTATAATTCCGGCAGGAAACTTAACCCACAATGCAGAGTTTTAGCATTTTTCCTTTTCTATTGTTGTAGCCCCATGATCTTTTCAAATATTTTCTAACGTCTTTACAGATCAGATAGACTTATAAGAGAATAATTCATTTCTTGATTTTTGCCATAGGATATTTTTCTGAAAATATATGCCACATTTCATTGAAATCAGCTCAGTAATTAAGGCTCCACACCTGCACAAGTGACAGACAAACTTTTTTGGACTAAAAATAGACTTCCAATTGGTGTGGCACATAGCTTCCTGCATCCTATCATGTACTTTATTGATTTTATACTTTTACAAGCCATTATTGTCTAATTTGTTTAACCCTTTGACTGCGGGACCTTTCCCTTAGGGTCTATCCAGGGGCTGAAGTGTTGCGGGTCTGCAAAAAAAAAAAAAAAAAAAAAAAAAAAAAAGGCCTGCAAACCAGCATAGCAGGAGTAAACGAGTGAAATGATGTTGGGTCTATCTCTGAGGCGGCCGCACAACTAAGGAACCCATTTGAAGAAGTTCCATTATCCTCTCTCTCGAATAAAACACGCCTTTCCAAACCATGCGGTATCACCAAGTGATACCTCCCGCCACTCAGTTGAAAATGCTAGATATCACCTGGTGATACCTCCGCAGTCGAAGGGTTAATTGTTTTTTTACGAAAATTAAAGTATCAAATTAGCAAAAGTTAAAGAGCTCAGACGGTTCAAATTAATCTAGGGCTATCTGCAGGCTACTTTTTATTAACTATAAAAGTTTCATACTAATAAGATATAGGTGTAAATAAATGTATGTTTGTACGCATGTGGAAGAGAAACAAATGATCGCAGAAGGTTGAAACTTATATGGGACCAACAATGGGCTAATTATGACCTTCCATACAAACTTCATTAAAATCGGATGTGAAGTTTTTAAAATATGTTGGTTTTCAAAAATTAAACAACAGCACGGAACCAATGTCTTGGAATTATTGAAATTGGAGACATACATTTTTTTTTTGCTCTTCAGAATGATCGCATAGCTTCCGTTACTTTCGGCAAGCTCGGAAGCAAAATCAATTTTTTTAACTATCACAATACTTTCTCTCTCTACATACTATGTACAGTAGAGTCTCAATAGTCGACAGTGTTGTCAAAATATCAATATTCGTAAAAAAAAATTGCAAATGGTTTAGTTTACAGTTATAGAGGGCTGTATGGCTACTGTAAGGTTTGTAAGTCACCTTACCCACAATATTATGGTCTCCGCACAAGTCTTAAAAATGCCCAGACCAGTCCAGCGCCCAAATAGTGTGTAGAGGCCTTAAATTAAAGTACAAATTTG
Source organism: Gerris lacustris (assembly GCA_951217055.1). Taxonomy (NCBI): domain Eukaryota; kingdom Metazoa; phylum Arthropoda; class Insecta; order Hemiptera; family Gerridae; genus Gerris; species Gerris lacustris. The sequence continues at coordinate 106,090,980 of OX578277.1, read as the reverse complement.
TAAAAATTACATTAAACAAGTAAACGATTCTTTGTATCTTTTGAAAAAAATAATTAAATAAATAATAAGTAAACTAAGAAAAACAATTTAATTATTGTAATAATCACAATTATTTTTACAACAATACAACTTTGGATTGACTTTTTTTTAAATATTTTTAACAATTTGAAAGAGAAGAGTAAGATATAAAAAAAATAAAGTAAATCACAGCCGGGGAAAGAAATAACTTCATGACAGATGAAGAAACAATGAGAGACATAAGATAAAAATATATAATAAAATAATATAAAATAAATAAATAAATAAAATAAATAATAAAATAAATATAATATATATAATAAATATATATTAAGTAAAGGGTTTGTTTAATGGAGTGAATAAGATAACAAACTTTTATCACTTTCAATTTTACATTCTTTTTAATATTATTTTTCAAAAACACTTACTTTAAAATCAACAATGAAATATAATATTTGATTAATAATAAAATCCAAGTAAAATAAATAGAAACAGACTAGAACAGCTGATTTGATTAAGAACAAGAACACTCACCTAAAACCAAGGTCTAAACACTGATATATTTGGTTTAAATCCTAGATAGAGAGAATTTTATTTACATTGATGATAATTCACGGCATTTGATTACAATTGAGTAGATGTGTAAAGTAGGATTTGATTTACATTGATGATCATTCACAGCATTTGATTACAATTGAGTAGATGTGTAAAGTAGGATTTGATTTACATTGATGATCATTCACAGCATTTGATTACAATTGAGTAGATGTGTAAAGTAGGATTTGATTTACATTGATGATCATTCACAGCATTTGATTACAATTGAGTAGATGTGTAAAGTAGGATTTGATTTACATTGATGATCATTCACAGCATTTGATTACATTGAGTAGATGTGTAAAGTGAACGATCTTTCTCATCTTTATTAAATTAATGTTGCGTTATGTTGATGAGGAGACGTTAAAGAATCAGACTATATTTATGTATTTTCTTTTTTGACATTTTCATGTTTAGGCTATGGAACATAAGTCCAAAACGTTACGTTACTTTTAGCTTAAAAACTCAGAAAAGTATAACAGGGAGTTAGAAATGTATAGGAGGTCTGTAATCCAGTCTCCAGCTGTAGTGCCTTCCCCTACTACGCTTCGTAGGGCCGAAGAAAGTCGAAAAAGATTTATACGTGTGACAGGGAGTTAGGAAAGTACAGGAGGTTGCCATCAACTCTCAGCCCTCTCGGCCTACCTAGTATGAAGGCATATTAACAATTCGTAGAAGGCGAGCCGGCGCCTTTGAATTCAGCGTTGAATCAAGCAGCGGCAGTGCCGGTGTGGAGATAAGAATAAAAATTATCTTCCATCTACTTTTATCAATTACTTGAATAAATTACCAATTATATTTCATTTTATGTTGGTAGTTTACGCAGAGCGAAAACATGAAAATGTCTCACTGTCTTGCGGACTCGTATGCAAGAAGTTTTTTCATATCGCCTCCAGGTCAATTGTCAGCTTTTTGTTAACAATACTTCTGTGGGATGGAAAACGACAAACGCTGCAGCAATTTTAAACCAAAAGCAACTTTATTCAAGTCTTACTTATCTTAAACTTATTATTGGACACTGTGGATTATTAAAGCAGTAACATTAGTTGGGCATATACAAAGAATACTTAACATACAGACATTAAGAGTAAGATGCTGAAACCCAATCACACATAAAATTTAAACGAGAAAAGCTCTTGTGCTTCTTGTTAAAAGATGTTTCAATCTCTTCAGCTTATATCACAAATATTAGAGACGATAAGAGCTTATCAAATCAGTTCTAAACCCGGTTAAAGGAAAGACCCTCCTTGACTAGAATATAAAGGCAAGTAGTACAATTTACCTCACGACAGCAGTGTTAGGGCACCATTAACCCACTACTGTAAAATACTAACTATCGCAGCCTATCCAAGAGCACTGTCCTTGCATTTCTTAGTGCGATATCTCGCTTTTTTAACATTGAAATAAGAGTGTTAAGTTCAATAAGTTCATGTTTTCTTGTAGCCGTTTTATTTATTTTTTTTTTAAATAAAATAAAATAACCAAAGAAAAATTTATCCATGTCTCTCATTGTTTTGGGATTTTGGATCTTTTTAGAAAAAAGATTAATCAATTAATTTAAAAAAAAATAATACAATTAAAAAATTTAATACAAATTAAATTCTATCAGATTAAAACATTCAATATGAAAGGGATACCTACTTAAAAATTAACAAAGGTTTGATATTATAAAATTAAATAAATTGTTTTTAAGCATCTTCAAATAGAAGTTCGAGCATTTCTTTGTTGGCACAATCGCCTTCTTTCAGGACCTCCGGACCACCCCATTTTATCAAGGTAGGAATACGTTCCAGTTTAAATTTGGGATCAGTCCTATACTGGCATGCCATATCTTTCCACCTGAAACAACAATACATACTAAGTACATAATATTCGTACATAAAGTAAATAAAATATACAAATAATTGATTATAAATAAAATATTTTTTTCTTTAGTCTTTAGAGATATGTAATAAAAATATTAAAATAATATTCGCCTTTAATTAATTCGTAATTATATTAATTCAGAATATTTTCGCCCAATCCTGGGCATCATCAGGCCTATGTCTGCAGTCAGTAATGTGGTATGTACATTTTATCACAGATGTTTAGAGTGAAGGAGTAATAGTGAATAAGCTTTAAACACTCTAGTGTTTAACAGTTACTGTTAAACTGATGCCCAGGTTGATTGGTAGAAATATTGCGAATAAATTAATATAATTAATTTTTTATTATTTATCCCAAAAGACTAAAGAAAAACAATCATATCAAACGGATTAACAGAAGATTGTTAAAAAATATAAAATATTAGAAGAAGAAAAGACATTAATTGATATAGAGGGTGGTCCAAAAGTCCCCCCCCCCCTCCTTAACTTTTGAACGGTTTGAGATAAATTAATGAAACTTGGTGGATCTCAACCATGCAAAGGGAAGTTTGTTTTCATGCAATCGCACAGTAGAGGCAAGCACCCATTTTGCCCCCAGGCCACCTAACTTCAAAATTTTAACCTAGAATGTATATTTATGACAGCAGATTTAGATTTCTATGGCGAAAAATAAAACTATTATACTTTAAACTTTTTTCTATCTCCAATATTTTGCCCCTATAGGGATAGGGGGGCAAAGGTATAAAAATAATAAAATTTAAGTGCCTGGGGGCAAAATGGTGGTTGCCCCTAGTACGCGAGTGGATGAATATACACTTCCTGAATTCTAGCTCCAAATTTGGGGACACTAGAGAAATGGTTCTGTCTCCTCAATACCAGTCTTACAATTAGTGTTAACTCAGATTGGCCAACCTAATGGAGGGGAAAATAAAGTCACTAAACCTGTAGAAAGACTCCGCAAGTGACATTTTTGTTTCTCTAGTTGGCCCTACCTTCTAGGTGTCAAAAACTCGAGCAATCATTGGCTCTTCTCCCCATTCTGATTTCCCCATGCTATCAGAATAAATTCTGATTGTAAGACCACTATAGAGTATTGGACGCAAAGTCCAAAAGAGGGAATTTTCTGTCTCTCATCTTAGTTTTAATTTAACTAAACATTGTTTACCAAAAGATGCTAAATTCTCTAGCCTATGTTAGTCAGTTTTGTAAACATGATAATTTGAAACATGGAAAAAAAAAATATTTAATTGAAAATCATGACATTCTTAGTCGAGAAATTTAAATTATTAGATGATTATTTTCAGGATTATTACCGGAAGAAACAAAATTAAAACTCTGTTGTCAAGATTTGAACCCCAGATCCCTAGACTCACATTCTAAAGTTCCAGCCACTAATACAGTCGATAATAATAAATTGAGTAATTTTAGTGAGCAATTCACTTTTCCTCAATATTGACCCCAAATATATGACAACTGAATAACTTAAGGCTTCAAATTGCTGAACAAAGGAAATCAGAGAGTTTAAACTAGATGTAAAATGCAATTAAAGCATTTTATGCACTTTCCTTGCCGATCTAATCAAAATAAATTAATAAAATATTATCTTTATACTGATATAAATTATTATTAGATCTTAATAATAATTTTGGTACATATGGTAAAAATGAATAAAATCAAAATACTTACAGTGTTCTCTCAATTCCCACATGAATGAAATTAAAATCATTCTTGAATTTGTTCTCTGACAGGAATTTATCAATCACAGGTTCAGCTGGAATGATAATAATATAATTAAAAGAAATAACAAAATAATAAGTTATATTTTAAAATAATAATAATAATAAAACTTCAATTATAAGTTTTATTATTATATTTTATAAGTGGAATAATAATAAAAACTAAAAGATAAACCGGAATTATTGTTTAGCTATAAGCAGTTGCTAGGTTCCGACTTGGATCTCAACTCCATATCTCTTACCTTATTCCTTCCGTAATCCTTCTACCCACACAGCCCTAGTCTACCCCCACCTTGTACTGTTAGTTTGTAAAATAGTTAGCTTATTACAGAATGTATTAACTCTTACTAAGTTAACACGCACACTGAAGATAATATTATTATTACGTTTCCATGTGTTTAAATACGAACTGAATCCTAATTGGGGATTTAACAAGCTAGGTGTTTCCTAAATCCATCATATTCAATACGAAATGAAAAAAAAAAAAAAACTTTTTCTTGGTTACTTTTGGTAAAGGTCATAAATAATTTTGTAATCTTCACCTTTTAACTTTTATAACCATGTTTGTAATTTCATATTTTGACAGATTCGACTACAGATTCTACAGAAATACGCTATGTGCACTCTCACCCACGCTCTGTGCATGTCAGGATCGAGTTCAGGTGTTTCCATGCAACTCAATCCAGATACGATCCCAGAATTTAGTGTATCATATCGGGAACGGTATCGTATTCAATCCGTATTGAATCTAGGTTTCCATGGACTTTAACATCATGGAAACGTAGTAAATATGTCGAAACATGTTATTGAGTAAGTATTAATATTAAATAACGTGTAGTATAATATGTAGTATATAAATATACTACATATGTAAATATACTATATATGTAGTATAATGAATAATGTAAAGTATTAATAATAAAATTGTGGTGACAATATTATTGTGTTACTTTCAACCAACCTCTCTAATATCATCCCTAAGCTTATTTGGAGTTGAGATATCCTAAGGGCCACAAGACCTAGCTTAGATTAGCTTCATAAAAATCATTACTAAGCTTAGATTATATGGGTCATTTTAAAAAAAAAAGTGACACTTTCACTGTCCGCGAGTTGAAGAGTTTCATTACTTGCACTCCTTATAATAAAAATGTACCACCCCACAAACATTCTTCTATAGATTAAATTCGTCATTGTGGTGTGCTCAGATCCTTTTTAGGGAGGAGAAATTTAAATTCATACATTCTAAAAGGTCAAGATAGTTATACGAGCCCCTTTTAACCTTAGTTACTGTAGTATTTATTTATGTTGAGTTAACATGTTATGTCAAGAAGTTTTCATGTCAATAAAATAAGTTTATATCTTAACAATGTAATAAAGTTGTTCTACTTAATTGGCGCAGTCGTAAATCAGAAAAGAACCAAATTAAGTAGAATAACCAAAAATGTCCAAACATTTTTTTCTTAGACTTTCTAATTATAAGCCTGGATAGGAAATAGAAATAGAATGTAGTTAGTGATACTATAGTACATTACGCGTCTAGTGCGGAAAGTAGAATTTTGCATGCGAGTGTGGAGTTTGCACCCGAGCGACAGCGACGGTAGTAAAACCACACGAGCAAAGCAAAATGCAGTTTTCGTACGAGTTGCGTACCGTACTTTATCTAAGATTGTTGGATTTTTATAATAAATACAGAAAAAATATTTAATAAACTTCCTGCATGCAAGTTCGTGTTTCTCTTTTGATATAGATGACATTAATTCATTAGTTTTATTTTGTGCCGAATTAATTATTTTGGGAGGTGTATTATTCTCCTCATTTTCGTCATAATGACATAAATCAATCATTGTTTTCCACTAAAAACTCGATATAAACAGTTACTTTAATTAAACAAACAGCAAATTAGTTTTGTTAAATGTAAACACACTCGCAAATCGTGCGTTAAGGTGAAGAATTCTTCTTTTTTACCACACTAGGGTGGAAAAAATGGGGAATTACGAACGCGCATGCGCAATGAATAAAAGAATCACTTTCTACGCATCTAAACAGAGTTACAATGTTTATATTTCGTATCAATCGTAGATAAAATATATTTTCTGTCTTATTTTGGTGTAAGTAATTGATCGATTTTAAACTTCCTCTTCAGAGAGTTGTGTGTACAATGACTTATTTAGGAAATTAAATCTAATCAACTAACAAAAGTTTCAATGACCAGGAACTTTAATTAAAGGAACTTGAACAGTAACTATTGTGAAAAAACTATAATTCATTAATTGTTTGACAAATTAAAACCAATGTTTAAGTCTGTGTGAAGAATTTTTAGGTGGTAAATATAATTTTGCAAATCGGTAAGGGGAAGAAAATTCCGGTAACTATTGTGACTAAAAAACTTAACTTTTCTTATTTAAAATTTATAAAAACAATAGCAAAACTTAAAAATACCGCGACGCACGTACATATTCTTCTTGTTTAGATGTTAAGCATAAAAAAAAGCAATAAAGCTGGATCAAAAGCTAGAAAATAAATTTTGAGCATAAAGGTTTGATCAGAATTGTCAAAGTGTCACTTTTTTTTAATATTACCCAAATATTGCAGCTTGGAGAGCATAAGATGCAGCATGGATTAGCTTCATGTAAATCATTATTGAGCTTAGATTAATGTGAATATTGCATCTTGATGGACATTAGATGCAGCATAGATTAGCCTTGTGAGCATATCACCTGAGCTTAATTTAAATTAAAGAAACAATATACATATGTTTCTTTGTAAGCTAGTCTGAAAAACTAGTGTCTTAAAACAAATTAACAAAAGATGCGACGTTTCTAATGGTAAGATCGATTTGGCAAGTGGTTCACAAAGGAAGCCCTTTGTAAACCACTTGAAATAACGAAATTAAAACGAAGAAAAACTGTAACTTACCCTTCTCGCAATCAGGGCACCAACTAGCTCCGTCGGCATTTTTAGCACCGGAGAATAGAACAAAAACAACTTGGTTCTTCGATTCCAAATCGTTTATAAGGTTTTTAGCGTTGTCGAAGCCTTCAACGTCGTGGTGTTTTACCGTCATCTTGAAAAATTAAACTAAATAAAAATAATAATTGTTAATTAAACGAATCAATACCTTTAGATAAAGGTAGAGATTAAGCAACTCGAGATTATTATAATGTATATCAAGTAATTAATCACAGATTAGAGGATTACAAAACGCAAAACACAAAAGTAAACAACCTTATCTCAAGCTCAAAGCTTGTAGCTACACATTCGTGAGGTCACGTGATTGTAAAAAATTTAGAATCCCGGCACAGAGAATGCGCCACTAGTAATACAAATAACTCAGAGCAAGGAAGGGCACCCCCAGAGATATAATAATAGTAGAGATAGTCGACTCCCCTCTTAAGAAAGTTTTGACTATCTTCTATCTTTACTAAATAAATTTTAAGTAAAAACATTTTTATAAAACAAGCTTTTATTCGTATTCTTCTTAGCAAACCCTTTCATTTGATACCCATATCATGGGCGTGCTAAAAAAAAGGAGAGTCGGGAGACCTAAGGAAAGAAGTGTCCTCCATGATGGCACGCACTGGACTGAGACTGAAGAAAAGATAAACTTTGTTTGTGTATTACATTTTTGACCATGCCAAAGAATAGAAGTAACCGAACTGCCCTGCTCTGACAGCGCTGCATACATACTGAAAGCAGGAGCAGGGGTGTGTTTAAAAGTGTGTTCCCTATAATGGTCCATGTAACCTGCTTGGCCCATGCTGTTTTTCACTAGTTGTAAATGACTTAATTTCAGCGGGGTAAACAAATTTTTATTAAAGCTCTAAGCCGAGTGCCAATCTTCAAGGAAATGCTACCAGGGATCCCTCTTCCTTCAGAGCCTATCCTAACAAGATGGGAAACTTAAATAAGAGCGGCCCTTTATTACGCAGAACATGGAGAAAAAGTGAAAGTTCTATTAGAAGAATTCGACGAAGAGGATAACATGGCAATTAAAATAGCCAAGCAGGCACTGGGAAACATTCAAACTTTGACGCAGCTAAATTTTATATGAGCTCATTTTTTTAAGTTGCCCAAGATGAAAGAAGAAGAGGTGCAAGGCACTTCGTTGACTTCAGCTGCTAAAGTTGTCTTGGAGCTCCAAAAAGCTGCGATGGAGTTGCCGGGCCAAAAAGGAGAGCAAGCCCGAAAAATACTGGAAGCTGCTTGAAATGTAAATCCAGATTGGAATGAAATAGTTAATGTTATCCTGGGCGCTTAAGGGTTAAAATAATGCAAGGTGGAGACGCAGTTTCAAGTTTTAAAGACTGCTTTATATTGAAGTATGTACATGCCAATTGTTTCTACCAACGTGGAAAGGTCATTTTTGAAATTAAAAAATATACTAGCAATCAATCGCTAGAAATTGACCACAGAAAATATTGAAAAGATAATTATTGTACAGCATAATAATTTGAATTAAAGTATAGAAGTTTAATTGAAGTATAATAATTTTAATTTGAAATTTGTTTACAAAGCAAATTGCTACATAAAAAGAAGTGTATAAGTAAGAAACCTTCTTCAACTTATATACATATAAGTATGTATATGCACAAATTCTAATAAATTTAATTAAGTAGTAAATGTGTTTTTTCAAATCCCTACAGAAATAATGTAGTTAATAGGACTCAAGTTGCACAATTTAATATCCCTTTTACAATGGAAAGGGGAGGGGGGGGGGGGTTGGAAAGTTGAAAAATAAATGCCATACATTAGCTAAAATAAATGCTACATTTGGCCAAAATAAGTGCCATATTGCCACATTTCATAAAAATAAATGCTACATTTTGAAGGTCTCTGGTTATTATTGATAAAATCCGATACTATTATACTCTTTTTACAATAAGTATTGATTTTTGACAGCGCGGGAAAATTACTAATGAGAGTTTAAATAAGTTTTTTTAGACTGGGAAGTCATTGAACAATCATTAACCATGATGATGCATTAATTTAATTACCAGTCTACTCTCAATACGGCAGTTGTACCAGTAAATATTTAATAACTCAAGTTCTAGAAAAAAATAATGAAATAATAAATACTCGATTTTTATTTTTAGAGCAATAGTGTGAGGTTTAACCACCCCAATCAGAAATTAAATCGGTCGTCAATTGCAGACGCCATAAGAGCTCATCAAAGTAAATTGTTTTTACAAAAAATAAAATTTAGCTCTATTTAAGGTAGAACCGATGAGGGTACGACAAAAAGTCATAGGACCAAAGTTGTAGATCTTTTAAAATCAGTTACCGCTGGCGCAATCAGCTTGTCGATACGACTTACCGTTTAGCCGTTTAGCCACAATAAGCCTCCAAAAAACTTTGAAGTGTTTCGCCATCTTTAATTTTTAAAGGGGGGGGGTTAATAGTTATTTATGTAAGTAGGCAGCAAAATGGAATTTTACTGACGAGTGATCAGATTAGCCTCCGAGCCGAAGGCGAGCACAGGCTATGATAATTAACTGCCAAGGCGTAGCCGAGGCAGGTAATTTACTATTTGACTTCCGAGGCAGGAGGCAGGCAATGAATAAACGAGGCAGAAATGTTTCCTTTGCTGCCTTCTTGCATACAATATTTTATCTACTTGCGGCAGAAAAATGAAACTGCTAGAATGTTATCTTTATTAATAACTATGTGTAATATTAACAAAAATAATAACATATGTATTAACTAAAATTAATGTTCAAATAAGAAACTTGGGAATTATAACAATAAGTGAAAAGCAAACTGAATCTACACAACAAAATACAAAACACACGTTTATAACACACATAACTTCTGAATGAATAATGCACGCAATATAAAATATTTATTTTTACTAACAAATTACTAAAAGTATTAATGATATCTTTTATTCCTTAAAAGCTGACTTTTACTGCCTAGGCAGTAAAATTACATTTCCCTGCCCGAAATCGGTTCAATAATGCCTCATTTTGCTGCCACAAGTAGATAAAATATATTTTTTTAACTTTTCGGATTTTTCCAGTCGGTTTGGGCAAATTTCCGACCAAACGCAAAAAACCGCGAGGCTCTAGGTGGTCTAGAAGTACCCAAACATTTTGATTAGCGAGTCAGTAGGGTTTGGTTACGGTGGGTCAATTTTTTAGGTTATGTTGTATTTTTATATATATATATATATATATATATATATATATATATATATATATATATATATATATATATATATATATATATATATATATATATATATATATATATATAATTGTTAATAACTTTGGTTATACTCAATATTTTTAGATGAAACCAAGCCTACAAATTGCACAATATGTTTGCGCTCACCCCTGAAAAAAAATTAATCGATTTAATTTAACCAGTTTCGCCTATAAAGTCTGACTGGGGCGACAGACACACATACATACATATATACACGAAAAAAGTTAAGGCCGGATTCGGTTTTTGGAATGTATAAAATGAAAAAGTATCCAAAAAATTTAAATTCTGACCAATGTACAGACAAAACTTTAATTTTATATACATAGATAAAACTCTTACTTTGTTCTGTATTGTTGTTTAGAATACAAACTTTAGGTACTTAGGTACCTTACCTTTTCATCAGTATGCGTTATTATTATTTTGCTTCACACAAATATGCAGTTCTATTTCGAATTTCACCCCTATATTTTACAAATAGAATTTTAGTTTACGGATTGAATACAGGTTGAGAACAGTTTTTGGATCCAAAGTGCCCATAGAAACCTAGATTCAATTCGGAAAATACGAAATACGATACCGATCACGATACGATACACTAAATTCTGGGATCGTATCTGGATCTGGATCGAGTTGCATGGAAACACTTGAACTCGATCCTGACATGCGCAGAGCGTGGGTGTGAGCGCACCTAGCGTATTTCTGTAAAAACATGGTTATAAAAGGTGAAAGTTACAAAAAATGTTATAACCTTCACCATCCAAATGTAACCAAGAAAAAGTTTGTTTTTTTATTTCGTATTGCATACGGATTCAATACCACTCATCATGGAAACACCTAACTTATTAAATCCCAAATCAGGATTCAATCCTTATTTAAACACATGGAAACGTAGTAAGTAGTAGTTCTCTAGGGAAACTCCACGGCACTCCTCTTTTGCAACCATTCTAACACGTGGTTTTTTTTTACTTTTATCTCTATAATGATAATGTTAACTAGCAGATTCTCAAACTGGTTTATTGCTGATACCACTGTTATCGATAATAAGCTTTTTTATAATAAATAATAAACATTTTATTTTGTAGTCTCTTGAGATGGGATATGGTTCAGCAAGAAGATGGGATCTCCATAGACGGGAGAATATCTGCTACATACAACTACACTGTGGCTAGTCCTGGTTACATCACTTGCATTGAAGTAATAGACGACTCCTGCTTTGGTAAGGGAGGCTATGCTAGCCTAGTCTCAGGTGGACCTGGCTACAGCCACGTTACTCTGGGCTTCTTAGGTCAACAGATAAACGAACCTCTCAACTTTGAGTTCTCTATATTCGGAATGCGACCTTGAATTACTTTAAATATTCTTTGTAAATGTTAGATTTTTCTGTATCAAACGTTACCAAATAAAAATAATAACAATTCACAATAACATATAAATTAGTTTCAATATATGGATGCTTTTTACTTTTACTCACTACCTATAGTAGGAAAAGTAGTGATATCAGCAAAAACATTTTTTTTTCGAGATTTCAACGGAATTATCCGTATTGGGTGTTTTTAAGACCTCCTGAGTGGTTTTCAGCATGACGTCTGTATGTATGTATGTGTGTTATCATCGTAGCGCCCATGGTATTTAACCTAGAGAGTTGAAACTTGGCAGAAAAATCAGTCCTTACCTGTAGTGGTGTCGCCCGGAAAATCAACTTTTTCCGCCATCTTGAACCCAATTCGCTGAGTCAGCAAACATTTAAAAAAAATCGTAATAAATCGAAAATGGTCCTGATTGAGCTGAAATTTGGCACGAATGTACCTCTCTGTATGACAAACAAGCCCACCAAATTTCATTTTGATATTGGCCGCCATTTTGAAGCTTTTGAATTTTTAAACTTTGACGATTAATAATACCGAAAGTATAAATAGGTTTTTGACGTATAGCATATAGTTAGAACCGGACAAAATTAAGGAACAAATATAAAAAAAAAACCGATGAAATTCCATTAATTAGTTTAAAAGTTATAAGCGAGTATAATTATTTATTTGTGCGATAATTTTGATGACGTCAAAGTTTGTTTACATCTGTCAAAATACCGCCAAACTTCAAATAATTAAATAAAATATAGGTATTAAAAATAAGGTTTTTTTAAAGAATGATAATAAATCAGTTAGTTCAGAACGGTCACCCATCCAAGTACTGACCACGTCCAATGCTGTTTCCTCCTGCTGCTTCGCAGCAGGAGAGGCCACTTTAGTTGCCTCTGAAGTGAGGAAACGTTCCGAGGTGCCTACCCGATTTTTTTATACATTTATTTATATTTTAAATGTACACTTTATTAAAATGTAATTCCAGGCCATTTTAATTATGTATTAATATATTCGATTAGATTATGGAGATACAATTATAGGTGGTCCGAACAAAGAATGAAAACTGTATAGAGAGAAAATTCAAAAAATCAAATTAAAATTATGTACTTATTCTACTATACTTACTTTATTTATTTTATTATTTACTTTATTATTCTACTTACTTAGTCTTACTACAAGTAGACATAAACAGTTTATATGGCACTGTGATTTATTAGGTAAGATTTTATTTCCATTGTCAACAAATAGCTGTTTATCTTGAAGATAATAATGTAGAGGTGGGTAATATAATAACTGTTATTTGAAGGTAACAGGTTATCACGTTCCCGTTCCCGAACGGTAACTGGTTCCTTAAATAGGTTATTTGGGATATAGGTTATAGGTTCTCACTCATACTTAATGTGCAAAAAATAAGTCGAAAATAAAATTATTTTTTTATAGGTATACGTATCTCCTCATTTCAATTATAATCATAAGATACATTAAACTTTAAGAATTATTTCATTTATATTATTATTAAGAGCTACACAAATGGAATTCTACAAATTTAATTTTATAGTATAGAGATTTACGGAGCTTGAAGATTCTACGAACATCGGCACTTATACCTATAATACAAATATTATTACCAATACATTGAGCTGTAAAGATCTAATCTATGTAAAATTCTCGGGTCTTGATAAGGATTTTTTTTTTCAATTTTTATTGGATAACAACTACAAATTTAATTTGCAATAAGTGATAATGATAATGATAATACATTGGTTATGTGGTGGGAAAGACATGAAGAAGAAGTAGTCCAGTGACTACACTTCCTTAGCAGTTAATATAGTAAAATAATTATAATACAAAAATGAACTAATAACTTGTAATACGTCCGCCACTCGTAGGTGGTAGCGGGCCGTGACGGACGTGTACAATTAATAAAAAAAACAACTTACTTCCCTGGAATGGGGGGGGGGAGGGTCTCGGGCTGAGAAATAACAAAATTCCAATTCTTTTTAGTGGCCGTGGTCGTCCCAAACACAACTCTTTACTATTTTAAAATATACAATACTGTCTTTGTCTGCTACCTACACCTAGGCTCCCCTAACGTACAGGTACGACCTATAACATAAAATAAACCCTACGGAGCCCTCACAATCTCTAGGGTAGGCAGTGACTTGATTCTCGTCTTAGACTTAACATTAACATTAAAGCAAAGGGATTCTCCCGTAGTCTCACCGATGAGTCGACAAAAACAAGGCCGCAAAATGAAGTGGTACTCACAGTTTGATGATATCCGTAATTTTGTTTGTGTAATCCTTTGGTGGAACCTCCTCCACAACACCCGCGCTATGTTCTCGGCACACCACGTCTCCGAAAAGTTTCCTACTTAGCAACCGGCAAAGTACTCTACCTCAGAATTTTCGGCACACAGCATAGAATTTTGGCACACAGCCTGACTTAAAATTTTAGCACACAGCATAGAACTTTGGCACACAGCCTAACTTAAATTTTTAGCACACAGCATAGAATTTTGGCACACAGCCTGACTTAAACTTTTAGCACACAGCATAGAACTTCGGCACACAGCCTAACTAACGTACCTACTCGGCGCTCTCGCAAAACGGACTGGCCCAGAGTGGGGGGTTCATGGAGCTTTTATCACTTCAGCCGGGGGTGGAACGCGTACCGGTAAGTGGCGGTAACTTTGCCACAGGAGACCGGTAAGGTTCCTCTACGATTTGCGGTGGCCGTGGTAACGTTGCCGGAGTGCCCAGGGGGCGTGGCTTCGCGGTCACGTTGCCGGGGATGGCCGGGACGTGCTCCATGGGGACGGTGCCGAGGTGCCCGCGAGTCCCGATCTCGTGGGGAGTGCTTTTTTGGCGCGAAAATTTGGTAACCCGGGGATTTTTTGGGCCACCGGGTTACATAACTATAAAGTGGATTGTATTAATTATTATAAAAGTTTAACATAATATAAGGGAAAACGATATTTTAAGATAAGAGATCTCTAGGCCATCTCCTCTTCAAACGTCTTGGTGGGTTGCTTGGGATAAACTGAGAGGACAGGAGTTGTACAAGAGGATTATAGGATGGTGGGATATGGATTCATAGAATTTTCTATATCGGGATACGGTCAGATCTCGGACAAAGGGCACATTTAAATCTTCATTGAGAGTTAGGTTAGAAACATACAAAGGAGCAATGGTTATTTTTCTAAGGATTTTTGACTGGAGGATTTGGAGACGACGGGAATTGGAAGGCTTGGTGCTACCCCACACTTCTAGACCGTAGGTCCAAACTGGTTTTAGAACTACATTATAAATACGAAGCTTGTTGTTAAGAGAAATCTTAGACCTACGATCAAGAAGACCGAGCAGTAACTTGTATAACAAGCAAAATAAACCAAAAGAACCAAAAAAAGGCCTCCTTTCTGGGGCCGATAAAAGCGTGTAATAAGTATGGGTCTGAAATAGTTGCGATGATGTCCTTTAGAGACGTATAATATAATTATAATAAAAGTTGTAAGAGGAAAATCGGACCAGTAAAACCGGTGATGTAACGTATGAAAAGCGAGTACGGCGCCGTAGCGCAAACCTGGATCTGGGGGTCTGAGATTTTGCCTTAAGTCAGCCGCAGGACAAGGACACACGGCAGAGGCACTTACGCTAGTAGCAAAACTACTATGTAATTGTAATTAAATTAGGCAGAGGAAAGTGTGAGGGTTCCAAGTAAAGTTCCAACCGAGCTCTTCTACTAGACCGTTAGCGACAGTAAATTTGTCTCGCCGAAGTCGGGTAAAATCGGGCTTTGCCCCACCTCTACTTTCTACACTCTACAGTCAAACCTCTTTTGTCGATGCTTCTCTCAAGGACTTAATTACTATGTCTATTCATAATAATAATAACACAAACATACAAATAATTATTAATTTATTAATACAAAAATATAGGTAGTACAAAAATTATAAAATAGAAATGTATTTATCACTTTTTATTATTTCGTTATTTTTACATCGTTTTTATATTATCACGTAAACCTAAGAGTGATCGACATGGAACACATATTATACGTAAGTAGTAATTATAATTCTAGAATGAAAAATACAACAAATCCATTATCCATTAATTAAATTGAAATGTAATTTAATTAAATTACAAGTTTTGTAAGTAGATAAGTGTGACTGAAAATATTTTATCACATGATCTGTGTTTTTACTAAATGAGAAATATATTTTGATAATCTATATATAGAGAGATGGTTAGTTAAGGGTTTATATACTTAAGAAAATACATTTATAATTATTATAAATAAGAACTTATAAATGGTTATATTTATTAGATCATAAGTTTTTCCTCCTTCATCCGTTTTTGTGGAAGGCGGTGTGAGTAAATAGTAGTTAACTGTGTGTTGCGGGCTTACGCACATAAGACGTGTTCAAATCAGGATATTCATATAAGAATAAGGTAGCCTCAGTTAGTGGCGACATAGACACAAGTTAAGAAACACGTCCGGTTGAGTTGGGTTGAGAAAGAAGATGGCCTTGACGGAAGTTCTTGTGTGTCTGGACTGGACATAGGACTATTGGACACTCGATAACATTTCTCACCACAGACTACACACAAACATCACCCTAATTTAATTATCTCTAGTCTAATGATAACAAACTAAATTTCAAGACTGATACTGATAATACCCTAAACGCTCTAACGCGGTCAATTGTTATTGTCATTTCAAGATACCATTTTATTTTGTGAATTACAGATTACGGTAATCGATCCTGATCCTACTACATCGACATCGATCGGCCAGTATTTTTGTTTTCAATAGTGAAATAGTGTGTTACTTGAATCTAGTTAACGAATAAATAATACAGAAATATCTTTGTAATATAAATAACAAAAATCTTTGGTGAAAAGTCTTTAAATTAATTTCATTTGTCAAACTCATCGATTATTGGCAGCAGTACTTCATTGATCCGACAGGTAAATTACAGATTTATTATTATTGTTTTATGTATATAAATATATTTTTGGGATATAAATCCTTAAGATTTCATTCAGAATTCAATTTAAAGGAAAAATTGTTATAATTTCAAACAGTATTTCCTAACTTTGATCCTTAGTAGTAATTTATAGAGTGGTAATTATTATTATTTTTATTTTTTTCCAAGAGAGACTTATTATACATTTCAATATTTTTTATTCCGATAATATTTAGGTATTTCCATATTATATTTAGATTCCATAATTAGATCAGTAGGTTGTTTATTTTAGTCTAATAATTTGTGGTACTTTTTCTTTTATTTTTAAAATTTAAGGAATTGTTGGTCACTCAAAAGTGAATAGAATGTTCACTGTTCAACAACCTAAAATCAACATTGATTTTAAGTTACTCAGAACTCTTTATGGAATGAACAAAAAATTGCACAGTTTTGTTATTTTATGCATCTTAAACCCTAGAAAGGTAGCGCTATTTTTTCCTCATTAAAGGTAGCGTTTTGATATCTACACGTCCAAATGACGTATAACTGTAATTTATTTAAAAATTAAGTATAAACATTTTTATAAAAAACAAAAACAAAGTGGAACAAATGTTTCTTTATTAATTTATATAGTCTAGGAGCCCACGACACTAAACCTGTCATGATAGGTCTCCCAAATTTCATACATATAATTCGTCATGCCATTCATAGGGGAACACAAAATTGACCTGCTGCCATGTCTGGGACCGGACAACGCTGAAATAAAAAATAAAGAAAATAATAAAAATTTTGGGTTTCTGTCATGATAAGTCTCCCGAAAAAACCAAAGCCTATCTGAAAGATCATCAATTTCTGTGGAAGAAAAACTACTGCTGCCTTTTCCAATCAGGGGAGAAAATGGCGGCAGCAGCGTTTGAAAGTCGCAAAGTTTTGATGTTTATTGACAAAATAGCGCGGAAAATTAAACTCTAACCACAAGAGTTATATATTTTTGTAATTTACTCTTTAATACCTTTCATTTAATACCCCACTCAAAATTTAAACAAATATTTTTTTTCCCCATGACAGATATTAGCCGCCATTTTGGATTCCAAGTTAATCAGATCCAAATTGGTATTCTTGAGAACAGCTGATAATTTTGAGTTCACTATATTTTTACTTTCTGCGGGTCAAAACGATCTTTAATATTAGAAAGTTTCATGATTTTAAAGTCTCTTCTGATTCAAAAGTTATTGGAACCGAACAGAGGATAATAAAACATATTGTATATTGTATAATATTGTATATATTGTACATAAATAAAATATACAAGCATAGCTTATTTCCCGGATGTCTGCCGGAAACTGTTATAATTGAAAGATACAATAAGAAAATTCGGTTGCGTGGAGGGCGACTTTCAAACGCTGCTGCCACCATTTTCTCCACTGTTTGGAAAAGGCAGCAGTGGTTTTTCTTACACAAAAATTGATGATCATTCAGATAAGCTTTGGTTTTTTGAAGAAATCTATGCCACCTCTGTTCGGTTCCAATAACTTTTGAATCTGAAGAGACTTTAAAATCATGAAACTTTCTAATATTAAAGATAGTTTTGACACGCACGACGCGCAAAGGAAAAATATAAATTCAATTTTTAAGTTTTTGGTAGTTTTCATACTACGGAAATTTTAATTTTAATTTTAAATCAAATTATAATTATTATTAACTACAGGAATCAGATAGAGAAAAATACACTTCAGCGCCGGGATTGTATTTTTCTCTGTCTGTTTTCCGTAGTTAATAATAATTATAATCTGATTTAAATTAGGAAAAATATAGTGAACTCAAAATTATCAGCTGTTCAAATTCAAAATGGCGGCAAATACCTGGCATGGATAAAAAAATATGTTTTTAAAATTTTGAATGGGGTATCAAATGAAAGGTGTTGAAGACAAGATTATAAAAATATATCACGTGTGCTTAGTGTTTAATTTTCCACGCCATTTTGTCAAAAAAAATCAAAATTTTGCGTTCCCCTCCACCTACTGTATTCCTGCTGTAACTATAAATATAAAAAAATATGAAAAGTGTGCGGTTTGCTGGGCCAAAGAAAAAATCAGAATACCAATTTGGATCTGATTAACTTGGAATCCAAAATGGCGGCTAATATCTGTCATGGGGGAAAAAATATTTTTTTTAAATTTTGAGTGGGGTATTAAATGAAAGGTATTAAAGAGTATATTACAAAAATATATAACACTTGTGGTTAGTGTTTAATTTTCCGCACCATTTTGTCACAAAACCTCAAAGTTTTGCATGCCCCCTAAAACTGTATTTCTACTGTTACTAAAAATATAAAAAAATAAGATAAAAGTGCGGTTTGCTGGGCCAAAGAAAAAATAAGAATACCAATTTGGATCTGATTAACTTGGAATCCAAAATGGCGGCTAATATCTGTCATGGGGAAAAAAATATTTTTTTAAATTTTGAGTGGGGTATTAAATGAAAGGTATTAAAGAGTAAATTACAAAAATATATAACTCTTGTGGTTAGAGTTTAATTTTCCGCGCTATTTTGTCAATAAACATCAAAACTTTGCGACTTTCAAACGCTGCTGCCGCCATTTGCTCCCCTGATTGGAAAAGGCAGCAGTGGTTTTTCTTCCACAGAAATTGATGATCTTTCAGATAGGCTTTGGTTTTTTCGGGAGACTTATCATGACAGAAACCCAACATTTTTATTATTTTCTTTATTTTTTATTTCAGCGTTGTCCGGTCCCAGACATGGCAGCAGGTCAATTTTGTGTTCCCCTATGAATGGCATGACGAATTATATGTATGAAATTTGGGAGACCTATCATGACAGGTTTAGTGTCGTGGGCTCTCGTACTAATAGTAATTAAAGAAAAAAATAAACAAATTAAAGTCTAGGTTGAATATATAAAGAATTAAAACAATACATATTATTTTGCTTCAGAGCTTACTGAAGGTAATGGAAGCTATTGTGATCGTTCTGAAGAACAAAAATATTAAGGTCTCCGATTTAAAACATTCCAAGACAGAAATCCATCCACATCAGAGAACATTTTTGGTTCCGTGTCTTTCTGTCGGCCTGTCTGTTGGTCGGCACTAAATTTTGCATTATGCACCATATTTCATGGGCGTCTGAAAATAATTTGTCTATATTCTTTGGCTTAATTAGGTAGTGCTACGTCAATTGGACGTGTGGATCATATGCATGATTTCGGTAGCGCTACGTTTATTCGACGTATGATATTTACTATAAAGAGTAGCAATAAGTCGTTTGGACGTAGTACATATACGGTTTTTACCTATTAGACGATGACACACGACCTCCTATGATCAACATAGTCTCGGAGTTCAAGAACAACTAAGTGTGTGTAGCATAGCTAAAGCGACAGAAGTCCCGTGTCAAATCTCTATGAGTGGGGGAAGTAAATAAAACTATACACGTCCAACTGAGTACCGCTACCTTTCTAGGGTTAGAGGAAGAATGTTTCAGTGAAAGAACCAATCTAAACATCTCAGTCCTGGGGCAAGCCTCTACAATAGTTATACACAACTTCTACGATCTAACCACCACATTACTTGCCCAAGTCCTTGCTATAGTTATTACTAGGTGTGCAATGCAGTTATCTGCTTGCAATATTGAGCTGAGTGTGCATTTTAATCTTAAACAATAAACATTTTTATTTATAAACAGCTGAAATCGGATCTAAAATAGTAAAATTTCTAATTTTTAATTAAACAGATTTTTTTTCTATATTGCCCACCTCTTAAATAAAGATATGACAAAAGTGAACATAACAACAATAACTGTACTCTTAAAGAGCTTTCCTTATGATATGCATCATGAAGGTCATATACTATTTTAACTTTTGAACCCTGTACTCCCTTGTACCAAATTGGGACATTTCAGATTTATACCTTCCTGTGGTTGGTCACATTGACCGTTCCGAATTTTGTGCGGATCAGTTCAGCCTTTCAGGAGGAAACTTTTGTACCCCGTACCCCTGTGCATCTATTTGGACTATTTAAGATTTATACCTTGCTGTGGTTGGTAACATTGACCGTGCTGAATTTTGTGCGGATCGGTTCAGCCTTTCAGGAGGAAACTTTTGTCCCCCGAACCCTGTACCCCGTACCCCTGTGTATCTATTTGGACCATTTCAGATTTATACCTTCCTGTGGTTGGTCACTATGACCGTGCCAAATTTTGTCAAGGTCGGTTCAGCCGTTCAGGAGGAGTATGCGTCCAAACAAATGCAAAGTGTAGTATAAGAGCTTCGCTCAGCTCAGCTCAATATGTAGACTTGATTCTTTTTTATTTTGTAAAATATTAGTTCATTGTTTAAGATCCTAGCTTTAGTTTATGTTTAAGTGTTTTATGAATTTAAGAAAGGTATATAAGAAATAAGACACACAGACACACAGACACGAGGTACAAGTCGAAGAGTAGAAGAGCGTGTGTTCAAAGAAGCGGGAAGAGTGCAAGACTTAAAACAGGAGTTCTTAAATGTAGCGCTTAGCGCTTAGGCATCAAGCAAGATGCGTTCATAAAATCATTCTGATGGAACAGTTTACTTCATTTATGTACTTTTTTGAGACCTTCTCCCAGGTACTCTCACATTCCAGATGAGTACCCCCACAGAATACAACCAACAGATACATCTTTATACTTTGTAACCCTTGTTTCTTCACTCATATATATGTGTCACTGAAGATAGTTGAAAGACTGAAACGATCATCTGATTGTTATATATATATGTTAATTGTGGTTAGACAAATATATATATTTTAGCTTGAACAACTTGTGATTTATTCAAGTGTTAATTTTCATCATGTTAGTAAAGGTTTAGACATGCTAAGGTGTGATTTATAAACTATTATTTTAACCCTAGAACGCTAACCATACTTTTTAACCTCTTATGACTAACCTTGAGTCATATTGACTCCCTAATCTATTATACCCAGTTTTATTAAATATAAAGGCCTAATATGTATAATATTTTTTTAACACGGTTTAGTGCTAGTTGATGGGACACTTAGGTGCTTTGACTGCCATAAAAAACCATTTTTTCCTTTTAATTCCAGTTTTTCAATCTGGACTACTATTACATATCCGGTATTGTTATATACCGGAGTGGTTTTATTTACTTTTTTTTATGTAGCTTTTTTCTTTCCTTTCCTTTGGTTTTTCTATTTCGTAAATTGTTTCAATTAATTTATCATTTTCCTCATCATCGCTGACGGGATCAAAAAAGGCATTTTCTATTTTCAAATCAGGGTCCAAATCACAAGCGTCACCATTATTGTCGAATACGCTCTTTTTCATAATCGGTATCTGAATCGGTCATTTCCTTGATTTTCAAATGTCGTTTGGATCATTGTATTTTTTCTCCATTATTTGACTATATTCATATTCTATTACCTTTATATAATTTAGACATATAAAGACAAAAAAATATAACAATTTATACTTATAAATGAATAAATTACAATTATATTACCTTTAATTTGTAATAATTATTCTATTAAAAGTTATATTATACGTAATTTATAAGATTTGAAATGGCCAAATAAACAATAACACTTATTAGATTAGGCTGTTAGTATATTCTGCGTCAAAATAAGACTAAATAGGAGTCAAAATGACTCCGTGACTGCAGAAAAAAAACTATATGTCCTCTTTAGAATCTGAATGTGGAACTGATAGAAGTGTAGAAGGATCATTCAAGGGTGGGAGATAGTATAGCTGAGATGTGGGAGTTCTGTGTTTTACAGACACCATGCATTCGTAGTTCAAAAACAAATGGGAGTCATTTTGACTCCAGGTTAGCGCTCTAAGGTTAATACCTAAAAATAAATCTAAATATTTTTTGACAGCGACTGAAAACTAATTTCTTTAAGAGTTAGTTCCTACAGAAATTTCCACAGAACATAAAATATTGTCTGTAGCTTCTACTGCAATTTTGGTTAAATAATTTTTTTATATAAAATAAAATTATAATTTTGAAATCTATGTAGAAGCCCCATTCTCCGCCCCATATAGAGCTAGCAAAATGTTGTATAGCCTGTAACATGAGCTTAATATTCTACCCAAAATCTGGTCAGCCGTTTGTACGTGATTGACACACAGACAAACAGACACAACATTTTCTAAACTTGAATTCATTATCAGGACAACTCATTAAGTGTAAATACAAAATTTGAGCCCAATCGGATAAATGTACAGACACCACTCTAATCTTATATATATTTAACCCTTAAATGCTAATGGTAATTGGATGGCTGGTATTACTAAACCTTCGTCGATTCGACTAACATATGCAGAAAATACATTTTTTGGGTCAAAACTACACTTTTAAAAAGAAAACTATTAAGAACTCATTATTAAATCTTTTAGTGAGATATACAAACATTTGATGACAAATAAATTAGTAGAAACATCAGAAGAATCTGAAATTGAGTGAACATTAATGCACCAGGTCCCATGCCCCAGGCGCTTTGCTAAGTGCTCCAGGTCCCAGATTATCGGCCACTGGTCTCTGGCCCAAGGCCAATTACCTTGGCCCATTGCCCCTTACCCCTAGGCCTATTGCCCCTTACCCCAGGCCCATTTTCCCAGGCTATAGGCTCATTCGACGAAGTAGCTTTGATGGGAATTTGCCAGAAAACGAGTGTATGCTCAAAAGGACTACTACCGCTACACTAGCAGGTGTGTTACTAACAAGTGCAAGCACTGCAGAAGGATGGGGTATCCATCACCATCGCATACTAGCATTAAAGGTTAAGGTTCAAACTGTGCTGGTCGATTCGACTACCATTAGCATTTCAGGGTTGATTCTTTTTCTCTCATCATTAATTTATTGAATTTATGTGTTATTTATTATGTGGTTGATCAAACTTAATTATAGAATTTTAATTTTGGAGCATTTGCCATCCAGGTTAATTTTAAATGTATTGTTTGAGTCTATTGTTTTTATTTATAGTTCACAGGTACCAAGTTTGGATGGCTTAGATTCTGATGAAGGATGGTTTTTTTTCTGGATCTCACAGTCTTCCAAGCTCTCAACCTTTAACTGTTTTAAACTTTCTTATCCCTTCATTTAATAGAAGTTATTTTGATTAAATAATTACTTAGTATGGAAGACTCTAATTTATCCTATTCTTACCATGCGGGTATCAGAATGAAACAACGCTTTATTCCTACTAATGATGTAAAACAAGCTGTAAAAACAGGTAATAAAGTGAACTTCGGTTTTAGTAATAGTACTAATGTTCACTATAACACTAAATGTAAAGTAGTTGAGTCAAATAATCATGTCATAACTGTCCTTCCAAACAAGAGAAACACTAGGTTCGATATTTTAAAAAATAATAAAACCAGTGTGGAAAAGTTAAAGTATCAGGTTGAAGTAAGAAATAATGATCATGCTATGTGTGACTTAGCCGAGTTATACCTTTCCGGTGAATTTGGTGAGAGAGATGTTCAAAAAGCTTATGAATTATTCCTTTGTGCTTCTGATCGAGGAAACAGTCATGCCATGTGTAAAATTTCAGATTTATTTGGAAGTGGGGAACTTGGAAAACCCGATAAAGAAATGGCTCAGGAATGGATGATGAAAGCAGCAGATCATGGAAATACTTACGCTCTAGGCGTGACAGGTCAGAGACTCCTTTATGAACACAGCCAATATAAACTTGAATGGAAAGTTACCGATTCATCAGATGTAAAAAAGATCCTGTATTATCTGGAAAAGGCCACATCCAAAGGTAGTTCAAGGGCATTGTGGACTCTCGGTAACATTTATGAACGTGGACTGCTAGGAACTAAAGACATAAATAAAGCTATAGAGCTCTATTCAAATGCTGCAAAAGTAGGCAGCCCTGCATCTGTTCAGTCTTTGCATAATTTTTGCGAGAAATGTCTCTTTAGTTGTGAAAAGCTGGAAAATATTTTGAACGGTCTGGTCGGATATTTAGCCAAATCAAGCATAGGCATGCTGTGTGAAATAGGCATCAATCAAATTAATGGTGAAGTAGGTTTTAGTAGAAGCAGAGGTTTAAACATGGTGGAAGCTTCTATACTTAATCTTAAAACTCATGAGGGCGCCATAGTTAATCTAATTACGTGTTATAAAAAAGGAATAGCTTGTGAGGCAGACATGCGATTGTGTCAGTATTGGTATAATGAGTTACATTCATTGTACAAAACTTCATCCGAGCAAGGCAATGTCAGTTCTTTGTGGAAAATGGGCAAACTTCATTTGAATGGCTTTGTCGGCCATATTGATCTGGACGAAGCTGAGTCTTGCTTTAAGAAAGCCGTTTCTCTTTCAAACAATCTAAAATACAAAATTAATTTAGGCGATATGTATTGTGAAGGTGTTTTGGGTGACAAAGACGTTAAAATGGGGGAAGAATTAATAAAAGAAGCTCTAGAAATTAAAGAACAAAAGGCTTTGCAAAATAATTTTGATGAATGCAACTCTCTCGGCTTAATCTACAGTGATAGTGATTATACTTTTGCAAGTTATGAAAAAGCCTACTACTGGTTTCATAAGGCAGCTGCTGCTGGTGTAGAGGATGCAGAATTTTCATTAGCAGAATTGTACTTAGATAAAAAATCAGGATACACCGATATTCAGGAAGGTTTGAAAATAATTGATAAATTAATTTCAAGTGGAAGTTTATTAACATACCTTTGTGGTTCTTCATTAAGTTCAAGTGGAAGTTTATCAACATACCTTAGAGGTTTTTCGTGTGTATCAGATAGTTTAAATTTTGAAGATCATGAATATATTTCTTGGCTAAAAGAGAATTCAGAGTTAAAATTGAGCAAAGCTCAAAATGGTGAAACTATAATAAATAAGGAATATATCTTGAAAAGAAGAAGTCTTATAACACTAGCTAAAGGCTACCGTACAGGTGAACTTGGAGGTAAGAAAGACATTAAAATGGCTTCTCAATGCTGGTATAAATTGTTTGATGAATTTAAAATACACCAATATATGATTTTTCTCATTCGAACATATCATCGTGGTGAGTTACCTAATGAGTTTCACAGTTTTGTTGAAGAGTGGGTGATAAAAGTACCAACTTTGCTTGAAGAATCTACTGATTGTAACATTTTTTTTGAGTTATGCTCTATTCAAGATATGGTTTTTTACAATGGTATAGGAGTCACCTTAGATTTATTAGAATCTGCAAAATATAAATGTATTCGTAATTTGAATGAACTTCCTCAAGAAAAAATTACCAGCGAAAATATATTAGATTTGCTTCCTGAAGATTATTCTTCAGTTATCGATGAACTCAAGTCAGTAGGCATCACTGTAATAATTTGCAGATTAGCTGAAAAGTTTAAGACAAATTCATTAATGTTATATAAAAAATTATCGAGAATGCTAGGCGATGCCTTCTACGGAGGTTTCATCGATGAGAAGGATATCGACAAGGCTATATATTGGTATTGCGAAGCTTCTTTGTTAAATAACGCTAGAGCATCTCTTACAATGGCCCAGATTTACCGATCTACTGCCAAAAAGAACTTGTATAAATCATTAAAGTATTATAAATTGGCTGTAAAACAGGGAGATGAAGTGGCAGTGAAAGAACTTATCACTTTTATTGAGGAAAATCCAATGTTTAAAACTCACTTACCTTTCCTTGATAATTACACACATAAAAGTTCTATTCCTCGACACTTTATTCTGCAAACTCCTCCTTTTAAAAATTTAACTAAGTATCCGTCTAATTCAACTGAAATGCACGAACTTGCCATGACATATTTGAGTGACGTTCATACTTCTAAAGAAAATCTGAACAATGCGGCTTATTGGTTGAGAAAAAATTCATTAAATCTTAACTCGAAGGTGGAACTTTTCTTAATTTATAGTTCAGGTATGTTAGGAGAAAATGTTAAACCAGTTGCCGATAAAATAAAAATAGACATAATTAAATTTTGTAAGACAAAATTTTCTATTGTTAAAACACAATCGGAGGAAAGTGAGTCAGATGTTAAAGCTGGCTTAAAATCTTTAGCGTCTACTTTAGAATCGTTAAAGAAATTATCTGACGATATTCTATTCCATGATATTATAATAAAATTGGAAAAATGTATAGGTTATGAAGAAATTTCCATTATTTCTTTAAATGAAGTTATAGCTATGTGTAATGAAGTTATTGATAAGAGTGAGTCTCACATGTTAGTCAAAGTAGGTTACAATCCCCAAATTTAAAAATGTATATATTAAGAGAATTATTTGCTAATGTATTCATTGACGTTGATTTTATGTTAAAACTTAAAAAAATTAAGATAATTTAAGAGCTAGGCTTGCAGTGCTGGCATTCCCCTGAGAGTAGGAGGGGCTCCTGGGTTTAGAAGTAACAAAACAAATACAGTAGAACCTCGATAAGAAGTGTCTCAAGGGGATTAGGGAAACATTCTTGTTATCGAGGTGCTCTTTTTGTTGAGGGTCGTGTTATCAACGTTATTTTGGCTGTCAGTCATGTTATCGAGGTTAATAGCGGGGTTTTCAAGTCTAGACTTGTTCAAGGTTGACCTATTCCTGTATAGAGTCGCTTCATAGAAGTTGACTTCTCAAAACAACTTGTTATTGAGGTTCTAAGTTGTTGTGAATAGGAAAAAATCTGTGTTATTGAGGTTGTTTGGATAATAATAGTCGCTTTATAGAGGTTAATTTAACATTATGTGTTATGGCAATCTCAAGGGGATTTGAAAATTGCACTTCTAATTGAGGTTGTCGTGTTATTGAGGGTCGTGTAAGTGAGGTTCTACTGTACTAGAGCCCCAAACAACCAGCTGTGCCATAAGCTACTATGTATTTAAAATAAGAAATTTTAACTAATTTTTTAAACTAATATAATGACAATATGTATTTAAGTATATACATCTTAGGTTTCATTTGTTATTGAGTTTCTTTTTAATAACTGTATTAAATTTAAATAGAGTATAAGTATTAAGAGTGTAAGAAAAATAACTGTAAATCTAACTTTAAATTTAAGATCAATGAGAATTTATGAATTTCTAATAAATAAAATACTGTATTATAATAAAGCTAGAAAAAATATATGTTAAACAAATTTTTATAATGTAGCTTTACTGATACATAGATATACAGGGTGTACAGCTGGGTGTCCCAGCTAAAACGGAACAGCAAAATATCTCCGGAACCATGATAGATAGAAATATGCGGTTTTCAGGGTTTGACAATGGCTATAAATACGCTTCCAGAACATATGCTGAACATTTTCTGTGTTCAGCAAAAATGTTTGCAATTTACATAATTTAAATAAACTGAATAGGAAGCCAAATTTTTAAGACTAGATTTGGATTCTATGGCTAAAAACAAGAATTGTTTACTCTTGGAAATATTTCGCCCCGAGCATTAGTTTGCCGTCTGGAGAGCACTGAACCTGCTAAAGTTGAAACTTTTAGTCCATTTTACAGCTAAACTAATGAATTTAGGAAAAAAATTCAAGAGACCAAAAGTTCTTATTTTTAGTCATAGAATCCAAATCAAATCTAAAATTTATACCTTATATGAAACTGTTTTTTGTAAAAAAAAAGGTGTTCAGCAGGGCTCAAAAAGTAAAAACAAATACCAATAATGCATGTTTTAAGAATGTTTTGACTCAAGGGGTTATGTTGTTCATAGAATAATTTTTCATACACATTATTTTATCATTAAAAGTTGATGTATTTATTAAAATTATAATTGTGTTTACTTTTATCTATGCTTTATTTTATTACTGTAAAAACAATGTTAGAGATAAGAGTGTCTAAGGAGGTAATCTTAAAGGTCTCTCCAAGTAAATTCAAATTAGTTTATTTCATAAAGGAGCTTTCAGCCTTCATTAGGTTTGAAGTGATTTACATGAAGTAAACTCACCTCTTATACATTTTTTTTTATTAATGTCTCTTTTTCACAATACGTTGCGTCAGTGAGGTTACGTAAAGCGACGAAGGTTGCTGTGACGTCATGCACCCTCCTTGATTTTTCGTCAGGTTATCTTTTTTTGGCTCATAACAAACAATTCTTTATTTGTGTTCTGCAAGCATTTCATAGTTTTTTCCTTTTTTTATTCTATTAAAAGCTTTTTTAACTTAATAATATATCAGTAACATCATTAATAAGCCAATAAATGTATACATTATGGATGATAAAACAAATAATTCTTACAAATAACTCAAATTAGATATGAAAGAACTAACCTACAGATGTTACACCACACAGAAAATGGATTAGTATTGCGGTAAAAGTGACATTTATCTTTTAAGGCTCTATGGTTGCACCCAAATTCAAAGCATTGAGACATTTTTCATTCTTAAATTAATAAAATTGATTAAAAAATAATATTAAAATAAAATAGCACTGATAAAACCCATTTGTATATTCTTTGTTATGAGCCAGCGCAGATTAGCCAACGGAACAGCACACATTTTTTTACGTAAGTGACATCACACTTCCCCAGTGTGTTTATAAAGGCTAAAAGCTGCTTGTGAAATAAATTAATTTCAATTTATGTGGAGAGGGAATTTAATATTTTTCCTGTAAAAAAAAAACTAAATAAATAAAAGTACTGTAAAAAAAAATGTATAAATAATATAATAATATATTGTACAATAAAACTAAATGTAATTATTGTTTGTTGTTGTTGTTGTTATTGTATTGCCATTTTATTTATGTCTTGATCAACACATTTGATGATTACTCAACTCAAAAAGTAATCATCACATCTACTCAATTTCACCATTATTTAAGCCTCCAGTGAGTTATTATACAAACTCATAGCAGCCCCATCCAAAAGATTTTTTGCTTGTGATCTGTTGAGGGCCCATCTCAGCCCTGGTCACCGCATTTACAGTGTGCGCATTACCAGTTGTGACTTTTGACACTCAGATTGGCCAACCTAAATGAGAAAAAAAATAAAGCCACTAGGCTTGTGGGTGGGGTGGGGCCAGTGACATTTTTGTTTGCCCAGTTGGCCTGACCTTCTAGGATTCAAAATCCTGACCTCTCATTGGCTTCCCACACCATTTTTTCTTCGACTTACCCACACTAAATAGGCCTAGGCTCTTAAGACTCATTTGGCGCAGGGTAGAACGATTTTACTAGAGGAGCGACTAATGACAACAATCAGATAAGTAGATATAATTTCTTTTTAATGTTTTATTATTTATTACCTACTAATGAAATAGTTTTACAAATTGTTATACGAGGTGTTACCCAAAAGTTCTCGAACTCTGTATGTTAATCTTCTAACTACTGTAGTACATTGATTTGCTGCCAGATCTCAGCACTAGTACATCTCCCAAACCCTTCCTTTCGTTATCACAACATTTTGCGTTCATTTGTCTTATCAGTGTGGTGATATTGTTTTTTGTGTTCTGCGATAGCGTGATGAGCGATTTGAAAGAGCAACACATTTGCATCAAACTTTGTTTCAAGCCCTGAAAAACGGCGACCGATAATCACCAAATGCTTCGCAAGCATTTGGCCATTTTTCATTTTTTTTTTTTTTTTTTTATGAAGTCATGGGAAAAACCCGAGCCTTTGAATGGTTTAAGAGGTTCAAGAATGGAAGGGCGACTGTGGAAGACGATAAGCGCTCTGGACGTCCTTCAACTGAAATAATGGACGTCCATGTTAATTGTTTTTTTTTAACAATAAGGGGGTTGTTCATCGCGAATTTGTACCAAGGGGTACAACAGTAACAGCTAACTTCTACGTTGACATTTTGAGGTGTTTAAGGGAAAATGTGAGGTGAAAACGCCCTGAACTTTGGGCAAGAAAAAATTAGCATTTCCACCATGACAATGCACTGGCCCACATATCTCTTGTTGTCCGCGAATTTTTGACATCCACCCAAACAAATGGGCACTTCAATAGATTGTTACTCCCCTTATAAAAAAAAAACAGAAGGGAGTAACAATATAAAGAAGCTGAACAGAATGTTCTTCTTTAAACTGTTACACCCCTTATAAAAATAGAATGTGATATTCCTTTGTCCCAAAGTACATTGGACTAAACATCCCTTTATCTTAATAGTTATTTAGTCAAAGTCATTTATATTCTAAAAAAAAAACAGAGGGTAGTAACAATCTAAAGAAGTACCAACAAATGTTCTCCCTCATCTCTCTTACTCACCAGAGCTCGCTCCTTGCGAATTTTCGTCTTCCCAAAATTGAAACCCAAGCTGAAAGGTAAGAGATTTGAGACTGTTTAGGAGATTCAAACTATATCGCAGGAGGTCCTAAGCGCTTTTGAAAAAAATGACTACAAAAAGTGTTTCGAACAGTGGAAAAAAATATGGGACAAGTGTATAACTGTAGGTGGGGATTATTTTGAAGGAGATATTTTGTTGGTTTCAAGTTTTAATAAATAAAGTTTTTTTTTTTTTAAAAATGAGTTCGGGAAAATTTGGGTAGCACCTTGTATGATATAGTTCTACTAACCTAATGAAATCATTTTAGATTCACCATGAATTAATCATGGAAATCAATTACACTTTTAATTTCCGTTTGAAAATGTTTGATAAGAATTCGGTGCAGGTTCTGATAAATTTTAAAATGTCTCCTCGTTATCTTATAATCCCTTACTACTTAATTGTTGTTTTGGCCCTACAATGAGGGCCTGGCAAGAATTTCACTTATTAAAAAATCAACATCCATGTGTGCTAATATAGTGTGATGTTCCTATTGCCTATCAGAATCAAAACTTAACCCTTTGACTGCTTCATAGAAGAGAGAAAAATGTACTTCCGTGGAACGGATTTTTTTTTGTTTTATTTATGTTTGTACAGACTCAGACATTCATGAAATTGCACCCATATCGTTCTCCTAATGTTTATTGTTGATAAACATTAAAAAAACATTATCACGCACCATGTCCAGGAGGGACAAAATATACCTGAAACGGACATGACGCACCGTGTGCATCTAGCAAAAAAAAATGTTTTGTAAAAATTTTTTAACCCCAGCCATCTGAAATATATTATTTTATATATTAATATATTTCAGAAGAAAGAAAGAAAGAAAGAAAAAAAAAATCTGGAGGGGCAAAATGTTTCAAGAAACAGAGTGACGCACCTAGAGCGTCATTCATGCCGCACCGTGGGCGTCATATCATTTTGAAAAAACAATGTTTAGAGTGTCTCGGAAAAAAAATCAAACATGTCAAATAATAACCCTAAAAATTCTTAAAAACACAAGTAATGATAGCTAATGACTTGCTTTTATCATAAAAAAAGTAGTATATATAAATTCCTTATGTGAGTAGCGTAATGAGTTGCCGAAAAAAAAAAGATAACAAAAACAATTGGTACTCAGAACAATATAGGATACAGGAACGACGCACTCCCTACAACCATAAGTCTAGTACTAACACGACCAATACTCCCCCAAACCGATATTATATGGCATAAGCTCGCCCCCCTTTTATTTTGTGAAAGGTTTTTTTCACTGTCAATGGCGCACCTGGTGCGTCATGCAGTTTCTCTAAGGGGATAATAAGTGAAACACCTGGTGCGTCATGCCGCAGTCAAAGGGTTAAATCAATGCTCGAATATAAACACTTCTATTGTAGCCTTTGTAAACACAGCTACACTAGTATCACTGCTCTTATCATTTATCACAGCTTCATCGTTAACATACCCTTAGCCTGTAGCCTAAAACCAATATTATCTCCTCAGGGGCAGGAGTCCCATGTTTGTTTTATGGAACTCATGGTCAAATATTAGTCAAAGAGCAAAAATTGATCTTTATCTAATATTTAATTTTTTGTAGTTAATATATTCTACCAATATGAGAGAGTAACAAAAAACTTGGGAAGTAAGTTAAAGCTTTATTATTGTTTAATTTGAAACTTTGTGTTGACTTGGTTGATTTTTGAGTGTGATTTTTTATTTTATTGCTTCCTTCTAAGTTTCCTAGTCACTAGTCTAGGAGTGTCGTATATTTTCTTGGGTAAATTCTTTATTATATCTAGATCTCTCATTAGAATAAAGTTATGGGTCTTTCCCCATCCGTCTTTAGGTACGAAGCAAGGAGTCGGTTCTTTTACTTCGATACAGGACTCGGGTAAACGTCTTCTATTTGCTCTAGCAGCTGATCGTAAGTTAACCATTAATTTTTCAGTTTCTTTCTTCAGTTCAATACCTCCAGTGCACTTGGGAGGATCCATAGGAGGACAAACCGGATGAGTCTGATGTCTCCTACTAGTATGGAATTGTTTTGAATCGTTACCTTGACTTGAAGTCGAATAGCTACGACGGTTTGTCGTAAATAACAGATTGTTTTCAGATATCGATATCATTTTCTTTGTACTCTCTTCTTTCGTTCTTACCGGACATTTCTTCTTAGGAGGTTTATTGCACAGTTTATCTATTAGATTTAAAGGCCAAGGGCGCGGAGAGCAGCAAGTCTCAACCTCCGGTTGTTTTTCACAGCACTGCTTCTTCTGACACTGTTTTTCAATGTCTTCTTTTTTCGCAGGGGGGCATTTCAATTCCATACCTGGTCTCACTCTTGCCCGTTTAGGTTTCTCTTCAGGTTTGACTGATTTGGGTAAATCTAATTTAGAACAGTCATCAGGTGGTTTTCCACAAGTCGGAGGAGCTTCTGGTTTGGGGCATCCTTTAATCTCTTTTTTAGCACATTGTATTTCCTGTTTAGTAGGACAGTCCTTTTTAGGAGGTTCTTTCTTCGGTTCTTCCATTTTAGGAGGTTCCTTCTTCTCTTCTACCTTTTTAGGAGCTTCTACTTTTGCAACTGGCTTTTCTTCTTTCTTTTCTTCTTTCTTCGCACCTTTCTTTGCTCCTTTTTTCTTATTGTCTTTCCTCTTTTTAGGTAACGGCTTATCGCAGTCCTCTGCTTTTTTAGGCGGTGGTGCTTTAGGTGGTTGTAGTTTCGGTTTTTCTACAGCCTTCTTAGCCGACGGACAGGCCTTCTTCGGAGGGCATTTTAACGACACAGGCTTTTTCTTATATTCGTATCCTCTCGGAGGACAGAGCGGACTGACTTTGTAGATGTCTTTTGGCTTACAAGGATCCTGCGGCTTTTCATCTTGACAAGTTTCAAGTCTTGTCGTAAGACACACCGTCCTCACATTATCTGGCATTATTTTCCGAACTGTATAATTTCCATCTCTGAATAAATGATAATTTACCTTTTTCAGTGCCCTTAATTCAACCACACTCTGGAAAATAGAGAAAGGACAAAAATTATCACATTTACGAAAATTAAGACCCTGATAATATTTTTTTTATGATTAATTATTTATTATGAATAATCTTATTTTAAGAGCACCAAAAGTATATTAATAAATATTATTAATTTTGTTTACA
This sequence comes from Gerris lacustris, assembly GCA_951217055.1. Taxonomy (NCBI): domain Eukaryota; kingdom Metazoa; phylum Arthropoda; class Insecta; order Hemiptera; family Gerridae; genus Gerris; species Gerris lacustris. The sequence continues at coordinate 106,056,864 of OX578277.1, read as the reverse complement.
TTTAAGTTTGTTATGAGTTGCTCTTGAGCGCAGTCCATTTCCTTGTCAAACAATTGTGAATGCTGCAGGGTTGTAGATCGAGCAGAGCAATAGGAAATGAGTTAGAACTTGATATTGCTACAAGTTGCATATCGAACATAATAGAGGAATACATTTCATATTTGGGTACTTTTTTACTTTAGCACCCCCCTATATCCCTTAGTGTTAATAATTATTTAGACATAGGAACATTATACAGAGTAGCATATATTCCATGGTCTAAATTACTATTAAGAGGAAGAGATATTTATTCCAATGTACCTTGGGACAAAGGAATATCACACTTGTTTATATAATTGTGATCATATCCCTTAGTCTAATCAACTATTAAGATAAAAGAATATTAAATATAAAACTGCCCGAGGACTCTCAATGTCTTGGGAAGACAAACACACAAACCTTTGAGACTTCTATAGGGCAGATGATTGTTTAGAACCGAGGGGGTGCTAAAGTAAAAAAAGTGCCCATATTCGTAACCTTAAAGGCAAATTTGTATCTTTCTTTTTCTGCTTTTATTTATACTTGTTAGTATTTTTTATTGGTACCCATGCATTATTGGTACACCACTTATAAATAATTTAGCACTTCTTTAGATTGTTACTTCCCTTATGAAAAAACGAGAGGGGAGTAACAATCTAAAGAAGGTGTTCAAAATGTTCTTCTTTAGACTGTTACTCCCCTTATAAAAACAGAAGTGTGATATTCCTTTGCCCCAAAGTACATTGGACTAAACAACCCTTTGTCTTGCCTCCCCAGTGGGAATGGAAGAGACAGGAGACATGTCTCTTCATTGAGCCTATCCATTGCATTATTACAATATTATTAAAATCTACTATATTGTTTCATATCAAAGGGATACGGACTCAAGCCTCCCCAGTGGGAAAGGAAGAGACGGATGACATGTCTCTTCACTGAACCGATCCATTACATTATTATTAAAAACTAATATTGTTTCATATCAAAGGGATATGGACTCAAGCCTCCCCAGTGGGAAAGGAAGAGACTGATGACATGTCTCTTCACTGAACCGATCCATTATATTATTATTAAAATTTACTATTGTTTCATATCAAAGGGATATGGACTCAAGCCTCCCCAGTGGGAAAGGAAGAGACTGATGACATGTCTCTTCACTGAACCGATCCATTATATTATTATTAAAATTTACTATTGTTTCATATCAAAGGGATATGGACTCAAGCCTCCCCAGTGGGAAAGGAAGAGACAGGAGACATGTCTCTTAATTGAACCTATCCAGGGCCGTCCCTAGGGGTTTAGGGGCCCGGGTCAAAAGCACATGTGGCGCCCCCCTTTATTGCCAAATTCACCTAGTATTTTAAGACGGGGGGCCTAGCGATGCCCCCCTAAACGTGGCGCCCGGGTCAGCTTGACCCGGTTGACCCCCCCTAGGGACGGCCCTGAACCTATCCATTACATTATTACAATATTATTAAAAACTAATATTGATTCATATCAAAGGTATACGGACTCAAGCCTCCCCTGTGGGAAAGAAAGAGACAGGAGACATGTCTCTTCATTGAACCAATCCATTACATTATTATTAAAAAGTATTATTGTTTCCACACCAAAAAGACATGGATTTCTGCCTCTCTATTGGGAATAGTCTTGTTTTATATCTCTTATCTTCTGCCTTTTCGGTGAAAAAGCCGTCTTAAAGCAGTAATTTACAAATATATTGATCCATATTTTGTGCTGATAATGAGTTAATTTATAGTCCAGGAGATAGCGTGCAAAAAAGTGTCAGACTAACATCAAGCTAGAATTTTGTATACAAGTCCAGTGGCGCACCCAGGATTTATTTTTGGGAGGGGCACAGATTAAAAAAAAAGGGGGGGGGATGTAATGTGGGCTTAGCATAATCACAGACAATTAACCAGTCTGGTTTTCTTTGTTCTTAAATTACTTCATTTCAAGGGCGGATCCAGCCAATTTTGAAGGGGGGCTGCGCTCTCTTTTAGGGGGGTCCGGGGGTCCTTCCCCGGGAAAATTTTTATAGTTTACGTTACTTGAAAACGTCTTTTTAGCATATTCTAAGAGCATCTAAAATGTTTTATATACAAATAAATTTAAGTTTTTTATGAACGGGACATTAAGATACCGGGGTATTTTATTTAAACAAAATTATATACATACTAATAATATTTTATTATTAAAAGTTGTACATTATATAATAGATTAATGTTTTATTTTAGTAGCCAGAAAAATAAATTGGTACATTTTAAAAATATTTTAGTTATGTGAATTAACAAAAAAAAAACTTAATTTTATGCAGATTTTTCCAAGTTCAATAGACGACACTTTTTACCCAGGAGCTCCAGCCCTATTTTATAGATCCTTAACCAAACGGGTTAATAACTTAACTTACTTCTATTCTTTTTCTTCAACTTCTTTTTAAAAACCAAAAATAAATATGTCGGGCAAAACTAGGTAGATTATTACTTATTTATTAAGTGATACTGACTTATTTAAAATACTTACTTATTTGCATACTTAAATTTTAAGTCTATGGCTTTGGAGGAGGGGGGGGGGGGGGGCACGTCTTTTTAAACGCCAAAAAAATATGTCGGGCTAAACTAGGTATATAATTACTTATTTATTTATTTTTTTCACGATTACTTTAACATGTGCTGCAAAATTGCATACTTAAATTTTTCGTCTTTGGCTTTGGGGGAGGGGGGGGGGCACATCTTTTTAAACGCCAAAAAAAAAATGTCGGGCTAAACTAGGTATATAATAACTTATTTATTTATTTTTTTCACTATTACTTTAACATGTGCTGCAAAATCTTTAAATGGTCTGGCTTTGGGGGGGGCACGTGCCCCCCCCCTGGGTGCGCCACTGTACAAGTCAATCTTTTAGCGTCTTATAAGAATATGTGGTCGGCTAAGTTTGTTTGTGGGACATCAGTTCAGTCTTTTTGAGTTTTCCCAGGCACCAACACTTTTTGTTTTTGCACTGGACACTATTTGTTAGTCCTTTTTTATTAAGAGTGGACATTCTCTCCAAACTTACACGATTTGAAATTACATTTGAAATTTATTTTGACAATAATTATTTAATTTATTTGTTTACTTATTATTATTATTATTTTTATTCCTTTGTTTAGTTGTTTGATTGTTTATTTATTTATTTATATTTTTTTTTTTTCTTTTTATTTATTTTGGGACATAGCTTGACAATAGGTGTTTGAAAATAACAAACCGGTGGAGAGCGGCCATGTCTCACCAATTATGGTGGACAATGTGATTTTCATGATCTTGAGTACAGAATTAGTTAGTAGACCGATAATCAAGTTGATGTTAGTTTGTCCCTTGACAGGTGACCACGTTGATTTTTAGTAATATTTGAATTACTAACTTGTCAAGTGTGAAAATAACATCGACTTGATTTTCGGTCTACTAACTAATTCTGTACTCAGGACCATGAAAATCACATTGTCCACCATAATTGGTGAGACATGGCCGCTCTCCACCGGTTTGTTTTTTTCAAACGCCTATTGCCAAGCTATGTTCCACAGACGAAATTAGCCGACCACATATTCTTATAAGGCGCTAAAAGATTGACTTGTATACAAAATTCTAGCTTGATGTTAGTCAGACACTTTTTTGCACGCTATCTCCTGGACTATTAATTCTAGTGTAAGACTGGTGAGCTTACCTTGACCAAGTTGTTAAAATTGCGGGTCAACATGATGCCTTGGTCTTAGCTCTCCTTGATACATGCTTCTTATCTATACGTCTTGCTATATTTCTTGAAATGACATCTTTGACATGTTTCAGTGTCACTAAATAATTACTTGTTTACTTAAAAAAAAATGTATAATATTGTTTTGTTTTTTTTAATCAATTTTCTCTGTAAAGAATGACAACATGAGTTAACATTGTAAAATTGTATTTCTTTTATTTTTTTTTTTTACCTTTAATTTGTTTTTAAGGAAAAGTAATTTTTTACTTTCTTATATAAAGAGAAAGTTTGAATTTGATTTGGAGATTTTGATGAATTTACACGTTTCGAGGACCCCTGAGTCCAAAAAAGTGGTTTTAAAAAATGTCTGTCTGTCCTCTGTGCAAGACGTGTGGAGCCTAAACTACTAGGCCGATATTGACGAAATTTGGCTTCCATGTCCAGATAAATTATACGGTGAAATCAATATATTAATTTTAGTTCCCCCAAAACTCTGAAAAAAAAATTCTCGAAAACAGTTCTAACCATTTTGATTAAAAAATTGTAAAATTTAGTCCATTTAAATACGAAAAGTAGCACTTTGGAGAAACAGGGTGTGGATATTGTCCTTTAGCGTCCTTTACCTTTAGCCTAGGTATGCACTTATTTGGTTCTTTTGGGGGTAAAATAGCCGCTATTTTGGAAACACGATGTATATTTGAGATCTGGATTTCAATACCTTTACAATGACACTCCACTCAAAAATTACCACCAGTCGGTCAAAAATTACGGCCACCTAAACTATCTAAAATTTTACTTTCTCATATGAAGAGAAAGTATTGTAATGGCACAAAAATTCGATTTTGATGGATCTACACGGTTTGAGTCCAAAAAAGTTGTTTTTAAAAAGTGTATCTGTCGATATAAGAATCTCTTTGATATACAAATCTAACGATATAGGCCATTTCCCTTGAAAAATCTAGTTCCTGAGAAAATAGCTCTAAACCCGGACGGAGAGAGGCCAGGCTAAATTTTGATATAATATTCAATAATAATTAAGTGTACCAATGAAAAGTCGAACTAATAAATGGAATAAGTATAAACTGGGCTAAGTAATTATGAACTCATATGTGAGAAAGTTTGTCTGAGTTGTCTCGGGCCGATTTCTTCTTTTAAGTGGGCCGGGGGCTTGTTGAATAGGTAAAATAGAGAACCATTTTAAAAAGTTTAAATTCTAGATATTTCATTAACTAATAAAAACATAACACTTTTATTAACCAAGCTGTATTATCAGCAGCTGCATTTAAATTGCTTTCTCTGTTCTACTATATTATTATATTATTTTAACTGTTGTATAATTTTTTAGCTGTTTATTATATTATTATAATAAAATCAGTCAGAAAACAGGTTGACTTTCTCATAAACAAAGTAACATGGATATCAGTCCAGGAGGTAGCGTGCAGAATTTTGTGTATAAGTAAATCTTTTGTGGCCTTTTAAGAATATGTGGTCAGCTAAATTCGTCTGCGGGACATAGCTTGGGAATAGGCATTTGAAAAAACAAACCGGTGGAGAGCGGCCATGTCCTGCCCTTTTTGGTGGACAATGTGATTTTCATAATCCTGAGTACGAACTTAGTTAGTAGACCAATAATCAAGTTGATGATAGTTTGTCACTTAATAGATGACCTTGATTTGGAGTAATATTTGACTTACTAACCTATTAAGTGACAAACTACCATCAACTTGATTATTGGTCTGCTAACTAAGTTCATATTCAAGATTATGAAAAATCACATTGTCCACCAAAAAGGGCGGGGCATGGCCGCTCTCCACCGCTTTGTTTTTTCAAATGCCTACTGCCAAGCTATGTCCCGCGATCTTAGCCGACTACATATTCTTAAAAGGCATCAAAAGATTTACTTATGCACAACATTCTAGCTTGATGTTAGTCAGACACTTTTTTGCATGCTATCTCCTGGACTATATGCTTTAGCTCCGGTGTCCAGAAGAACTTTAATTCAAGAAATGTCAATGCAAATATTACAAAAATTTTAAATTTTTTGGTGGTTTGATATAATAGTATATAATGGTGTAAGAGTATAATATCAAATGCCCTTATTCGGGATTTTAAAAAAGCTTCGGCTGTGAGTATGGCCAAGTAAAGTGTAAAGTGTATAAAAATAAAATACAGGGTGGGTTTGATATAATAATATGTATATTATGTACTATGTCTTAAGAGTTTGATATTAAACCCAATTAATATTTTACTAGTTATAATGAAAGGGATGGTGGGATGGATATACTTTGCACTTTGCCCTACTCAAAGCCCTTTGCCTTTCTTCAATCCCAAATAAGAGCGTATATGGAATGAAGCTTGGGTGGCATCTATATATATTGCAAGGTCTGGGAAAATGGCCCACGTCAAAGTGCCAAATTACAAGGCTCTCAGGGACTGACGTGGGGGGGGGGGAGAAGACTGAAATTAAAATTGAATAAATTTAATTAAAATGGTAAATTACCTTTCTTCCACGTCACCTTGCTGATGACTAGCTTTAAGAGCAATGAGAATCTCAGGATGGGTCGCCAAGTTTGAACTTGCGTTCGCCCCTGGACTTAAATCTGTCTTACCCACAGATGCAAGAAAATTTGTATTTAAATATTAATTAAAATTTGTAAATAAGGTTGTATCGTCGCATTAATAAAAACAATTATTAAAATTGATTCGCTTTATTAAAATATACCTTTTAAAATTCCAGACTTAGCAATATCCTTAGAGCTCAAAGGGTCAAACACTGACTATGCTCAGGTATAAAATTTAAGATTTGAAAATATCTTTAATAATAGAAACTTTACGATATTATGACCAGTTACAGATTTGTATCGGAATTATATTTCCTACAAATTAAACTTATCTGTACTGAAGAGTAGAATCCTCGTTGATGATCTCGTAGTCGGTACCTCTCAAGGGAAGATGGCGCAGACGATTCACTGATGCTTGTCGGTTAAATATTCCAACGTAGATATTTTAAGACGGAACTGGCGTACACTGAATTTACTTGATATAAGACTTGATTAACTGTTTAATACTTTACTGGATATCCGGATTTCGAAGAAAAGCTAGTATCACGGATTCCACTGGTCGGAAAAACTACGGGTCCCGAATCTGGGTTACCCTTACTGCAACGAGTCTCGCCTCCGACTGACTTTTCCCTCGACAACCACCTGTTCCCTCTTATCTCCTGGTGACGTCACAACGTCTCGTAGCTTTAGGCTGAAGACAGAATTTGCTAAACTTATTTATTAAAGTCCGTGTCTTCTCTCGGTTGGTTCCAATCGTTGGATTAGGACTTCCGACGATTTAATTACCTCTTCTTCAAGTCCCAGGAGCTTTTATATACAAGTAATCTCATTTGAAAGAAATTAGGCTGTGGCGCCGAGAGTATGCGGTCGAGGGGATCTGGGTTCCGAGACAACTCGAGGTTTCCAGGCTGCATCCCCGCCAAATTCAAATATGCAAATCTAACATTTTACTATATAAAGGGTATCCCTACATATGAGGATCCTCTTAATATATATATATATATATATATCATACTCTTACGCCATTGTACATAGTATTACATTAGACCAGGGGTTCCTTTTTCCTTCATTGACCCCTTTTAAAAAATGATTTTCTTCATCGACCCCCTTGCATTTTTCCATTAATATACAGAATATAACATTAGCAGAATACTAATAATTGCACTTAAAAATCTTAAAGACAACAATTTGTGCTAAGAACTTGGACTAAAAAATTAGAAAAAGTGGTTTTTATAAGATTACGTATATAAACTTGATTTCAGATATATCGATATTGTAATTGGACAATACTTTGATTTTTATTAATGTGGTCATTGTCTGATGTATTGATAATTTTGTTTTTAATATTTGGCCTGAAATTACCTATCATTGTATAGTCACTATATAGCTTAAATAACATATCTTCTTTTAATTGTTTTAAGTGTTAAGTGTAAATTTTCAAAAAATTTAAAAACAATATACAGGATGGTCCAAAAGTCTCCCCCCCCCCCTCTTAACTTTTGAATGGTTTGAGATAAATTAATGAAACTTGGGGGATCTCTACCATGCAAAGGGAAGTTTGTTTTCATGCAATCACCCACTAGGGGCAACCACCCACTTTTCCCCCATGCCACCCAACTTCAAAATGGAGTGCATATTTGGATTCTACGGTGAAAAATAATAAACTTTTGCTTGTAACTATTTTTTCTATCTCCAATAGTTTGCCCCCTACAGGGGGGGGGGGGGGGGGGGGGTCAAAGATAGCAAAATAACCCTTCCGAAATAGTAAAAAATCAAATAACACTTAGATCGTTATAAAATCTAAACTGTTTGAAATAAAGTAATGGAACTCGGGGGATCTGTACCATGTAAAGGGGAAGTGTGTAATCATCCACTCGCTTACTAGGGGCAACCACCATTTTGCCTCCAGGCAATGAAATCTACCATTTGTATACCTTTGCCCCCCTATAGGGGGCAAAATATTGGAGATACAAAAAAAAGTTTGAAGTAAAATATTTTTAATTGTTTGCCGGAGAATCTAAATCTGCTATCAAAAATATACATTTCAGGTTAAAATTTTGAAGTTAGGTGGTCTGGGGGCAAAATGGGAGGTTGTCCCTACAGCGCGATTGCATGAAAACAAACTTCTCTTTACATGGTACAGATCCCTTAAGTTTCATTAATTTATCTCAAACCGTTTAGATTTTACAACGTATTATCGGAAGGGTTATTTTGCTATCTTTGCCCACCTATAGGGGGCAAAATATTGGAAATAGAAAAAAAGTTGCAAGTAAAAGTTTATTATTTTTCACTGTAGAATCCAAATATGCTATCAAAAATGTACACTCCAATTTGAAATTTTGATGTTGGGTGGCCTGGGGGCAAAGTGGGTAGTTGCTCCTAGCGGGCGATTACATGATAACACACTTCCCTTTGCATAGTAGAAATCCCTAAGTTTCATTAATTTATCTCAAACCGTTCAAAAGTTAAGAGGGGGGGGGGGGGGGAGACTTTTGAACCACCCTGTATGTTCACCTGTAGCGCACATTTGCAACAGTTCACTGAAAGAAATTCTTCTGTAATTTTTCTTAATCTACAGCTATAACATCGTATATATAACATCAAAAAACTGTTTCTACAAAAAGTAGATTCATCCAACTGCACGAATGTTTCACACAAATGCCAAATGCATTCACACAAATTTTCTAGATAATAAATAAAAAAATCAGTATTTTTTTTATGGAGTTATATTTATTATGCATCACTAGATGTAAGATACCTAGCCCCTTTACAAGTGTGTGTCGTTTTTTTGATTTTTAAAAAAAGTGTCACCTACTTTTGAGACACCCCTGATACAAAAATCTACATTATATTTTAAAATAAAAGGAAATCAAAATAAAAACATGAAAATAAAATAAAATATTGATTATAACAATTTTTCCAATTTGATTTTAGAATTAAAAATTTTAGACAGTATTATACTATCTGATAGAACAATTGTAAATTATCCTACATATGATTCAATGAATTTTATAATGGATTGAATGGTCATGTTATTTGCACTTAGATATTGATTGATTTCATAGCTGGCCAGTGAGTTGACAGGTAGAAGTATCCAGGGCTTCATATCTCTCACAACATTCGGCAAAATATCAGAAAGCACCGAGCTTATCATGTCGCTCTGAGCTTCGGTGTTGAGTAGGCCTGTCAACGAAGTCTGAAACAATTTACAAAATTTCAGGGATAACAGCGTTGATAGAGGAATAAAGAAACTCTTTCTCCATTACAGTCTGTGATAATGGCTTTGTAAAAGCCAAAAGCTGTTTTGATAAATAAACTAGTGTTATTTCATGTGAAGAGACAGCTTCTTTGTCTTGTCTGTCCGTTTGTCAGTAACGTTTACGTGTCTGACGATAACTTGAGTAAAAGTTGACCAATTTAGTTGAAATTTGGTATACATGCTCCTTTTACTAATGCTCAGACTAAATTCGTTGGACAGCGTAATCCGTCAAAGAGTTCGCTCGTGTAAACGAGAGGTTTAAATGTAAAATTGGAATTTCAGGATGGGAAAAGATTCTATTATCACCTATTCGATGAGACGGACATTTTTTTTCAAATAACATTTTTTTAGTAAAACCAACAGCGACACGGCTATGAATTAATAAAGATCGTTAAAATTATTAAAATGATCTAAACGTTTAAAGTAGAAAAAACAAAGTTTTTACCGATATCCTACGTTCTAACGTAACGATTTTATTAAACTCTGCATGGTATAATACTAGGTATAATATCTCTTCAAGGTATAATACCTGTGCAAGGTATAATACCTCTTCAAGGTATAATACCTGTGCAAGGTATAATACCTCTTCAAGCAGTATAATAGTAAAAGGCATTATACCTTGAAGAAGAAAATAATTTATTCCTGAAATGTTATAATATCCAATACTTTGATTTTTTTCTATACTTATTTCTATTATAAGTGTGAGTACAACTTTAATTATTTACATACCTGTATTTTTGGTAAATTGAAATCCATGCTGAAATCTTCGATACTAAGAAGTCCGTCTTTTTTCTCTTCTAGAGTTACATTTAGAATACTGGTGACATTTTCTAAAAGAATTCTGAAATAATTTAAAAAAAAATTTAAGAATGGAAAAAAAAACAATATATTATCAAAGAATAAAAAAGCTTAATATTAGTCTTATAATATTTTATGTTTTACCCATTATTATATAATTTTACTTTTTAGCACTCCACTCTCTCTCTGTTGCGCTACACCCTATAAGGGGCTAGAGACTGTAAGATGGCTTTTATGTTTACAAGGACCAAGGACATACAGGAAATTCAACAATGTAAAATTGAACATACAAGAATTCTACAAGAAATTGCAACATGAAAGGATTATTAATGTTACACATGTATCTTCAAAAATAATTTTGCCCTATTAAACTTTAAATTAAGTTAGATTAGAATTTTATTTTTTAAAAGTTGACAACAGAAAACTTTTATTCTTAGGGTGACCATACATCCCGTTTAGATCAGGACAGTTCCATTATTTTAAACTTTTGAAGGAGTCACGTGGGTTTCCGAAAATGTTCTGTTTATTGGAAAAATGGGAAATTTTCCAAAAGGTCTGAGTAAAATGAAAAACTTTCCCATACTTAATGAGTTGGAAACGTTTCAAATCTTAATAAATATGTTATTAGCGAATTTTCAAAGAAAATTACGCTATTGCAATGGCTTCAAAATTTTTGTAATGCGAATTTTTGAAAATTTTTTCCATGGAAATACGTTTTAGACCATTCTGAATCGATTCCTAAAATTTAACACTTTTTTTATGTATGTATGTATATATGTATGTATATATGTGTCACTCCAGACGATATCTCCCCTTAGGATGCACTTAAAAATTTCAAATAAATTTTAAAATGTCAATAATACCAAAGAAAGGATGAGTTCGTTGGCCAGAATTTTTGGAGTTCATTTAGGGGTCAAATTTTTACAATTTAGGGTCAAAAATAGCATAAAAACGTGTTTTTTCCATTTTACCCCCCTTTTATGTGAAAATATGATAAAAGTGTACATAACAACAATTACTGTACACTTAACGAGCTTTCCAACGACATGCATCTTGAAGGGTAAATACGATTTTGACTTTTGTACCTCGTACCCCTGTGTACTAATTTTTTTTTTCACCCATGCAAATTCTAAACCAACATTTTCCTATATTATCATAAGCAAATAATACGCGGATTTCTTTGAAAATTCGCTCATTAAGTCATGGTGCATGACTGGACTTTTTTTTCTACTGTTTGCTTCTCCAATAATTGTGATATTTACTCATCATCGTTATGAAAAAGAAAAAATCGGTCCGAGACAACTCAGACAAACTTTCTCATATATGAGTTTATAATTACTTAGCCCAGTGTTTCCATTTATTAGTTTTCAAATGTACATTTAAATATTATTGAACATTTCATCAAAATTTATCATAAAAATATCTTCTCCTGGTCGGGGAATCGAACCCGGGCTCTCTCCGTCCGCGTTTTAAGCTAATATCTCAGGAACTAGATTTTTCCCGGGAAAACGGCTTATATCGTTGGATTCGTATTCAAATGGACTACATTTTAGAATTTTTTAATCAAAATCGTCGGAACCGTTTTCGAGAAATAATTTTTTTTCATGTTTTTTTAGAGTTTTTGGGGGGTAGCGCCCCCAAATTTAGAGATAAAATTCATTTCTCGATTTCGCCTCGGGGTATGATTTTTCTGAACATGTATGCCAAATTTCGTCAAAATCGGCCCAGTAGTTTGGGCTCCAGGCGTCTGCACAGACGACAGACAGACGACAGACAGACATTTTTTAAAAACCACTTTTTTGGACTCAGGGGACCTCAAAACGTGTAATTCCATCAAAATCTCAAAATCGAATTTTCGCGCCATCACAATACTTTCTCTTTATATGAGAAAGTAAAAACAAAAAAAAGCCACTAGGTCTTCACACAAAGTATTTTTAATAATAAATAACAGGTTTCAGCTACTAAATAACCATCATCAGATTAAAAAAAATTCGTTATTTAAAGTAACATGGTATCGAAGTGAATCTCAGTCATTTACTTTGATACCACGTCACCATGTTATTTTCTGTGGGGGGTAAATCTCCACTATATGCCTCAACTATTTCTAAATGTCTGATTTACTTCAGTTTTTTTTTTAACTGTTCCTTTTTACATTACAAAAACGATTTCGAACGTAGCTTCTCGATAAACTCTAATTTTTTAAAAATAATTTCAATTAATTTCTGCCTCCGAAATTGAATTTAGTTTGTGATTCAAGACTTGTAAAAGCTTTAACTGTAAAAAATCTTTTTCTTGGACGAGCCTCGATCCACCAACCTCTGGTTCAGCAGGCATAAGTGCTAACCATTGCACCACGGAGGAAGGTGATTTTTCAATACTCAGAATAGATATTAAGCATAATTTTTTTTTTTTTTTCAATTAAACTCCACATAACCATTTTTTAATCCTGAAATAATAAAAATTGTCAACAAATACAAAGAGAGCAATGCATAAAATCAACTGTTTCTAGAACTTAAGTTTCACTTCTAATGCGTGAGAGTTTCACACTTATTCTTTTTTATCAATAGAAATATTTACATACCCTGCTCTTCCCTCGCCATAAAGTGAAATCATGGTGAGTATGTCAAGATTTAGTTTGTAGTTGTTGAATATGAATCTGAGTTGATCGTAGGAAGTAGCCAAACTGAAGTTATATGTCTTTAATCCAGTGCTAGGTCCTTCCTGTGTGAACTTGTAGTCAAATGAAGAGAATCCAGATATGATAATCTCACTTAGAAATGCATCGCAACTAAACAAAATATTTTACATGTTTAATTATATCAATACCTGTAGAGTCAAAGTTTAGGAGCCAGAGTGACCGTGGTGAAGAAGTCACATATGCCATTTATGAATTGCGAGGGGTTAAAAGATTGTGGGTTCAATCCCTGCTCCTTGGTACTTTGTTTTAAATGGCTCACTAATGATCGTACCTTAGAGGTGGGTAGAAAATAACAGAACAGTTCACAATAACACGTTATTGGAGAATAATAGTTCGTCCGATAACGTGTTATTGAAAAAGTCCTGTTATCGAATAACAGTTCACATTATAACAGCTCAGATAACAGAACAGATTTTATAACAATAACAGATCATCTGTTATTGTTACATTTCAAGTAACAAGAACAAGATGCAATGAACTGTTATTGTTATAGGATAACACTTCCTTGCTGTTATTGTTATAGGATAACACTTCGTTGCTGTTATTGTTATAAGATAACACTTCATTGCTGTTATTGTTATAAGAACACTTCGTTGCTGTTATTGTTATAAGATAACACTTCGTTGCTGTTATTGTTATAAAGCTAGGTGTCCACCTGAGACTAAATCTCGAGAGCTAGTCTCGAGATTAGTCTTCTAACCATGTCCACTTGAGAGCAACATCAGCCCTGGTCGAGTCTCGGAGAGTCGAGTCTCCGAGACTACTCTCAGGTTTGTGTCCACCTGAGATCATCCCGCAGATTCCTCTGAGACTCGCTCAATGGAGGATCCCCGCCGCACGCCATATATTGGCAATAATCAGCCTACAAAATTGTTAAAAAAATGCTCTGCCAATTAGTGTGGCACATATCTTCCGCGCGTCCTATTTCGTACAATTTAAAGACTTTATGTGCTTAAAACCTATTGTTATCCAATTTATTTCATTTTCTCCCGTTTTATTTTCTTATATAAAGAGAAAGTATTGTGATGGCGCGAAAATTATATATTGAGATTTTGATGGATTTACACGTTTTGAAGTCCCCTGAGTCCCAAAAAAGTGGTTTTTTTTAAACATATCTATCTGTCTTTTGTCTGTGCAGACGCCTGGTCCCTAAACTGCTGGGCCGATTTCGACGAAAATTGGGATACATGTTTAGAAAAATCAAACCCCGAGGTGAAATCAAGAAATTAATTGTAGCTCCAAACTTGGGGGCGCTACCTCCCGAAAACTCTGAAAAGACATGAACAAAATCATTTCTTGAAAACGGTTCCGACGATTTTGATAATATAATTCTAAAATGCAATTACAATATTATTAGGAGTTATTTAAACTATTAATAATATAGTAGTATGGTAAAATATAATAAAAAATATATTAGTAATAAATGTTTCAATTATCTAACAAAGCCTTTATAAAAATAAATAATAAAACCTATTTAAGCAAAAATAAATGAATAATATTTATAAATATATCATTCGCTGAATTAATTCCGTTATCAGGAAATAAATAATAGGTACAAATATTATATATTATTCTACCTGCTTAATTATTATTTTATTTCTAGGTGATTCATGTAGCTATTTGCAATACATATCCTCCCTGCCACAAATTCTTTAATTTTTTATCTCTGTTTCGATAATTACGTTTCTTAATATTCCAAAGGATTTAATTTCCTTAGTATAATTCAATGAGGAGAAACCTCTCATCAGTCCACACGTTTTTCGACATTTTACAATATCAGAATTAAGAGGGGAAAAAAAGAAAATAAATAAATATAATATTTAGTGGAAGGGATGTAGTTAAAGGATAGGATGTAGTGAGGTTTGTCTCGGAGACTAGTCTCAGCTATTCGAAACTGATTCGAACTCTGAGACTGAGTCTCGAGACACAGGGGAAGAGCTTGTCGACTTGTGATACGGCGAGTCTCCGAGACTTTAGCGCTAACTCTCCGAGACTAGTCTCAGCCCCATGTCCACTAGTGACTTTAGTCTCGAGAGCGAGTCTCGATACTAAAAAGTCTCAGATGGACACTTACCTTAAGATAACACTTCGTTGCTGTTATTGTTATAAGATAACACTTCATTGCTGTTATTGTTATAAGATAACACTTCGTTGCTGTTATTGTTATAAGATAACACTTCATTGCTGTTATTGTTATAAGATAACACTTCGTTGCTGTTATTGTTATCATTTCGTTAATGTTAAATGTTATCCTGATTCTTTCTATTCTCTGCCCTGTTTCTGTTATCAAAGTTTAAATAATTTTATTATAAACGGCAAATATTTCGCTGTTGTAGGGTAGAGCTCAGTTCTAACTTTAATGGGACCCTTGTTCTGCTCCGAGTCCCAATGTCCCTTACCTTATGGTTTAGGGCTATTAATTACCAACATCTATCTGTGTTGCGTTAGTGTTAACTCTAACTCCTCTTTGCCTTACTTATCCTTTCCGGGTATCTAAGATACACTCTATCTTCATTTCTACTGAACCGATTTTCCTCGAACAACTTTCATTATAATTATATTACACCTCTCTACAATATCACATTACTGCAACAATTTTTGATGTATCATCAATTATTATTATCATAGACTCTTATCAGTTCCAAAAAGAGTGCATTTAATTTTATTTTGCTTGTCGGTTCGTTCACGTTTTAAGTATAAGGACCCCCTTCACCTTTCACCTTCAACAAATTACTAATACAATAATTCGTGGATTTATTTTAAATACCTACCCCCCCCCCCTTTTTGCGTTGCATCGAAAGCTACCCCTTGGAGGCCCGAAAGGGGGCTGTTACCTGTTACTCAAATAACATGTTATTGCTTGATATGATAACAGAACAGTAATAACATGTTACCACCAAATAACTGTTATTACCCACCTCTATCGTACCATACTCACTTTAAAAGGACCTCTAAAATCCGGAGCCTCGAAAATCCGGACTGCCTACTGAAAAATTTAATAACTAGAAAAACATTTGAAAGGTGAAAGTGGGGCATCTCTTGCAAAAAATTATGGTGTGTGGACATCTACCATCAGTGATTTAAAACGAAAACGAGATAGCATATTGCAATACGAGTCAAAGCTAGAATCTGGAGAGGGATAAAAAACCGGAAAACGTTACGAACGGCAAATAATACCGCTTTAGAAGATGCGATGTGCATATGCTTTACCCAAAGAAGAAGCTTAGGCAAACCTTGATCAGGTCCTCACGTCTGCGAAAAAGTTGTTTTACCACATATTCGAAAATTCGGACAAATCGATAATTTGGACAGTGTCTGGTCCCAATTTGTCCGAATTATCGAGGTTCCACTGTACTGTGAAATCTCGTTTATAATATGAACTCATGTATAATAGGCAGGCTGAAATTTCATGATTATCCAACATTTTTCATGTAATTCGCTCCCGAAATTCGGGGATAATTTTATACTTGTGCAACAGATACGAGATCTGATCTTGTGCATACAAGATTTCAATTATTATTATTATTTTTTTTTTCTTAGTGTTATTTAGGTATTTTTTAGGAGAAAAACATCATTTTATTTTATTTTAGTAGGCATTTATTAGTTTTTCAGCAGCAACACAATACCTTCTTGGACTCATTTTAATCTTAGAAAACAAAAGTACTATTTAAATAATTCTGGCGGAAAAAAAATTATCTTAAACACAGAACTGATGGATTAAGAGTAATACAAGTAAAAACTGGAAATAGCAGTAGAACTAGTTTTGGGTTTACAATAAGAATACAGCGGATAAAATGCCGTCAACCAAAGGGAAAGAGCTTGCTAAGAATCTTGCAGCTACATTACCCACATCAAAAGTCAGAAACTTTTGTAGAAGAATTTATAAAATCATATTTATTAATTTTAAGGAGGTATGAGATATGGATTAGATAAGAGTCATTAGGGTTAAACCCTAAGCTACTTTAGGACTATTTGCTATCTTTGAACTTGAATAATGCGAGTGATTAGAAGTTGTTTTTCCCTTTGTACAAGTTAAAGAGGGGAAAAAAATCAATCTATAGTTAGTATAATATTACATGGATTGCACTATCCATAACAAGTATCAACAATCCTAATTTTACACAATTATGTGTTAAGTGTTTAATCCCTTTAAATATTTTTTTAGCTTTCCTGTTCTTTTATAAATTTGAAGTAGAAATAGAAATAAGAAAAGTACAGTTAGTAAATAGAAATAATTTGATACATACCTCAAAAGAGTAGTATTTGTTTTAATCTGATATTTATCGAAATTAAATTGATCTTGATTCTTCTGAGTCTTATAAATAAATTGCAATAAATCTCTCATAGCATCGTAGAAACCTACAAACAAGAAACAAATGATTACATCCTCTGAAAGTCTAATAAGCAGAGACGGGAAAAAGTCATAAACGTCATAGTCATATGATTTTGTCATAAAATAGCCATTTTACGCATAAACGTCATAAAATAGGGGTTTCTTGGAATAAACGTCATAAAATGGCCTTTTTTGCCAAATGTTTAGCAAAAAGGTTTTATTTTTTTGTTAAAGAAAATGTTTAAATCAAACATTTGTGGTCCGGTTCCAGCTAAAAGTGCAGTTCGAACAAAAAACCCTTACACCAGCTTAGTGAAAGACCTGGGCTCTTAATTCCCTGACCACTTTCGGACTTAACTAATGCGCTTATGCATACCTACAACCAGGGAGGCACCGACGGTCATCCCTAATTCCAAAATAGGGCTCCTGATCGGCTCCTTCTTGGAACAACTCCTCCAATTAGAATCCAGGAAGTTCAAGATAGATTCTCCAGTCAGCCAACAGTAAACCCATTGGAATGGGCAGTCTCCTGATTGGCTGTTCCATAATTAAAATGTTGTATATATTCATGGTAAGGGAGGCTCATTTGATGACAAGTAACACGAAAAGAAGCCCTAAAGGCTCCAGGACTGGAAACCCACCTGAACTACATCAACGACAACTTTGGGACATTTCCTGACTTAATAGGTCTGCAAAAACAGGATATACTATTTCCAAACGGCGTCGAAAAAATCAAGACTCTTTGCGGTACCGATTGGGTTGGAAGAGTGGGGAAAAGGTGAAAGAAAAGTTCACTGCTGTTCTCTCAAGGAATCCTGGATGGGAACATGCCCAGGCCATAGCTGCTCGGTTGAAGAGCGTGCAAAAGCAAAAGCAAAAAGCAAATGACGTGTCATGCATGAAATTTGCTCCCACCTCATCTGCCGACGTCGAAAGGTCTTTTTCCAAGTTTAAAATTCTATACTGACGGACAAAAGAACCAATTTAACGCTGGAGAATATAGAACAGCACATGATTACTTTTTACTATGTTGAAGCATTCTGCTAATTATTATCATTTATTACATATATTGTAAATATAATTTTGTATCTATGAAATATTGACATCTTTTTTGAACTGTTTCCCTCCAAAATAACGAAATGCTTCACATAAAGTCATAAAACAACCGATTTTCTAAAATAAAGGTCATAAAACAGGATAATAAAAGTCATAGAATAAAGGTCATGAAATGGAAAAATAAAAGTCATAAACGTCCCGTCTCTGCTAATAAGTTTAGAACTTGTGAAGAAGACCGAGTTAGGAAATTTGATAACCGAAAAAGACCATTCACAAGAAGGTTGCATAACTATATATATATTTTTTAGAATACAATATAAACCTCGTATGTGGGTCTTTTTGACAAATCCGAGTTTGGCCCTTAATCAATCAATACTGGATTGATTCAAGACAACCAAACCTGTTTTAATAAAAATACGAACACTAGATTCACAAAGTTATTATATTTTAAAGTTAACACAAGGTACAAAAACCATACACAAAGAATGAATGAATGAATACAAAAAACACAAGGAGCTGGAAGAAGCACATGACGCTAACCTGCGTGGCTCGCTCTGAGGTTACCCCCAGGGTTGTCTCATGGAGTCTAATGCTAGAGCAACCCAACACATGCCTCTTTTTTTTTTTTTTTTTTTTTTTTTTTTTTTTTTTTTTTTTTATATTTCAACATCATAATCTTTAAACCATATAGGATATTTAGTAGCTCGTTTAGGCCGAATGGCAGGTGGAGGAATAACAGGAGGTGTAACAGGATGAACAGGAGGTGTAACAGGATGAGCAGGAGGTAAAACAGGATGAGCAGGAGGTAAAACAGGATGTAAAGGAGTTGAAGGAGAACGAGGTAAACTTTTTTGTGGGGTAGTAGGAGTATTAAGAGGCAGGGTAGAGGAATTGGAAGTATATTCACCAGGTATAGGGTCTGGGATGCTGTTGTATTTAGCCTTTAGATGAATGGAATTTCTACGAAGAATTTGTCCTCTATGATCTTTGATTAAGTATGACCGAGGCTGAGGTAATACTCTTTCTATAACACCAGGAAACCACTGCTTAGACATAACATTTTGAACCAAAATTTGTTGGCCCTGAGCAAATTGTTCAGCAGGCTTTGAATGTTTATCATAGTAGCACTTTTGTTTCTCTTGGTTGCATTTCATTTTATTTATGCAATTTTTTGAAACTGGACAATGAAGTAGCATTTCGGCTTTAATAGGTACTTTATCACGTAAAATTCTATTTTGTAATAGCTGAGCAGGGGTATGGCCTATATTTGTTAACACTGAATTGCGATAATTAAGGAGATAAACATTAAGATCTTGTCCTGTAATTTGAGACTTTTGCAACATAGCTTTAGCTATCCCAACATATTTTTCTGCCAACCCATTAGATTTGGGATAATGGGGACTTGATGTACAGATGTCAATGCCATATTCTAAAGCAAACCTATTAAATTCAGCACTGGAAAAAGGCATGTTGTCAGCAATTATAATTTTAGGAATGCCAAAACGGCTAAAAATATCCTTAAGACAGAGTATAATCATAGAACTAGTTTTTGATTTTAATTTACAAATTTCAAGCCATCTGCTATAGTAATCCACCACAATGAGGTAAGAATAAGAGCCAAATTCAGCTATGTCCATTCCTATTTTGAAAAAGGGTATGTTAAATATGTCATGACTTAACAATTCTTCTTTAGGCTTACTTTGACTAAACCTAGTGCACAAGGAACAATTTAGAACAAAATTTTCAACTTCATTACTCATACCTGGCCAAATTACAAAATTTTTTGCTTTCAGTAATGTCTTATTAACTCCAAAGTGAGATTCATGCAAGAGCTCCAGTATAAGTCGCCTTAAAGAGGACGGTACAATTAGTTTATGTTCAAAATACAAAAGTTCATTTTCAATATAAATACAAGAACGTAACTTGAAATAAAACTTAAGAGAGTCATGGAGTCTGGACCCATTAGTAGGCCAGCCCTCCTTACAAAATTTAATAACTTCACAGAGAATTAAGTCTTTTTTAGTTTCTGATTGGAAAAGTAACAATTTTTCCTGAGAAAATGAAATAGGTTGAACTCCACTTAATGAATGGATAATATCAAATGAGATATTGTTACTATTTATTTTAGGCGGAATTGTACAAGTGCGACTCAGCATATCAGCAATATGTAAATACTTTCCAGGCTTATAAACAACATCCAAGTTATAATTTAAAAGTTTTAATTTCATGTTCTTTAACCTGGTATTAGGAATTTTTGAAAAATCCTTTTTCATGATAGTAACAAGGGGCAAATGATCAGTATAAACAACAATATTTTGCTGACCATAAATATAATTATGATACTGCTGACAAGCAAAAAGAATGGCCAGAAATTCTTTTTCAATCTGTGCGTATCGACACTCAGTCTCAGTTAGAGACCTTGAATCATATGAAACAGGCCTATTATCCTGCATAAGAGTACAACCTATAGCTGACTGACTTGAGTCACACTGAATGTAAATAGGTAATTTGTTATCAAAATTAGCTAAAAGAGCATCCTCAGATAGTGAACTTTTTATCTTATCTAAAGCTTTTTGATGAGCATTTGTCCAAGTCCAGATAACATCTTTCTTAAGTAATTCTCGCAAAGGTGCTGACAATGCTGCTAATTTTGGCACAAAATTACGTAAATAATTTATACTCCCTAATATTCTTTGCAGCTCAGTTTTACTAGCTGGGCTTGGTAGGTTATGTATGGCCCTAACCCTTCCTGGCTCAGGGTACTTACCATTTTTACTAAATATAAAACCCAAAAACTTTACTTCTTTTAGGCAATATTGTAATTTATTAGGGTTAAATCTAATGTTTATTTCCCTAGCTCTTTGCATCACCTGAGCCAGGATGTAGTCATGATTTTCCTTAGTTTCAGCACTAATACACAAATCATCAAAATATATCAAAACACCTGGGATGTCACCAAAGTATTTAACCATTCGAGCTTGAAACTCCTCTGGAGCTACTTTAATACCAAATGGACAACGTAAAAAGCGATAATACCCAAAAGGAGTACTAAAAGTACATAATTTCCGAGAAGCTTCATCTAGTTCCATGTGGAAAAATCCATCCCTTAAATCAATAACAGTAAAGTAATTTTTATTAGCTAGATGATACTGCATTTCCTTAATTGTAGGTATTTGAAAAGGTTGATAAACTAAGTTATTGTTTAGTTTTAGAGGACTCATACATAGACGCAACGACTTGTCAGGTTTCTCAACCAACACAATATTGTGAACCCAGTCTGATGGTTCATTAACACGCTCAATTATTCTATTAGCTGTCATATGACCTAATGTTTCTTTGAGTTTATCTCTCAGGGCTATTGGTAAACGGCGAGCTGCTGAAATTGAAGGCACAGCCTCAGGTTTAAGAATTAACTTCAACTGATCCGGAAATTTTCCTATACCAGAAAAAACATCTTTATAATGATTCAAAAAGGATTCCTTATCCCTATTAGCAACGTTTATCAGATCAGTTTTGCTTACAGTATCGATACGTTTGATAACATTAAAATCAATCAATGTTTGTAATCCTAATAAAGGAACACAGTTATCATTGTCAATAACTAAAAATTTAACAACCTTTGATGTATCACCAACACAGAGTTCTATACTAGCAACTCCTTCCGGTTTAATCACAAACCCACCATAAGTTTTTATTTGAACATTACAAGAAGTTAGAGGAGTTTCAAGCTTCAAGGCCTTGAACACTTTTAAGGGCAAGGTATTAGTATTGGCCCCACTATCTAACTTAAACCTAACATTTACATGATTGATTACAATATTTTTATACCATGCTGCAGCTGGGTCATCATTTGTAGCCATTATTTCAAAGATGTGAAAGCTGTCAACATCATATTCTTCATCAGGTTGCTCTGCATCCACCGCCACTGCCTCATCTGACTGCAATTCATTAACTCTTCTAGACTGATTTACAGGCTTCTCTGTACAAACAGCCGCAAAATGATTTATTCTTCCACACTTGGCACATGTTTTTCCAAATGCCGGGCATCTCTTAGGAGGATGATTATAAGGACATCGATAACATCTAACAAAATTCTGTTGTCCAGTGCTTTTATTACTAGAATAAGATGGCCCTGATCGATGTTTGATATAACTACTGGTCGAAGCAGCCTGATAAACTACAGGCGAGGAAGCTTCTTTAGTCAAAGATTTCATGTTTATTTGTGCTGCCTCCATTGCTTTGCAGTGATGAACAGTTTTTTCTAAATCTAGATCAGCCCGCAACAATGCCTCTTTCAACTTGGCATCACGAACTCCCAAAACTACTTTTGTTCTTAATATTTTATCTCTGGCCTCACCAAAATCGCACTTATTGATTAATTCCTTTAAATCAATATAAAAATTGTCAAAGGACTCACCATCTCTTTGCTCTCTCTGAAAAAAAGTATACTGACACATTACTTCATTCTTCTTTGGCGTACACAACGATTCCAAACTGTCCAATATAGCGTCTACGGTAGAAGGTTTAGGATCTAGGGTGTTAAATGCTTTAAGAGCCTCCGAGCCTATTAAATTTAACAGCCGCGCAACTTTAACCTTTTCAGGTTTCTCATCCAGTTCGGCCGCTGTTAAATAAATATCGAATTCCTGCCGAAACTGTTTAAAACTCTGAGTTACATCTTCATTCAGTTGGAGCGGTTTTGGTTTATTTAGATCCGACTGCGCCATGTTTTAATAAAAATACGAACACTAGATTCACAAAGTTATTATATTTTAAAGTTAACACAAGGTACAAAAACCATACACAAAGAATGAATGAATGAATACAAAAAACACAAGGAGCTGGAAGAAGCACATGACGCTAACCTGCGTGGCTCGCTCTGAGGTTACCCCCAGGGTTGTCTCATGGAGTCTAATGCTAGAGCAACCCAACACAAAACCCTTTTTTTTTTTTGTTTGCTGTTATCTATTATATATTTTCACTATGCTTAATATTAAGGTTTTTTAATTAAATATAATGTTATTAAGTGTCCTTCACAGTTTTGTACCCTTGCCTGGTCAGAAAATGTTTATAAATTGAAATTAACAATTATCTAGTGTACATGTGCCATGTGCTGATGAACAGGAAGTGTACATTTAGAATTTTATTGAGTGTAAAATAATACTTTAGTATTGACATTCTCTACTAGGTAGTGCTAGTAAGATTTTTTGAAAGATATTTTAAGTAGGCAGTTTTTTTACTAGCCCTGAGAGGAGCAAAGAACCAGATTTTTTCATGTTTCCTTTTATTTTACTTTTAACCACGTATATACAATATGTCAAATTTCTAGGATTGGTAGAAGTGCCTTAGGCCTCATTCACACTAGAGATTCCGGAATGCGATTCACGAATCGAAGATTCTAATGATACCAGGCGGCCTATGTATTTTGCTTATGTCCATTCAGACTACGATTCCGGTATGCGATTCGTATGAGATTCTCAAATCCAGTATCCCGTCCCCGTGAGCCGACTCGATTCTTTTTAGAATTCTTCTTAGAAAAGCGGCTCATGATACATTGCGCTATATGGGCCCATTCAGACTAGGCGATTCTGAATCGCATTCCGCTTCAATCCTCTTGCTATTTATTTTCTTTAAATAAAATATTTTAATTATAAATTCATAATAATTACTGTAATATCAATAATTATAATATTTTATTGTAAATAATTTTATTTACGTTGCATAAAATATTTTAATTATATAAGTATATTAATAAATCAATGTAATATATTATTTAATATATTTTTTTTTTCAATTGTTTTATTTACTTTAAATAAAATAGATTAATTATGAATATAATAATAAATAAAATATAATTAATTATTTAAAAATTAAATACATATATATGTTAGTGTATAATAAAAGTGGGATCAAAACTAGGAAAAGTGGGGGGAAGAAGCCGCCGAGATACTGAATCTTGATACTTTTTTGAATCTCATACACGAATCGCATTCCGGAATCCCAGGTGTGAATGAGCCCTTAGAATGATGATGAGTCAGTGACGAAATAACAAAACTCTAGTCACATATATCTTATGTAATGTAACTAGTATGGTTAAGGCTCATATATCTTATGTAACTAGTATGGGTAGAGGTGTGACATTTTTATTTCTGGTTCAGTTTGTAATGAAATCTAATTTAAAATTGATTTTATATATCTAAGTATCTTTAATAGGATAATAGAGGGGGGTCCAAAGTGTCTTGAGTTGGTTCTAGTAAAGGATGGTACAACTGTACTCGACTTGGTAGGGGCATTGCTGCAGTTTAATGGTAATATTATTTTATGAGGACTAACTATGACCTCCTTAAATCTTTATTTAAAATATAAACAAAATGTTTTCATGGATTGCCTCTTTATTTAAAAGTAAAGGAGTTACAATAGTTCACCACAATTATCAGCCAGCGTAAAACAGAATAAACCACAAAAAGTCAATTTTTTTAAAACAAAATCAGACAACCTATAGATAATAATTAACCTCTGTTGTATATATTATTTTCTGTACTATTTATGACACAGTATTTTTTACTACGTTTTTATTAGCTTGCATTCTTGTTTGTTTGTTTGTTTGTTTGTCCGGTACAAATCTGGCAATCGATTTCTAACTAACTTCCCGAATAGCTAGACATTTGAAACTTTTAGCATAGCTCAGAACACGATGACAATGCATTATTTTAATACTTTTAGCCATCTTTCATCAGAATTTAATTAGTTTTCAGCAAATTTTGCTGTGCGGAAAGTTAGTTCGGAAAAAATCCGCAAGTTATTTTATTTGTTTTGCCATATCCAATATTTACGCAATCTTCATTTTGACGGGTCTCAAATTTGTGATAGATAAACATTGAATGACAGCAAAACAGGAAATATCGATTATATTATTTATCGATAATATTATTTCAAATATATCGATGGCACGCTTAGATTTGGTGTTGGGGAGATCCGTTGTACAAAGATTTATCCTTTTATAGGTTTAAGATCAGCTCTCTGGATGGTTGTCATTTATGTGAAGTAAATAAATTAAGAACTATTTTTTTTTCACTAACATTATATATTATATAACAATAACAATTATATTATCAACATTACATACGATTCAACAGAAAATTTAAAAACGTAGTATATAAAAAGTTCTTTTTATCTTGAAATTATTAATAATTAAATATCAATAATGAAATAATTGGCATACTTTTATGTTGGGAAGGAGATTCGGTGTCTTCTGCTTGTGTTTGTCCATATCCCAGGGCTATAGAGATAAGAACTAGGCAGCCAAAATACCTTAACAGTCTAAGAAACAACAAATAAATATAATACACCTCGAGGTTCAAAGCAATGACAACCACTAAATTGATATACCTATGGTGGACAAGGGGATTTTTATGATCCTAAAAAAATCATGACGTTAGTTTATCACTTGATGGGTGATAAAAATATTTGTCCAAATCAAAGACAAATAAACAGGTCAAGTTTGTGCTAGTCAGCACACAGCGAGGGTCTGTAGGCCACACTATATAGTGTATAACTGGAAAGTGTATAAACAGTTTTTTTAAAATGCTAAAAAGCTTAGTTTGAACCATTCTAAGGGTCTGATATTCTCAAAACACACTCTGATAAAGTATTTTTTTTTGCCACTGAACCGGACTACAACCATATAAATACATCGAAAAGACCATAATTATAAAAAAACGTATTTTGTCAATAAAAAATAAAATAAATTTTTTTTCGAAATTTCCAAAAAGTGATATCTTTACTTTTGGTCGAAGAATGTTCAGGAATTTTTTCAGATTTTTTGCACTTCACATAAGCGAGACACGTTTCACACCCACTTCAAACTTGCCTACGCTCGCCCTATCAAAGTTATATCCAAAGACTTATATATTTTTGTAATCAGCTCGACGTACCCTTTCATATGATACGCCTCACGGTGTCGAAAAAAAATGTTTACCCTTAAGTTTTTTTACCCTAATTTTTTTGAAAAATATTTTTTTTAAGTCGCTATATTTTTAATATATGTGGGCAGGTACAAGACACATACATGCCAAATTTCAAAGTGATCGGACGAAAGGTGTAGCCGTGAGAGCACGCGAGAGGACGGACGGACAGACACACGCAGGAAAATATAAGGGTCCTTGGTTTTGCCTACGGACCCTAAAAATTAACTCATACACAAAATTCTATCTATATGTTAGTTAGTCACTATTTTATCAGATAGTGTGTTATAAGATGATTTTGCTTTAAGCAGGTGATATCTGGCACCCAGAGGAATGAAACGGATGATGTTAGATCCTTCTTAGAACCCTCATTATAATTCAACATTCTACATACTTTCAAACTAATCTTTGCCCATTAATTCATTTTGGACGTTTAAAAAATTTTGACTGTTTACAGAGTAATTTACTCTCTGTACAAATGTCAAAAAGAAAAGCATCAATTTGAGAAAAAAAAAAAATCTATTAAAAGATGTAAATAAAGGAATGAAGAACAAAGAAGTATCCTGTCAATATTAATTCGCTTAGAGTTCAGTGTGTACAATTTTTAAAAACCAGGATTCGTTATTTAAACTATACGAAAAAAGAGGCAATTTTTAAAAAGATCTATACTCATGCCATTATACTTTGTTATTCTGACAGAGGGGGAAAATAAAAAAAAATAAAAAATGGGAGGGGAGTCAATGAGAGCTTGGGATTTTGGCGGGTTGTAGGTTGGGCAAACTAGGCAAAATATCACTAGATAACCTCCTAGTAGTTTTATTTTTTCCCTCACTTAAGTTGGCCAATTTGAGCTGTCAGATTTACAAAGTATAATGCAGCGATCATAGAATCCTTAAACGGAAAGATTTCCAACTCCCCTCTTTATCTACATGTGTTAGACTACTAGCGCTCCACGGGAATTTCGGTAACTAAATCTTTTACACCATTCAAAAGATATAGAGCTTCTTAATTCAAAGAAATAAATTAATAAATTAATTTGTCAATTTACTAGATTCGAACCCGGGAACTTTCTCATTGTGAGCTATCACGCAACTCATTGGGCCACCGAGGCTGTTTATTTTTTTGTATTGTTTATTTACAAAATAGTACAAATGTCAAAAGATCATAAGTAGTTTACAATTTTAACCACCATATTCTCGTGGAGCGCTAGTGCTCTTACACCTCTAGAATACTGGAGTTGGATACCCCTGGTATAATGGCATGAGTATAAAATGTCATAAGTATGAAGACGTACATGAACCAGTTCTGTAATGGGTGAAAATGGTAGGAGATAAAAATCTTTCTTGTGGAATTTTTTTTTTTCTGAAACCATCAATTCCAAAATTCATTGTATGGATGTCCAACTGTGTTTGTACTTTGTTCTTTTATCAAGTCCTATATTTGTCTTTTTAAATATTATCATTCTATTTGATTTTCAATCGAAATGAATGTAAAATATTAAAAAAAAAAAAATAAAAATGTTTGATGTAAATATTTACAGTACCTGTTCATTGTGTTGATTAAAGCCAAGTTTTATCAACTGGGGAAATCTCAGATATATGAAAACAAACTGAATGATTTGTACCATAAAGCTCTCCAGCAAGATAAGATAATGAATTTAAACGTCACTTATATCAGATATGAAGTGGGATCAATATAACATTTGTTTAAAAAATATAATTATATAAATAAAAAAATATTTAGATTAGTTCATGACAATATAGGATTATAAATTACAAAGAGCAACTTTTATAAATTTACTTAAATCTTATACATTGGAATCTGGTTTATTATAACCTCAATAATACCACATTTTTTTAAAAATAATTCAAAGAGGGTAGCCTGTCCCTACACACATCACGTTAAAATGATCCATTGATAATTCCATATTGATTCAAACTCTTAATAATTCCATATTATTTATGGTCCATTAGGTTTTGAATTAACAGTGGACTGTATATAAAAAATCTGCCAAATTTTCTCAAAGTACATCCATATATAAATACAATTGAAGCCCTCTTAACAGGCCACCTTGGTACCAAATCCATGGCTGGTTAAACCACATTGTCATATTTTTGGTCCATTGGGTTTCGAATTATCAGTGGACTGTATATAAAAATTAAAATCTGCCAAATTTACTCAAAGTTCATCCTTCATAAATACAATTGAAGCCTTCTTAACAGGCTACCTTGGTACCAAATCCATGGCTGGTTAACCCTAGAATACTTATCTTTAAAAAACACCCTTTATTACTTATCATACGTCAATTTGACGTACAACTAAAAAATAATTAGTAAAAATCTATTTGGAAGCCACCAGATAAAAAGATGCATGGTTTGCATGAGTGCAACATCGTTAGACATCAAACCCTACCACTTACACATGAGTGCACACACTACACTGTTTTTTGTTCACACAGGTTATTGTGAGTATGAAGCATGCAAATAGACACTATGAAAAGTGATATTTTTTATTAGCATTCAGTGATTTATTTTCAATCAATTTTTAACTTCTATAGTTATATAAAAACAGAAAGAACAAGAAAAACTATTTTTCTTTAAATTATAAACAATATAAATTTGACCAGTATTTGGACAAATAATACAGACTAGGTGGTATAGATTATATAGTTATTATCAATTCCACCAAAACTAAAAAGACAAAACTATTAGTAACATTTGCCTGAAGCAGACAAACTGAGGAAAGATTACCTTAAATATGGTCGAGAAAAAACTAGTGGTGGAGTTAATACTACATTTTTTCAAAAACATACACGTCAAAATGACGTAGATAAGCATTCTAGGGTTAAACCACATTGTCATATTTTTGGTCCATTGAGTTTCGAATTATCAGTGGACTGTATATAAAAATATAAAATCTGCCAAATTTACTCAAAGTACATCCTTCATAAATACAATTGAAGCCTTCTTAACAGGCTACCTTGGTACCAAATCCATGGCTGGTTAAACCACATTGTCATTTGTCACTAATTTAATTTAGAAAAAGTTTGTCCATTAAGTTATCTCTTGAAAACATTAGGGTGCGTCAAGTAACACCTATATAATTTAAAAACTTTATTTTACAATTTAGGAACTCATTGATATTATAATACACATTTTCCACAATTCTTTTTTTAACGCTTCCTTTAAAAACCAAAAATGGTAATTCCATGATATTTATACTTAACTTATTGTACATTTTTAAACCTAATTTTGTATAAAACAATAACGTCAGCACAACAATATGCCGACTGTTCAAATAATTCTTCTTCTTCACAAAACAGTGGCGAAATAACTTTTATCTTTTATATACCAGACAGCTCGGTAATGCAGGTTTTTATTTGGAGTCCAGCTGAGGGCTGGTTGAACCAAAACCGAAAAAGAAGAAGTCGGTCGGTCGGTCAGTGGAAGAAGTCTTCCAATTAAAACTGTAGTTCAATCAAAACTATTGTCAACCAATACGTCAATACACTACTGTGTTGCATATACATTGTAATTTTACTAACCTGTAACTGGTGAGGTTGGGTGTCAGATACCCATGGAATACTTTGTTGATAAATTATCACTAGAGGGTTAGTACGGGGCCTGTGTCCTCTCATGTACCTTCAAATCAGTTTATTGTCTGTAGGTTTGAAGATCTTAGGTTGCGCTATGCGTGAGTTGTTTTGTTTTTTGGGCTATTTCTAGAAATTCAGGGTATTCCTAACCCAACCTCACCAGTTAAGTTACTCTTTTTTACTATGTAATTTGTATAGTAAAAACTGTTTTTATATAATAACAATTTAATTCTTAATTTTTTTACTAGTATTAACATTAAATCTCATAAATATAATAATGTTTCCTCAAAATTTTAATTAAAATATTAAAATTATTTAAATTAAACAATATACAAAATTTGTATGGTACTTTTATTTTTATTTTTTTTACTTTTCTTATTTGTTGGCCCCATTTAGTTTTTTATGTGTCAAGAATTGTTTTAGATTATAAATAAAGGTTACTTTTAATACTATATGCAGCTATTTGTTATTTATCCCAACTAGTAAATTTGCTGAGAGGGGGGAAAAGTTCTGGGTATCTGTAACCCAACCTCACAGTTAAGTAACATAAAAAGCACCTTACCAGTTACGGGTTATTGTTCTTTCGTAAACTGATCTAGGAAAAAATGTTACTACAGTAGAACCTCGATAAGAAGTGTCTTAAGGGGATTAGGGGAACAGTCTTGTTATCGAGGTGCTCTTTTTGTTGAGGGTCGTGTTATCAAGGTTATTTTGGCTATCAGTCGTGTTATAGAGATTAATGGAATGTTGGGAGCGGGGATTTCTAGTCTAGACTTGTTCAAGGTCGACCCATTCCTGTATAGAGTCGGGTTATAGAGGTTGACTTCTCAAAACAACTTGTTATAGAGGTTCTGAGTTATGTTGTGAATTGAAAAAAATCCGTGTTAAGTGAGGTTGTTTGGATAATAATAGTCGCGTTATAGAGGTTAATTTAACATTATGTGTTATGGCAATCTCAAGAGGATTTGAAAATTGCACTTGTAATTGAGGTTTTTGTGTTATTGAGGGTCGTGTAAGCGAGGTTCTACTGTATTAACTTTTTCTTTAAGTCATACTCTTTATAAAACAAAGTACAAAAGTCTCACCAAAAAAATATTTGTATTTGTTCTTACAGATTTTTTCCAATTCACAACG
Source organism: Gerris lacustris (assembly GCA_951217055.1). NCBI lineage: Eukaryota > Metazoa > Arthropoda > Insecta > Hemiptera > Gerridae > Gerris > Gerris lacustris. Next base: position 106,025,722 of record OX578277.1, on the reverse strand, counting down.
TAACTCAGAATCTCTATAACAAGTCGTTTTAAGCTATTGACAGAGTCCAGACAGTAGTTGTAATTTATGAATCCTATAGCGGAGCTACTCACTTTTATAAGACTAAAACTAATCTACTTAAAACTACGACTGTGGCACTGATGATGAAAAGGTCGAATCTCTCTAAAGTATAATTGTAGAGATAAAGTTAAAAAATATAACAAAAATATTTAAAAAAAGTATTTAATAAATATATATTGTTATTTGTAATTTTTTTTTTTAATTAGAACAAAACACTAATTTCAATACATAAAAATTAATTAAAACACATATAAAACATATAATACAAATTATACACATTAAAAATTCAATTAAAGAGAGACAAATGTACACTTTTTTTTTTAATTCTTACAATATTTCGATATTAAGCTGCACTCCATCCACCAATGGGAATCGATCAAATCGTTTACAGATTTCTCAGAATATGTTGCGATCACGTCACAGAATTTCGTCCGAAAATGAGCTTTAATAATTACTTCCATTATTCTTAACCAGTTGAGATCGTTTAGGAATTCAGAGAGGTGTTGTTCTTTATCGTCGCTGTCTGGAGGGTTGATCATTCGAATTACATGAGAAAGGACCTGTGGAATGCCCAATTTATCACAGTAATTTTTCAGGGACATAAGCATCGAGGTGGCATCGATTGGAGGCCACTGTAATTTTCCCATTATTAAACTGTCGTAGTAGTCGCCAAGGATGGAAGATATAGAACTATTATTGTATTTAGAATTCGGAGTTATAGTCGAGATAATTTCATTCGCCGTTCCGAATATATTCGATTTGTAAATATTAATTATTTCACTTTTAAGCTTTTCGATTAATCCGTTGTACAAGTAAAGTATATTAGTGGGATCGGACATGGCAGTTAAAAATCCACAACTATTGTAGCAATCCTGTTGCAAAGCGTCAAGAAATCTATCTAACAGTTCACTCATCAAGTCACAGATATGAAGAGATTTCACAGACATCTGATATGTATTCGACGCCAAGACTTTTAAAATGTTAGTGAAATTCGTCAAAGGGTTAGCTGTTATTTCGGTAAAATGTAAGACGTACTGTTTTGATGGTGCGGTGAGCCAAGTTTGTGTAGGAGCAAGATTAACAACATATACCGGAATCGGATGGTTAGCGAGGGAACAGATTCTATTAAGCCTGTTCTGAGAATCATTTGTAGATTCCCAACCTGGAACGTTTAACAAAACGAGGGCCGATAGATTTCTACCGCTGTCCAGTTTGTCAAAACCGTCGAGCACTGTTACTTTACAGTGAAGTTTGATACCTTTACAGATCATAGTTTCGATCCCTGTGTTCCGAGCGACTTCTGAAGAAAAAAATACTTGTTCGCTCCAAGCTAAGACCTGATCGTACAGATCGTAACTGGAAATTTTTGACCAAGGTACTGATATCACTAATTTCCAATATATCGGAGCATTCTGATTGCTTTCAAACGTTCTAGACAACTTTAATTTGTTATTCACAAGTGTTTCACAGATCGGATACCCTAATCTTTTTATCGTAGTATCGAACATGTTGAAAAGAAGTAAGGAGTCGACGGACGAACACAATTTCTTTGTGTTATTCAGCTGGTTCCAAATATTGCCGTGTTTTGAGACGGAGCGTCCCCAAACATTCAAATATTCTTTCATATTCATGTGTGAGACTAGCGGAACGAAACCATAAGATCTTTTGATTTCCCGTACCTTTTCTCTCCAAAGTCGTCCGTATTTTTTAGCTGAAATCTTTTGCAAGTTAAGCTTGAGTTTACTTCTCAACTTGGCAGTGATTTGGTTGGATCTGAATTCCTTTTGTGAGCTAACGGAGAGTCTCCTCTCTGGGGGTTTGGTAATGGTTGGTGAAACTTCAATGATTTTAGAGACAGGAATATCAATAGAAGTAAATCGACCGGCATTATTAACGGGAACAGATGGAAATTCATTTACTGGTGAAACAATACATTCATCAACCTCATGTATACTATCATCAGATTCTATTATCTCTTCTTCGGCTTCTTCTTCTTCTTCTACTTCTTCTTCATCAAGAAGATCAGCCTCGGCGTCAACATCATCAACACTGACATTATCTTCTACAGCTTCACCGAAGCCAGACAAGGGGCTATCTTGTTGGTAATTATAGTCGGTGTCCAAATGTGCCTCGTTATCGGATTCTACAAGGTTTTCTTCTTGCACATCCACAAACACGTTATCAGAGTAGTTGTCAATTACATGATTGTTTTCTTCCTGAACGGGTGGTAAAGCATCAGGCATGTCGTAGTCTTCACTTTCACTCATCTCTTCTTCCATCTCAATATCTTCCGGCTCCGCTGCAAATAGCAGGTCTAATGGTTTTTCCATTTGTCTTACCGAGGAAGCATCGCTTTCCGAACTCTTCCTTCTGAAAGACTGAGATGACAAAGATCTTTGAAGTATCTGAGCCGGAGATGCCATAGCAGAATTATTCTGTTTGTCTGTAGTCGGTGAATTTTTAACATTCTTTAACAACAATTTCCGTTCGACATTGTCCCTCAACATTTTCTCTTCTTGGTCTGAAGCATCCAGGGCGTCAGCTTGTAACTGTTGATCGTTCAAAAAACTGTTGTGAACAGTATGCTCGAAGTAGACCGGCATGTCATTGTAAACTCCGACTACCGCTTGAGCAAAGTCCACCCGTTTGTTGCACACTAAAGATGAAGGTGTTTTAACTTTCAAAGGAGTTTCTGGGCGGATAAATCTCGAGTGAGAAATTTTAAACCCTACCCTTTCAGTATGCCGTATGTTACAGGATTTACAAAATTCCAAAGCGTCCTCTTTCGAGTCGAATTTCAGTGACTTCATAATGTGCTGTAAAGAGACTTTACCCTCTTTGTTAGGAGGACAGTAAGCTTTCACTATGGCTTCGAGCGCTCTCACTCTTAACTGAGTAAAACACCGCTGCATCAAACAACCATTTAAATACGAGGTCATCACTACATAGTTAAAAAATTGAGAATACATATTGCTGTTGTAAAACATATGGATTTTGACAGCTTCGATGACTTCTGGAGTTTGTTGAAGATAAAGAGGGAAATTAAGGAACTCCCAAAGGATATCGCCGCTGTTCATTTTTATAAGGATCATGTAAGCGTTGAACTCCGGTTCGTTGGGACAAATGATACCGAGCTTCCTCAAATCACCGTAAAGGTTCAGGAGAATCTTAAGGCAGTTCATAAGATTTTCGGTATTGATCTTTTCATCGAAGATACTGCTGTCCATACCCCAGAACCTGTCGAAGCAGACAATATGGAACCTTGCACACTGCTCCACGATGGTTACAGTTTCTAGATCGCAGAGTTGCTGCTGCACTATATCTTTTCTGATGGCTCGCAAACGATTCCAACAGAAATCGTACCACGCCGATATATCTTCGCAATGCTCGAAGGTTGTTATCACCCTGGTGATAAGGTAAGACATGGACATAGTGAGAACCGGTTCAGGTCTCAACTCGTGGGGTAGAGGTTCTTCTTGATCTGCCGAACTCCTCGCATACTCCTTCACAGCGAGACTGTGATCCATTTCAGTCAAATTCGGCAAACATTCAAAAACCGATACCATCTTCTTCAAACTCCTCATTATCCTCTCCTTTTCAGGACACATGTCTGGACAGGTGCCTTTGATGGCTTGCGCCTGCTTGAGGTTGGAAGGTTTTTCTTGAGAGCTTCTAATCAGTTTATCTCTCTCTTCCAGTAGAGCTAGTTTATCCGTAAGAGTTTTTATCAGTTTGGTATTTATCGGGATCTTGCTAAAATTAATTAAAGGTTCAGGCATTTTGACAGGTTCACTTTTAGGCAAGGGAACGACGGTTTTCGGGACGGTTTTTTCAAATGGATTCGAAACAGCTTCGATTTCTTTGACCCTACTAACACTTTTTTTTAATTTTACCGGTTCATATAATTTAATTTCACGTTTTTCAAATCTGGCTGTTTTTCTTGTAGGTGATTCTGAATTTATAGGTTCTCTCCTTCTTGCCACTCTTTTCTCAAGTTTGGGTGATTTCTGACGGATCCTCCTAGACTGTTGCTGAACTACATCAATCAACGAGCTGGAGCTAATATGACTAGACGCCTCTCCATGTGTCCTAACTCTTTTCTCTTTATCCCTACTCTCGGTACGATGGCTTCTGGAAGGTTTCTTTTCTTTTTTCGGTTCAGGTGTAGGAACATCGAAATCTCCAGTGTACCAATTGAGCTCATCAAATAAATCATTATCATCACCCATTATTAATTTAGTTTAATAATCTTAAAATATTCAAATCATCATTATATACCTACAAAATAAAATAAATAAACATTAAAACAAGTTTCTTCCTTAACCCATTCAATGCGGGTGGATCCATGCTGTGCTAACGCGCCTGGCGGGTGGATCCACAGTGGATCCAAGCCCTCCCCTCAGTAGCTCTATTCTCCGTGCCTTGAGAAGAACCATCTTGCAAGGCTCCGTCAGGCCCGCTCACGTTTGTATCCACAGTGGATCCAAACTTTTTATTTTATTTTTTATTTATTTTTAAATTAACTTTTAAAATGGTTTAGATAAATACAGTCACTAAGGTAGGTTCATGAATTGGATTACGCATTGAATGGGTTAATAGTATTTAATTAATTACTTCTAATAAATTTGCAACATATCATGAGTTTCTACGAAGATAATGTTAATTAACTCTACCAATTTTATTTACAGCAGAACCCCTCATATCCGACTCTCGGAATATCTGACCATGACATCCCTTTGTTAAAAAAAAGACTTTGAAGCATATTCCTTGACAAGATTAGTATGTATATTTTATTTTATTATACATACGCAGATTAAAGTATGTAAACTAATTTATAACAATAAAAATTTAATTTTTACACAAAAATATTTGCTTTCTTTTGTTCCTCGGATTATCCAACTTTTTTGTGTTGCGACCATGCTCCGTTCCCGTAGGTGACGGATATGGGGTTCTACTGTACTACGATTTCTTTCTTGTTTCTGTAACAACTTTGGTAAACTTTGTACTAACATTAAATAAATTGGGCTTGACATTAATTTTAAGAACAAGTCCTGGTTTTATTTAATAATAAATATTACCAATGAAAATGTCAGATAACGTTACAGCTCAGTTGTCATGTAAAATGAAAAAAAAAAAAAAAATTGTATGAAATCAATTTTAATATATTCATTTACGATTTCTCTCGTTTATACTCTAAAATTAAATAAATGATTGAATACTTACTTAATTACATTTCTCTGTGATTTTTTTCATAGTTTTAATCTACTTTGGTAACGTCTGGTATATGATTAATCAATAAATTATTTATTAGACTGTCTCCAATAACTTTACTGTAGGAATACCTGGAATATAAAAAAAATAAATATATTAAGCATGGCATGGTTCTATCATTAAAGCAAGCGTAATGCAATAAATTTTAAATCATGATGAGCTGATAGTTAAAGAGGATGATTGTGATAGAGAGCTGTGTAGTGTGGTGATTTATACACTTTCTACATATTCCTTAGCTTACATGTTCCGACCATCTTCATTTCTATTATTTCAATTTATCACTTTCATTTTTTTTATTCCATGTATCACTTCACTACTCAAAAACTTCAACTTGTATCTAATTGAAATTTTACAGGCCTGTTGCAATTGTACTGTAGTTGATGTACATCAAGTTTTATTAATATCGTTACGTTAGAACGTAAGATATCTGTAAACATGTTGTTTTCTCTATTATAAACGTTTAGGTCCACTTTAATAGTTTTAACGATCTTTATCACTTCATAGCGGTGTAGCTGTTAGTTTAATAAAAAAATGTATTTGAAAAAAAATGTTGTGTCATGAGATAGAAGATAATAGAATCTTTTCTCGTCCTCAAATTCCAATTTTACATTTGAAGCTTACATTTTATGCGAGCGTTGCCCGCGAATTCTTTTACGAATAATACTGCTTAACTAACTTAGCCTGAGAATTAGTAAAAGGAACATAATATATACTAAATTTCAACTAAATCTGTCAACATTTACTCAAGTTATTGTCGACAGACAGGATGCATAGTTTGTTGAATGTAAGAAGCTTGCTTCAATAACTATTATAATAATCATGGATTGGTCAATCTGAGCTATCAGAGATAACACTCAGTTACTACCAAGGGATATTTTATGGTTGTATGTATAATATGTTACAAAGGAGGTTCTGAGTTTTATTCCTGAAGTGACATCTTTCTAGTTACGAATGTCAATTATTCATCTTATATTCTCATATACACAGTATATATGCTAACGCCCTTATATACACCAACCCTGTGTCATCAATTACATATTGATGGCTAAAATATGATTCCTCGTATCTTCAAAATGTCAGGTTTACAGGAGGAACAAAAAACTATTTAAAAAATAGTACATTACGCGTCCAGTGCGGAAAGTAGCATTTTGCATGTGAGTGTGGAGTTTGCACCCGAGCGACAGCAAGGGTAGTAAAACCACACGAGCAATGCAAAATGCCATTTTCCCACGAGTTGCGTACCGTACTTAATCTACGATTGCTAGATTTAAATAATAAATACAAAAAAAATAAACTTGCTGTATGTAAGTTCGTATCTCTCTCTTGATAAAGATGGCATTAATTCTTGAGTTGTATTTTTTGCCGAATAAATTATTTCAGGAAGAGCATTATTCTCCACATTTTCGTCTAAGTTACTTGATTCACTCATTGTTTTTTTACTAAAAACTCGATATAAACAGTTACTTTAATAAAAGGACGGCAAATTAGTTTTGCTAAATGTAAACAAACTCGCTAATCGTGCGTAAAGCTGAAGAATTCCTCTTCTTTACCGCACTAGCGTGGTAAAGAAGAGGAATTCTTCAGAACTATGAGACGCGCATGCGCAATGAATACAAGTACGTAAATAATCACTTTCTACGCACTAAACAGAGATACAATGTTTATATTTCGTATCAATCGTAGATAAAGTAAATTTACTTTAACTGACTAATTTTTTTACATGTTTTATAAATTTGTATAACATGTAACCCTTCTGAAACATTGGTAACTGTCAAATTATAACAGTTCATAAAATAATGTAGTTACGAGGTATCACTATGTCACTTCTTTAATAAAGTGAACACATACGAGGTCTCACTTACGAATTAGCAGCTCAGTTATGAGGTGTCACTACTAACTTTCACCAAAACACATACGAGGTGTCACTACACCTGTCTATTGTAGTTATAAGCTATCATAAATAGTTTGCGAATCTGATACAAGATGTCACGACTGCCTTTTTTTATGAGAAGGATTTTTTTTTCACTTACGAGATCTCGCATGTACTTGCAGACAAGCCTCCCAAGGCCAATATAATGAAAACCTCAAAATCACCATTTTAGTAGTTACAAGGTATCACTTCTTAGCCATCGATATATAGTTGTATAAGCCCTTTGGCAGGCCTAGGCCTCTATTGGCACAGATACTTGTGTCATAGATTATAATTATTATTATATAAAATAAGTTTCAATGCCCGATTTGGCTGAAATCAAAGAGATGATATGGTCAAGAATCTTACTTGGCGACACAATTAGGTTTGATTTACACACTTGAGAGATTATATCCCTTTGTCATAAAAATACATTGGAGTGAGGCCCCACCTACTTTATTATAAGTCGCCTAATATTTTTCTGTTTTATCCCCGATTTTGATATTTTCTAATATAACATAACATAGAGGTAACTATGACTATAATAGCATCACTTCATCAATAATTTAAAATCTACAAAAATTAACTAAAACTAACAATAATTAACTATTTACAGTTAAAAGAAAAATCATTAGTAGAATACAGAGCTTAAGTATTTTTTATCAACTAAGTATTTTTTTAAATTTTGGAATTTGTCTATAGGCATGTTGAGAGTTTCAATGTCAATTTTTTCAACAATTTGATGGCCTGGTAATTTGCTGATTTGCTAGTTTATGTCGGACGATGTGTACAGTAAGATTATCTAAAGTTTTGACTATTGACAGCGTGGGAAAATCCGTGGGGAGCCAATGAGAAGTCAGGATTTTGAATTCTAGAAGGTCGGGCCAACTAGGCTAACAAAAATGTCACTAGCCCCACTCCTCCCACAGGCCTAGTGGCATAATTTTTTTCCTTACTTAGGTTGGTCAATCTGAGTGTCAAAAGTCAAAACTTTAGATAATCTTACTGTAGGTGGAGTGATAACACTGGTGGCTGATCTGGTGGCATAGTTGTGTTGCTTCTGAACAAGGTCCTGGAAGTGAGGTTGAAAGGATACCAATAGCTATTTACGTACCTAGAGCATTAAGGGCGTTATTACAGGCTGAGGGCGAAGTTTGAAAGCACGAGAGCGTTTAACGCCCGAGGCCTGTCATGTCGCTTACTGCTCGTGGTGTGTACACTATTTTATCGCCCACCACATGTAAACTAATTACTAAACATGCAAACTATTTTGCCGTAATCTTCAAAACAATAAATGCATATTAAGGTTACATCAGGACCAAAACAAACCGCAATTATAAAAATATTGATTGTTACTAATTGAACAGAGCTGAGAACTACTAGCGCTTCCTGCACGCCGCGGCCAGGAAGCAGCCGCTTCTCGAACTACTAGTGGCCCTGTAAAGAAAAAGCATGCATTTTTACAGGCCCCAGGGCTATAAAATGGAACTTTACCGGCTGCTCAGGATAGGAATGTTTACAAGTGAAGGGCGATAAATTATTTAACATTTATATTGAAGGCAACGTCAATATTCTTAATTTCTTAAAACGTTGTCTACACAGTTCATTCCCTTTATTTCCTGTGACAATCCTGACTGCTTTTCTTTTTAGGAGAAGAATATTACTTGCATCAGATGCACTGCCTCACTCGGTTATGCAATAGGAAATCCTAGAATGAAAGGAGTACTTGTAGTTGCTGTAGTGCTTTGTCTCTTCAAATCTTTGAATAATAAAATAAATTCAACTTTGCTTATTCCTTACGATAAACTTGTATTTACGATAAATAAATAAGGAGTAAAACTACAGTTATGCAGCCATCTAGGAAGAAGTTAGAAAAGTGCCAGAGGAGAAGGAGAAGTGCCTCACCTGAACGTATTGTTTTGACAAAGGGAGTTATCTCTTAGTGTATAAATCAAGTGAAATTGTGCCACCAAGCGATTCTTTACTGAATGGATAACTGTAGAACAGCCAACTAACTTTGTTCGGCTATTTATTCGAGTGTATTAGACGATAACTCTTTGAAATACAACCTTGACTGAGTCATTTTTACTCTCAAAAGATAGAAAACTATTTCCGTGAGGCTAATCCCAAGTAAATTGTGCTATTGTCTTCTTGGTGGATATCACGCAAGATATTAAAATAATGAATAGCCATAATAAATTCCACTACGATAGTGACAAAATAACTTGATGCATCTCTAACTGTTGCAGGAGGTAATATTTTTAAAATTAAGTTAACATTTTATTAATAATACGAAAACACAAATGCAAAAAAATAATAATTAGGTATTTACCTGAGTCAATTAATATCCCGTGGTAAAAGATACTTAATGCAGTTACAAGTGTTAATAAAGTACAAAAATTTAAGAAAATATACTTTGTTTATATTGGTGTAACGTATACCCGCGTTCTATTATTTTTTTTTCAGTGGAATGGTAACCCAGCTTCATTCAAGCTATATCAAGTAATGTATTGGTGGTCTGATATTAGTCAGGTTAGTGTATAGAAGGGTTTAGCATCATTCTGTATAATTCATCATTATTTGTACGCGATCTCAAATATGAATGGTTTAAAAGCAGAGTGGTATAAGTCAACATCCAAAACCTATACATTTGTATATATATGTATAAACAATTACACTTATATATCATATAAATATATAATTACAATTACATATATGCATTTATATATTATATATATGGATGTAATATACATATATAATGAGATATATATAAAACAAATGTATAATCATATATACATATATAACTAAATATACAAGTTTTAAATATTTACTTACACACTTTCAATATTACATGAGATGACTAACAATAGAATGTTTTCACAATTTACCGTAAAAATATAATCTTTAATAAAGCACAAAAATCAAAATATGTACCTTCAAAATCAGTTGCGTAGCTAGGGCATTGCCCCCCCCCCCCCCCAAAGAACTCTTTGGGAGCCCCACACACAAGAAAATTTATGAGCAAAAAAAAAAAAGTACTTAGTTTATTTTTGGGATCCCCCATTGACATTCGTACATTGGATTTGGGGGCCCCCCTGGCACCGGGGGCCCGCCCGCAATGCGGGCCCATAGTTACGCCACTGTTCAAAATGTCAAATAATAAACAAATGTATACTTGAATATCCGTTATAACGAATATTTATTTTTAATATTTAATTCCAAAATAAATAAAATATTTCTTTAAACTGAGGTTCATCAGCGGTGATTATAAAGATACAGATCGCTGCACCACCTATAGGTTGGTACCCGAACTTAACTGAAGCTTTCCTCTGTGAACAACAGAGCTCCACACTCACACTCCACACACCTGGTCAGGACGAGCTTCAGCGTTAAAGCTACTTTTAATTTTTTAAGTTAAAGTTATAAATAAGTGTTTCAATTTAAAAGTATTTACATTTACGGTGAAACTGCTGTGTACGGGGCTTCTAGCCGATATCTATTATTTTTATTTCTAATTCAATTTGTTATCACCCTGCTACCTTACGTCTCTCGACACACTCATATTTCAGGTTAAACCAATTAATACTTCTTATTGTTCTTATTTTATTTCAGCTTTCGCGTATATTATAATACTTATTCCTTAAAGAAAATCCATAAATAAATAAATTACTATTATTGCGTTGTTGATTTAAGAAAGGGTAGTTTTATGAGAGTGGTTTATCACGTGGTGTGCACGAAATAATGGAACCTGTTGAACTCGAGTTAATGTAGTTGTGTACCTACAATCGTGAAGGATTGTACTAAATAATTAAATAATTAAACTTGATTGTAATTTGTTAATCTCTTTCGTAGTTTAACTAAGCATTCCTTGTAGGTATTTTGAATTATTGTAATATACGGGTAGGTTAGTAGGTTTCAAATCTAAGCAAACAGAAACAATTTACTAAAGTTCGGGGTAAATCTGCAGTACTTCCGATTTACTTGCTATTTTTGGTAAATTCGGATTGTACGTGCCCCCACTTTGGGGTTAGGTGATAAAATCCCGCATATTAAATTAAAAACCTTAATTTTGTGTACCCTTGAATTTCCTATAGCCACTCCGCACCGCTTCGCGGTGCTCCGCTCATTTTCTGAAGAAAAACAACCCTCCTGTGTATAAACCAGGTAGAGGTCCAACTCGAAGGAATTTCCAGGGCACGTACAATCCGAATTAGCCCTATTTTTTTAACAATGTTTTTGTTAACTGGGTAAATCTGTAGTTATCAGGCCACCTTTAGGAAAAGAGGTTAGAAAATTGGGGGGGCCTCACTCGAATGTATTATTTAGACAAAGTGATATCACCTCTAAAATGTATTAATTTTATAGATATAAGCTTTCAAATGTATAAGTCTTAAAAATAAACTGTTTTGACAAAGGGTTAAGTATAATCTCTTAAGTGTATGAATCAAGCGAAATTGTGCTGCCAAGCGATTCTCGACTGTATCGCCCACTACAGATTAGCCGGTGCTGTTTACAGAATCGAATTACAAACATTTTTTTTCTGACTTAGAATTTTCAACGGCCGCTCCGCACCATTTCGCGGTGCTCTACTCTTTTTCTGGAGGAAAACAACCCTGTTCAATTCAAAATTCACTTTAGCCGATTCCTTCCAGTTGTATCTTCTGTTCCAGTTGTAAATCCAATATATTTATTTTTTTTAAGTACGTAAAGTGTCACTTCCTAAGAAAAATAAGGGAAGGTAATACAGTAGAACCCCCCATATCCGACCTCAGGATATGCGACTCCTCGGAATATCCAACCATGACACCCCTTGGTTTTAAAAAGAAGTTTAACCCATTGAATGCGTAATCTAATTCATATGAACCTACTATAGAGATTGAATAGAATCTTTAAAAGTTAAAAAAAAAAAAAAAAAAAAAAAAAAAAAAAAAAAAAAAATGTTTGATCCCCTGTGGATACATACGTCAGCGGGCCTGACGGAGCCTTGCAAGATGGTTCTACTCGAGGCACGGAGAATAGAGCTACAGAGGGCTGAAAGGGAGGGCTTGGATCCACTGTGGATTCACCCGCCAGGCGCGTTAGCACGGCATGGATCCACAGTGGATCCACCCGCATTGAATGGGTTAATCTGACACAACCGAAACTTCGTCCTTATCAGAATATTAAGTAATGAAAGCAGCGGTCAGGTCTTTGTTATCGTACTGATACTGATCGCTAGACTTGGTTTCTTATTATCGTGCGTGTCATTTTATATTTACAATCCAGTGTTACGCTATATTTTTAGTGAATATGGCGTCCCAATTGAAACCAAAATGGGTTTTATGTGCATTACTGTAGAAGTTAGATGTTCGGTTTTACAAAGGTGAGTCCGTTCTAAAACTAGCTTCAGAGTTAGCAGTTGGTGTAACAATAATTAAAGATCGGAAAAAGGGTCTGAAAGACTTTGAATGAAGTGTATTCCTTAACAGGATTAGTATGAATATTCTTACATACATATTCAGAATAGAGTACGTAATTGATTTTCATTTATAAAGATTTAATTTTTACTTTGAAATATTCACTTTTCTTTGTTCCTCAGATTATCTGACCTTTTTTGTGTTGCGACCATGCTCCGGTCCCGTAGGTGATGGATATGGGAGGTTCTACTGTAGTTAATTCAGGTTAAGATTGGTACTTTTCGACCAAACCTAAGCTTAACCTTTCATCATGTCCCTATGAAAGTGACACGTTACATATTTTTTATAAAAAAAAAAAAAAATAATAATAAAATAAACTACTGAATTTATCAAAATGGAATAACCGGAATCGTTTTTAAAATGTAAAAAGGAACAGATTAAAAAAAATTGTAAGTAAATAGGACAATTAGAATTCAGTGGGCCATATAGTGCAGATTTAACACCTGGATACAATCGTTTAACACAAATAATAAGAGGGATCTTATATATAATAAAATTTGAGGAAATGTGTTCAGTGTGCAATCGAGGGTAATTACAGACACTGGCTCATATCTTCCTCAGGTGTCCAATTTACGAGTCACAAAGAACTGCATTCTTGCCAGTGCATCTTATTAGTATAGAGTGGTCTGATGATCTAATAATCTAATGTAGCCTCCATACTTGGGTCCAATCACAAACATTTGTTTTTCTTATTAATAAACACCTTCAAAATACGCTCATTTATTCTAAACGAATAAAATTAGTTATATTTTAATTATTAGTTATTGTATAATATATTATATTATTTAGTTATTATATTAGGTACATACATCTATATCTAAACAAACACTACCTTTATTTACAAAATGTGTTTTAATATTATTATTATCTGTAGCCTTTTCATTCAATGTTTGTATTTTCTTATTATATAGGAGCGAATGTTTTTTTATAATTTACTGTAATCCCTTTGTATAAAGTCTATACTTTATACTCATGCCATTATACTTTGTTATTCTGACAGTGTGGGAAAATAAAAAAGGGAAAAGGGAGGGGAGCCAATGAGAGCTCGAGATTTTGGCGAGTAGTAGGTTGGGCCAACTAGGCAAACAAAAATATCACTGGATAACCTTAAGATAACCTCCTAGTAGTTTTATTTTTTCCCTCACATAGGTTGGGCCCAATGAGCTGACAGATTTACTCAGTATAATGGCATGAGTATAAATACAAATATTATTTAATTCATTCATTCAAATTGATTGTAATCTGTTAATCTCTTCGTAGTTTAACTAAGCAGTCCTTGTAGGTATTTCGAATTATTGCAGTATATGGGTAGGTTAGTAGGTTTCAAAACTGTTAGCATATAACAGTATAGTAGTTTCAAAACAATTTACATATAAAGTCTGGTCCCTGGTAAATCTCGATTTGACGGTGGCCCTCCTAGTATCGATATATTTTAGTTACTGGTCTTGTTTAATAAACTGTTTAGACATAGAGATATTAAATTTATATTAAGTAGGGATAATGCTCTTATGTCTGACAGTTCTTTATACAATGACATATAATCTTGTGTGAGTAATTTCCTTAACTGGAGCTGCCAAACATGACCACCTCCCCCTTTAATCAGATGTCTAGAGCTCTCTGTGCAAGATGGGCACCCTTAGCTCTACCCATTTAATTTTCTGACACTTGATTGCACAGCATTACCTATTTATCGTGGTTCTTTATCATTTAAAGATCAAATTTTACAGCTGCTCAGTGGTGAGTAGGGTGGTCAATTTTAAAAATAATTCAGTAATTATTTGATATGTTATTTTTTTAAAAAGAGGATTGATGTCAGTAATGTTTAGTAGGTATTTAGTCAGTATTTTCACTTAAGTAGTCAGTAAAGTCAGTAAATTTGACCATACAACTAGTTTTCCAGCCCTGCAGATGTGTTTCAAATTACAGACTATTATGCATTTCGTGATAAAAAATCTCAATAGAGGAATAACAATAAAATTCCGTGCAGGTAAAAAAATTATGAACAAAGGAATTGAATAAAATCATAATCAGTAATTTGTTTAAACCTCCTACTATACTCATGCCGTTATACTTTATAAATCTGTCAGCTCAATGGGCCAACCTATGTGAGGGACAAAATAAAACCACTAGGCGGGTTAGCTTAAGGTTATCCAGTGATATTTTTGTTTGTCTAGTTGACCTGACCTACTATCCACTAAAATCTCAAATTCTCAACATTGACACACTATGCTCCATCATAAATGAATTTCTAGGTGCAGTATAACTTAAGTTAATAATTGGATTGTCCAAGTTGAGTTCTTAATTCCTCCGTATTCTGTGGCCACTTAGAATGAACTATAGCTTGAATCATCATTATTATGAATTATGTATGTCATTTCCTTCATTATGTATGTGACTTTAATATTTAATTTTTATAGGCAAAATTAGCATTTGTTTCTATTTAGCCTTATAATATTTTCTCAATTTGTTATAAGTACTGATTGCAGTTAATCTTATAATTCCTCAACAATTGTTTCTTATATTATATACAGGGTGCAGCAGGGAAACTTGCTGATTTGAAAAGTCAATAAAAGAAAAAGTACTTTATATATCGATTTAATTCTTTTTGTATCGTATAGTACACGTTCTGAATTTTTGTTTTAAGTAGTTTTAAAAATGACATCGGGCAAACGGCGGCCCTTATTAGTGATACACTGATCTACCCTAGATTGAAGTTTCGCTCCACTTTTTCGAGCATATCTACGGGAATGTTGGTGATGGCTTGGCGGATGTTGACCTTCAGGTGTTGCAGGGTCCAGGGTTTGTCGTTATAAACGATGGATTTGAGATATCCCCATAAAAAAAAAAAAATCGCAGGGTTGCTTGTAAGTCACATGCAGTTTGGCGAGAAGCGAAATAACGTTCACTCAACTGTTGGACCACAGCAAGTTTGTAGGGATGAAACTGGAGTTCGTTGTGAAGAATTCGTCTCACTGTTCAATCAGAAATCCCTAGGGCAGCAGCGTGTTTACGCGCTGAACGCCGGGGAGAGCGCAAAAACGACTCTCTAACCCTCTTAACGCTTTCTGGAGTTCTGGAAGTCCGTTGACCCCCTGGCCCTTTTTTTGCCACACTCCCACTTTCCCTGAATGTGTCCACCCACGAAACAATTGATTGCCGCCTAGGAACGGGACCCGCGGGATGAATATTGAACCAAGTACGGAAGGCACGTTAGGTTGCGACCACCGAATGACCGTTAGAAAAGTAGGCCTCGACGGCAAACGCACGCTGTTCCTTTGTCCAACGCATGACGACAACTGACTTGTGGGGTATCAAAACTTCAGGACCTCCTCTTTCCAATGAGACCCTCCCCACCCCTTTCTGACCAGGCCTTGCTCATTGGCGTCCAATTTAAATCAGCAAGTTTCCCTGCCGCACCCTGTACAGTAAAAAAAAAGGTTTGACTCTCGACTTGTCATTTAGTAGTCTGTCCAAGAAGTTATAAAACCCTAACCGTGAAAAAAGGGCCAAGTTCCAGATCCTCTCCCAAAATAGTCAGCCTATCAAAGTAGTGATATCTACTTTTTGGCTAAGTCTGCTCTTTTTTTAGTATATAACCTCACTTCACTCCTACTTTCATGAGCAAGTCTGCTCTTTTCTTTTTATTGCTTAACACTTGGCCAGTTTCTGAATGAGGCATTAAACAAACTTGGCCACAATGTAGATATCACTACTTTGATAGGATGACTTTTTTGGGTGGGTGTCCTGAACTTTTCCTTTTTCTTCTGAGTTCTCTCCTTCTCATTACCCACGTAACTCTTATAAGATAACACATGATACTGATGTTTTATGCCTCATTCAGAAACTGTCCAAATTATGAGCAATAAAAAGAAGAGATCAATCTGTCTTGCTCATGAAAGTAGGAGTAAATTAATTAGGAGAGGGAGGGGGGGGGGGGGGGTGTCATGCAGGGGAATCTTGCTACGATTACGACACTGAGTGTGATGCTACAGTAGGTCCTCATAAATATCTGCAAAGTTATGATGGTACGAGATTTCTTTACATGTGGAAAACAGCTAATTGATAATGCATTAGATCTCATGATCAAAATTAATCAACAGTACTATGAGAATGTATGAAAAAAGAAAATGTTTAACTATATACCCAAAAAATGCGTAAAATGTTATCGAGAACTTACGTTACACAATTATTTTTTTTTTTCACTAACATTATATAACAATGACAATTATGTTATCAACATCACATACGATTCAACAGAAAATTTGAAAACGTAGTATATTAAAAGCTCTTTTTATCTTGAAATTATTGGTGGTAGTTTTGATTTTTTGGCCCTTGTTTCACAGTTAAGTTTTTGCTAAGGATTATTATGACATTAATTAAATTTTAATACGCTCTTTAATATTGTGTTGAAAAACAAGATTTTTTTTTTTTTACATTATTTAGGAACGCAGCAGCGTTCCGCCCCGCCAAGTCAAAAAGACAGAATTTCACAAAAGCTGCCAGTGTATATATACTGTAGGTGACAAAACGGTAGCAGGGAGTTCTTCTTATATGTTATATCTTTTGATTGCAGGTTCTTGTAAAGATCTACTGACACACCATGCTGAGACAGACGAGCAACAGTTCTGCTCCTTGTCCTTATGAAGAGGTCATCAACAGTCAGGGAGAAACTGCACTGCATGTTGCTATATCTTTAGGCAACGCCCATATAATCCAGGAACTGATGAAGCTAGTCAAGTACTTTGATGCCAGGGACTGTAATAATCGTACTCTCCTTCACGCAGCTGTATTCTCTGGTAATCTAGAAGTCACCTCTCTCATGATAGATTCAGGTGTCAGAGTTAACCTCATGGATAATGATAGGAAAACAGCCCTGGATCTGGCATTAGAATACCAATACCCCGATATAGTCTCTGCTCTGATGAGTGTCAATGCATTGTCTCGGAAAAATAATGCATTAAACTTTGCTGTAAGGTGGGCTGATAAAAATGTGGTTACATATCTTATAGAACAAGGGGCAGACATTGAGTATACAGACAGCAAGGGGAAAAGTCTGTTACACATTGCGGCTGCTCGAGGTGATATGGACATCTGCCAAGCACTTGTTAGAGCGGGAGTCGAAGTTAATAAGATTTGCTGCAGCGGAAAATCTTCCCTACATTACGCTGCCGCCGGAGGATTCCCTAGAATTGTTAGCACACTGCTGGAGCATGGAGCTGAGATAGACCTACAAGATGATAATGGTTTCACACCACTACACTATGCAGCCAGGAAAGCAGGGTCTTCAGTTGCAGTGACACTTATAGACAAAGCTGCAAATATCCACGTATTCTCCCACAGAAAACTCACACCACTCCACTGCGCTGCGCTGAGTGGCAATTACAAGGCTCTGTGCAGTCTGTTGGAAGCAGGTGCCGACATAACCAGTAAGAACATAGATGGGTATACTGCATTAAACTTGGCGGTGATAGCTAACTATGACAACATTGCACTAAAGCTGCTGGAATCTATGGAGTCTATAGATTTTACATTATCCTCCAACAAACTATTGCTTCATTCAGTCACTTCTACTGGACATACCAATTTGAGTGAGGCAGTCCTGAAACTAGGAGCAGATATCAACTGCAGAGACTCCTTGGGTAAAACCGCCCTTATATTGGCTATTGAAACTAATAAAGTACGACAGGTTACCTTGCTGTTATCACATGGTGCTGAGGTTAATGTAAAATATACTGACCTAGAAACCACACCTCTACTCTTGGCTGCAGGAAGAGGGTTATCTCAAATTGCGAAGGCACTTCTTCAACATAAAGCTGAAGTTAATGTAAAGGATAAGGATGGTAAGACTGCATTACATTTAGCATCAGGTAAAGGGGAATTTGAAATTGTCAGAATACTTATAGAGCATGATTGTGATGTTAACAGTTCTGACAATAATGGAAATACTGCATTACACCTTGCTGCTCAGGAAGGTAATCTAGAAACCGTCCAGGCTCTAATACAATCTAATGCACAGGTAGATATAAAAAATAATAATGGTGAGTCAGCCTTACATTTAGCATCATTAAAAGGTTTTTCTGAAGTAGTAAGAATACTTATAGAGTCTGTTACTGATTTGAATAGTGGTGATAATAAAGGATTTACTGCTTTACACAATGCTGTTCAGGGAGGTCATCTAGAGATTGTCAAAACTTTACTAAGATCTCATGTTGAGGTTGACATAAATAATGAGGATGGTATGACAGCATTACATTTAGCTTCTTATAATGGTTCACTTGAAGTAGTTAAAATACTATTGGAGTCAGGTAGTTATGTGCTTTGTGCTGATTGTAATGGACTTACTCCGTTACACCTTGCTAGTCGTAGAGGTCATTCAGATATTGTCGAGACTTTTTTCAGGTTTAATGCTCAGGTTGATGTAAAAAGTAAACTTGGTTGGACTGTTTTACATTCGGCATCATTCAGTGGTAAACTTGAAATAGTAAGAATACTCATAGAATCTGGTAGTGACATAAATAGTGTTGATAATAATGGATTTACTCCGTTACACCTTGCTGCTCAGGAAGGTCATCTAGATGTTGTACAGACTCTGTTGAGATCAAATGCTCAGGTTGATATGAAAAATAAGTTTGGTTGGACTGCTTTACACACAGCTTCTTTTAATGGTAAACTTGAAGCAGTTAGGATACTTATAGACTCTGGTAGTGGTGTAAATAATACTGATAATGATGGAAATTCTGTGTTACACCTTGCTGCACAGGAAGGACATCTAGAGATTGTCCAGACTTTACTCAGATCTAATGCTTTGGTTGATGTTAGAAATAAGGATGGTATGACTGCTTTACATTTAGCATCATATAATGTTAAACTTGATTTAGATAAGTCTGGTATCAATGTTAATTGTGCTAAAAATGTTGAAAATTCTGCATTACACCTTGCTGTTGAGGAAAGTCATCTAGAAGTTGTCCAGCCTTTATCAAGAAATGATGGTGGTAGAACTGATTTTTATGTTTTAAACGAGTGTAAACTTAAAGTAGTTAAAGAACTAGTTAAGTCTGGCGGTAATGTGAACAATACTGATAATGATGGAAATACAGCGTTACACCTTGCTGCCCAGAGAGGTCAACTACAATTTGTTAAAATTCTACTCATTTTAAATGCTGAAGTTGATATAAAGGATAATAAAGGTAGGACTGCTTTACAGTTAGCATCATCGGCAAGTAATATTGAAGTATTTAGGGAACTACTGAAGTTCGGTAGCAATTTGAATATTGCTGATAGTCATGGAAACACCCTATTACATTTTGCTGCTCAAGGAGGTAACCTAGAAGTTGTTAAGAATCTACTCATTTTAAAACCTGTAATTGATGCAAGAAACAAGGAAGATAGGACTGCTTTACATTTAGCTGCGAAAGCAAATAAAATTGAAGTAGTTAAGGAACTAGTAAAGTCTGGTGCTGATGTGAATAGTGCTGACAAAGATGGAAACACTGCATTACATTTAGCTTATAAGAACAAGCTTACAGACCTTATCGAGGTTCTTAAAAGTCTCAATGCTAACATCAATAAATATAATAATGCAGGTTATTACCCGAGTAATTATAGATAGTTAATATTTTAATAATTAATAATTAAGGTGTGAGCAATAAAATAACTGTAATTTTTAGATCAATCAGATCTATTAATCTGTTGTTTTTTTTTACTGTAATTTATATGTACTTAAACACTTTATGACTTGATTAGAGTAATTAGTAAAACTCAAAGAGAAAATAATGATATTTTAATTTTCAAACAATTTACAATTTTATTGTAGGTTGGTTCTTAAAAGTGAATCAATGATTAAATAATAGTTTGAACTAAAATTAACTTACTATTGTACTTACTGATCACTTTTGCTTTTGTAGTTTTATTTTGTCTTGTTTGATTTAGTTAAGAGTAAATGTTTATATTCTGGTTTTCTTTAATTCTCGCTAATGTTAATTCGTTTGTAGTAATTTTGTTATCATCCGTTATTGTAAGGTTCTACTGTATTCTGGTTTTCCCTACTTTTAATTAATGTAATTTAATTATTTTGGGACAGTATGATGTTTTGCTGCTACTGTGCTTTTAAACAACAGAGAGGTTGTTTAAAAGCACAGTAGCAGCAAAACATCATACTGTCCCAAAATAATTAAATTACATTAGTAATAATTACAAGATAAAAAGAACTTTTTATATACTACGTTTTTAAATGTTCTGTCACAAATCATAAATTTGAAACCCGTCAAAATGTGGATTGTAAATATGAATATGGGATATGTCAAAAACAAATAAAATTACTTGCGGATTTTTTCCAAACTAACTTTCTATACAGCAAAATTTGCTGAAACCGAATTAAATTCTGCTGAAAGATGGCTAAAAGTATTAAAATAATGCATTGTCATCGTGTTCTGAGCTATTCTAAAAGTTTCAAATGTCTAGCTACTCGGGAAGTTAGTTAAAAATCTATTGCAAGATTTGTACTGGACAAACAAACAAACAAACAAGAAAGCAAGTTAATAAAAACATAGTAAAAAGTAAGGAAACCCAGAATACAGTAGAACCTTACAATAACGGATGATAACAAAATTATTACAAAATAATTAACATTAGTGAGAAGTAGGGAAGACTAGAATGCAGTACAACCTTCTAATAACATGATGAACAAGGACATGATGACAAGTACTGGAGTTCCAGCCCTTCAATGCTCTACTAAAAATTCAATTTCTCCGACTTATTATATAAGACTTATTTAATGCTTGTTTTATTCCACTCTATTAAAATGTTTATCTACTTCAAGCAATATTCTGTATACAATGGGGCATCACCGCCAAATCTTGTTTTTTATAGTCTGACACCATTGACATTTGTAACTATAGTTTTATTAATTTATTTAAAAAAGATCCAAATTACCTGGGTCAATCCAAAAATAATGTAATTAACAAGCAAGTGTTGCCAACCATCATTAAAATTAAATAAAAAATTAAAAATTCTCAGATTTTTAAATAAACACATAAAATGAGGATTAAATGAAGTATTGCAAGGAAAGAGCTCTGAACCTCAGGAAAAGAAAAAAGACAATTATATAGTGTTCAATGGAGGTCAGGAAATTCTATTTTATGTAAAAGAAAACTAGGATTAACTTTTATTAATTATAAGTTATATAGGATAATATTTTATAAATATAACTTAAATTATTTTGGACCAATAATTTGACTTCTTTAAATAATTTTAACCCCATATCTATTAATAATTACTGTTAAAACTCTACCAAACTTCTCAAGAAATACCAGATGCAGAGCCGTTTCTAGGTGTTTTGCTGTCCTAGGCTATAATTAAAATAAGTAAGGCGCTTCACATAAGTGCGTAAGGCGATAATTGCCGGTTTCTGTAAGATTAAGTTAAAATTATTAAGTGTAATAGTTGCATATATTCTTTTTCTGGCACTTATTTAGATTGTTACTCCCCTTACAAAGAAAACAGAGGGGAGTAACAATCTAAAGAAGTTGTACGGAATGTTCTTCTTTAGACTGTTACTCCCCTTATTATAACAGAAGAGTGATATTCCTTTGTCCCAAAGTACATTGGATTAAACATCATTTTGTCTATATAGATATTTTGTTAGTCATTTATATTCTAATAACACATAGGGGAGTAACAATCTAAAGAAGTACCCTTTTTCTATAAACTTCAATACCTTTAAATTGATGTATAACATGCCATGGCGACTAACAAATTTTTTTAGTAACCCGCCATATTGGCCGCCATCTTGAAAATATTAAATATGAAAAATCGAAAAAGTGTCCAGTTGTCACAAATGCCAAGATGCATCTGTGTGCCGAATTTCATGTTCCTAGCTAGAGTAGTTTATGAATTGAAACAAGCAATGGAGAGACAGACAGAGCCGTTATTTAAGGCTTCTTTTTGTACTTTGTACCAAAACCTAAAAACACGCTGGTTGAAGTTAATGTATTTGATATTAAAGGACTTGTATTTAACATAAAACATCAAAAATTAAATAACTAAATAAGGACTGTTATATTTTATTTCATTTTAAATATCTCTTATAACTTTATTAGTATTTTAGGTTGTTTCTTTTAACTTTCTTTGGCTATTTTAGTACCTTCCTTACCTATATTTTAGGAAAAGTCTTTAATAAGACGTCTAATGTCCAACTGGTAAGTAATGCCGTTTTCTAATAAAATTGTGGCTAGTCCTACAAGTTTTCATTGGATCGTACACAGATAGGTTTCTATTAATTTGAGTTTCTCATCAAAATTAAATTTTCTAACTTGTTTTGGACCATTTTCAACCGAAAGAGTTGTTAATTTGTCTCCTCTTGAGTTTATTTAGTCAAAGTAAACACATATTAAGTAATTTTAATTTTTCCTATATTTTTTTTTCTCTTAATTTCCACAATTTTTTTTATTTAACATTTATTTTCCCTTTGTTGAAAGGTATAGTGGACTTCGAATTTCTAACTCAGAAGAGGGTATTTATTTGGAATAAAAGTCCTTTTTAAATTGATTTTTTAATTACATCAAAGCTTTCGCCCAGGGAACCTGAGCTTCTTTAGTGATAATTTACAAATAATAGATAAAAATATACAAATAGACAAGTAAATTAAGAAAAACAGCAATATGCAAACAGAAATAACAAAAAGAGTGTGACAATAGGTTCTTACCAAGTGGTGAAGATCTAAGAATTTAGAAATTAAAATTAAAAAATCTTTAGATTGAGGTTTAAATATAAACATAATATGACAAAATCTAAAAAACTTGCACATAATGTCCGAACAGTTTGGATGGGAGTGGACAAGTGAGTGGAAATGAAAGACATGAAACAAACGAAGGCAAGAACATATGGTGGGGATTTTTAAGGGATCTTAAAAAACATGAAGAAAAAATAAGGTAATAAAGTAATAAATTCTGAGTCCTGTTTAATGTCCAAAACTTAAAAATATAAAAAACAAGACTATAGGTTTGTACGGTGCGGTTATATAAAAATAAAATTAAAAATTAATTTCTTCGTTTATTTATATTGGAGATAATATTAGTGTTTATGTTACTTAGTTTATTAGTGTCTTGTTTTGTGTTGATATTGTTCCTGTTTGATTTTATGTACAGCATTTCAAGAGTAAAGATTTTGTCATATTATGTTTATATTTAAACCTCAATCTAAATATTTTTTAATTTTAATTTAATTTCTAAATTCTTCGATCTTCACCACTTGGTAAGAACCTATTGTCACACTCTTTTTGTTATTTCTGTTTGCATATTGCTGTTTTTCTTAATTTACTTGTCTATTTGTATATTTTTTATATATTATTTGTAGATTATCCCTGAAGAAGCTCAGGTTCCCTGAGCGAAAGCTTTGATGTAATTAAAAAATCAATTTAAAAAGGACTTTTATTCCAAATAAATACCCTCTTCTGATTTATTTTCCCCCTTACTAGACTAGGCGGCCACCTAGTCTTTTCTATTAGTAGAAACGGCCCTGACCAGATGGTATTTCTAATACTTGAAGTAATCTTTTAATCTTTTATGTATGAAAATTCAAAATGTATTACTTGTTCTATAGACCATGAGTTGGTCTCTTGTTTCAATTACATGTTCACAATATCTTAGAGTTCCAAAAGGATTTAATCCTTATAATTTATAAGCAAACTCAACTTTGTTTGATTGTAATTTTTATTTTAACTTATTTATTTAGTTACATAGTAAATAAAAGCTTTGGATGCGCTAAGCTGTGCACAGGCTGTTGTCCTGCGGATTGTTATTATTTAATTATACTCCATACTGCTGTAACTTTACAATAAGTCTTTTAAGTTTAATATTGTTTGTATTAAATTGGTTGGACAAGCCTATATGGGGCATCATGTATAGAAATGCAAAAACTAACAAATATAATGCATCCATAATTAAAGTTTTCCTGTATATTGATATAAATTGCATTATTTATGTATTCTTTTTCATTTCATACTCTCTTGAAAAACCAGATACGCTACATCGAAGCCCAGGTAATCTACAACAGATACATACGCCCAAGATTCCCAATATCGACCTGTACACAGCTGTGTCACAAAATAGAGGACTGAAGATGGAAATTGTATTAAGAGAAAACTTATTAAATGAAGAAGAATCCATAATTGGTGCATTTTTTATCAATATATAGAAAAGACTTTAATTATATGTGCCAGTTTTTTTCATTTCTATACATGATGCCCCGTATAGACTAGTTCAACCATTAAATTGGTAAAAAATGAATATAATTCTCTAAGATTAATTTTACCATATAAATGGATATAATTATATATATGTTTATGAAAAAAAAAATTTATAATTTAATTGCTGAATAAATCATGTATTTGTTTTAAATGATGCTGTTAACGTTTTTATTTGGTAACTAACCTTTATTACATTTTATTTAATATGTTTTGTAAAATCAACTAACAAATTTATTATTATAAAATATAAAAACCATTTTTAAGTATTATATCTTGTATTATTTTACAACCATTAACATTAATACATTTCTTGTAAATAAAATTCTATTAACAGAAAAAATTATCAGCAACACAATAATAGCCCATTTTTAAAAGACTTGTTCTAAAAAAATTGTTGATGTAAATAGACACTGGTTGAACCCCCAGTATTAAATTGAAGTTTACTAAACATTAGCTACTGAGGTTTATTAAACATTAGGTATTGAGGTTTATTAAACATTAGCTATTGAGGTTTATTAAACATTAGCTACTGAGGTTTATTAAACATTAGCTACTGAGGTTTATTAAACATTAGCTACTGAGGTTTACTCAACATTAGCTACTGAGATTTATTAAACATTAGCTATTGAGGTTTATTAAACGTTAGCTATTGAGGTTTATTAAACATTAGCTACTGAGGTTTACTCAACATTAGCTACTGAGGTTTATTAAACATTAGCTATTGAGGTTTATTAAACATTAGCTACTGAGGTTTACTCAACATTAGCTACTGAGGTTTATTAAACATTAGCTATTGAGGTTTATTAAACATTAGCTGCTGAGGTTTATTAAACATTAGCTACTGAGGTTTACTAAACATTAGCTACTGAGGTTTATTAAACATTAGCTATTGAGGTTTATTAAACATTAGCTATTGAGGTTTATTAAACATTAGCTACTGAGGTTTATTAAACATTAGCTACTGAGGTTTATTAAACATTAGCTACTGAGGTTTACTCAACATTAGCTACTGAGGTTTATTAAACATTAGCTATTGAGGTTTATTAAACGTTAGCTATTGAGGTTTATTAAACATTAGCTACTGAGGTTTACTCAACATTAGCTACTGAGGTTTATTAAACATTAGCTATTGAGGTTTATTAAACATTAGCTACTGGGGTTTATTAAACATTAGCTATTGAGGTTTATTAAACATTAGCTACTGAGGTTTATTAAACATTAGCTATTGAGGTTTATTAAACATTAGCTACTGAGGTTTATTAAACATTAGCTACTGAGGTTTACTCAACATTAGCTACTGAGGTTTATTAAACATTAGCTACTGAGGTTTATTAAACATTAGCTATTGAGGTTTATTAATCATTAGCTATTGAAGTATACTAAACATTAGCTACTGAGGTTTATTAAACATTAGCTATTGAGGTTTATTAAACATTAGCTTCTGAGGTTCATTAAACATTAGCTACTGAGGTTTATTAAACATTAGCTGCTTAGGTTTAATAATCATTAGCTATTGAAGTATACTAAACATTAGCTACTGAGGTTTATTAAACATTAGCTATTGAGGTTTATTAAACATTAGCTTCTGAGGTTCATTAAACATTAGCTACTGAGGTTTATTAAACATTAGCTATTGAGGTTTATTAATCATTAGCTTCTGAGGTTCATTAAACATGAGCTATTGAGGTTTATTAAACATTAGCTATTGAGGTTTATTATACATTAGCCATTGAGGTTTATTATACATTAGCCATTGAATTTTAATAGAACATTACATACTGAGGTTTATTATACATTAGCCATTGAATTTTAATAAAACATTAGCAATTGAGGTTTATTATTCATTAGCCATTGAGGTTTATTATACATTAGCCATTGAAGTTTAATAAAACATTAGCTATTGAGGTTTATTATACATTAGCCATTGAGGTTTATTATACATTAGCCATTGAATTTTAATAAAACATTAGCTATTGAGGTTTATTATACATTAGCCATTGAATTTTAATAAAACATTAGCTATTGAGGTTTATTATACATTAGCCATTGAGGTTTATTATACATTAGCCATTGAGGTTTATTATACATTAGCCATTGAATTTTAATAAAACATTAGCTATTGAGGTTTATTATACATTAGCCATTGAGGTTTATTATACATTAGCCATTGAATTTTAATAAAACATTAGCTACTGAGGTTTATTAAACATTAGCTATTGAAGTTTACTAAACATTAGCTACTGAGGTTAATTAAACATTACCTATTGAGGTTTATTAATGTGGGGGTGTATGTGGTTTATGTCTTTCCACAATTTTAGCAAACCGTAACATATCTTAAAAACTGCATTACTGATTTTATTGAAATTTTGCTGGTAGGTCGTAGGTCATAATTAGTCCATTGTTGGTCCCATATAAGTGTCAACCTTCTGCACCCATTGTTATTTCTTCTCATATCTTTGGAAGTATTTATCCAATTATTATGAAATTTGGATAGTTTGTTGAAATTAGCCCTAAAATTTTACATTTGTTGGGTTTCATGGTCGTCCGTTGCGTTGTGGATTATATCTCAAAATGGTGGCCATTTTACCCCTGAAATTACCAAAATAAAACCCACAAAAGTTTAGGTGGCTGTTATTATGCGGTGACCTAAATTTTTATTTTTTTGTAATTTTTGAGTGGGGTATCAATTGTATTAATTTAAAGATATTGAAGAGTAGATCACAAATATATATCACGTTTCCAAAATGGCGGCAATATTACACCCGAAATTACCGAAACAAAACCAAAATAGTCCCACCCTCGCTTCCCCATAAGGACCCGTCCTAAATAATAAGGAAAACATTATTAAATATACATCTCTGTTGATAGGTCAATGATATTTCCGAGAGTAAATATAAATAAGTCAAATTGTATGTGGCCGTAACCATGGCAGCCCTAACTTTTTTTTGTCATTTAATTTTTGAGGGGGTATCATTTTAAGAGTATTGAAGAGTAGATCACAAATATACCTCGTTTCAAAAATAGCTGCTATTTTACCCCCCCCCCCCCCCCCCCCCCCACAAAAAACCTAATAAGTCCTACCTAAAATGCCCAAGGATAATATGCACACTTTGCTCTGCTATAGCGTAACTTTTTATACATTTTTTTGTAAGAAAAAAAAATGTAGAAAATATGAATTTTTATGACCAAAGAAAAGAAACCCTTTTAGTAGCTTGCTAGGCTTTCTACTATAAAGTTTCTTTAGTGAACCACTAGTAATTAAAAGCCGGCTTTATACTATAAAGTTTCTTTAGTGAACCACTAGTAATTGAAAGCCGGCTTTATACTATAAAGTTTCTTTAGTGAACCACTAGTAATTAAAAGCCGGCTTTATACTATAAAGTTTCTTTAGTGAACCACTAGTAATTAAAAGCCGGCTTTATACTATAAAGTTTCTTTAGTGAACCACTAGTAATTGAAAGCCGGCTTTATAAAATAAGCAGGTCAAGTGTGTGCTAGTCAGCCCACAGCGAGGGTCCGTAGGCCACACTATATAGTGTTTAACTGTAAAGTGTATAAACAGTGTTTTTTTTAAAGTGCTAAAAAGCTTACTTTGAACCATTCTGAGGGTCTGATATTCTCAAAACACACTATGATAAAGTATTTTTTTGCCACTGAACCGTAGGTACTACAACCATATAAATACATCGAAAAGACCATAATTATAAAAAAACGTATTTTGTCAATAAAAAATAAAATAATATTTATATTTCGAAATTTCCAAAAAGTGGTATCTTTACTTTTGGTCGAAGAATGTTCAGGAATTTTTTCAGATTTTTTGCACTTCACATAAGCGAGATAGAGGAGGGGGGGGACACGTTTCACACCCACTTCAAACTTGCCTACGCTCGCCCTATCAAAGTTATATCCAAAGAATTATATATTTTTGTAATCAGCTCGACGTACCCTTTCATATGATACCCCTCACGGTGCCGAAAAAAAATTAAACATTTTTAACCCTTAAGTTTTTTTACCCTAATTTTTTTGAAAAATATTTTTTTTAAGTCGCTATATTTTTAAAATATGTGGGCAGGTACAAGACACATACATGCCAAATTTCAAAGTGATCGGACAAAAGGTGTAGCCGTGAGAGCACGCGAGAGGACGGACGGACAGACACACGCAGGAAAATATAAGGGTCCTTGGTTTTGCCTACGGACCCTAATAAAGGTTCTTTAGTGAACCACTAGTAATTGAAAGCCGGCTTTATACTATAAAGTTACTTAAGTACCAGTATTTAAAAGCCGGCTTTATACTATAAAGTTACTTAAGTACCAGTATTTAAAAGCCGGCTTTATACTATAAAGTTTCTTTAGTGAATCACTAGTAATTGAAAGCCGGCTTTATAAAATAAAGTGTTACAATTATTAATAAAACTCCCACCTTGTTGTATTTTTACTTGTTACTTGTTGTATTTTTGTTAGATGAATTGTCATCAAATATATATTTTAGTTAGTCTTGGTTCATCACTCAAACTAGATCGTGTGTGTTATTCATTCTAAGTTTAATAGGTTATGGACTCAGACACATAAGTGAGTGGCAGTATTAGTGTCTTATTAACAAAGTAGTGTTATAGTGAAAGTATTTGTGAAATCATTTTTTTTAAAAAGTTCAAAAAAATAAAATAGAATGACAGAAAAAGCCAAAATAGAAAAATTGAAAGGCACTGAAAGTTGGTTAGAATGGAAATTTCAGATGAAAATCATTTTAAATGCTCAAGATTTATATGAAATTGTCTCAGGAGAGATGAGGCAGCCTGAAGATATTCCTGACAATGCTAATGCCATCAAAGATTGGAAGAAATTGGAAGCTAGAGCACAGAAAATAATTGTTTGTGCCCTCGAACTGAAACCGATGAGGTTAATCATGACTTGCGATTCATCATCAGCTATGTGGAACAAATTGTTAAGTATTTACCAACAAAAGTCAGATTCAAGCTTACATCTAGTTCAGAAACAGTTCTATGAATAGAAAATAGAAGGAAACGATGACATCGCAACTTATATTTCTAAATTAGAAGGATTAGCAAATCAATTAAATGTTATGGATGAAGGTATATCTGAATCGATGTTGATGACTAAAATCCTAATCACTTTACCATCAGAGTACAACCACTTCTTCAGCGCCTGGGATTCTACGCCAGATGATAAGAAGAAATTAAATAACCTAACATCAAGGCTATTGACTGAAGAATCAAGGATATCATCAAATGATAAAGAAGAAAGTTTTGTGTTAGTATCAAAGAAAATACCAGAGCTCAAGAAGTATAATTCAAAATTTAAAAATGACAGTGACAACAAACCAAGATGTCACTCCTGTAAAATGAAGAATCATTTTATCAAGGATTGTCGTTCTAGAAAACAGGATGAGAGTGAAAAGAACAGTTTTAGAAACTCCAAGAAAGACGCATTTATAAGTGATTTGTGTAAAAAGCTTAATGATAAAGAAAATGATGTGTGGATAGTTGACTCAGGTGCAAGTGACCACATGTGTCATAATTTTGAGTGGTTCAGAAGTTACAGAACATTCAAAAATCCAATTCCTATAAGAATAGGAAATGGAGTGACTATTAATGCATACGGTTCAGGGAACATAGATATTTTATCATTAGTTAATAAGGTGCAGCTCTAGACAAAAATATACATATGGTATCTGATAAAAATCGATGTAAATTTATAAAAGAAGGAAAAATGGTTGCAGTGGGTATAAGAAAAACTAATCTTTATAGCGGACCTCACACGGTCAATATATTGACTCAATATTTGATTTCTGTCAATATATTGACCGTGTGAGGGGTTTATTGAAGAAATATTTGTCGTTGTCAATATATTGACGGAGCATCAATAAAAATCAAAATTATTTGATTTTTATTGAAGCTCCGTCAATATTTGGTCGTATTGTAGCGTTGTCAGGGTCAACTCGTGAAAACTTTTTCTAAAACAAACCTTTAAGCGGACCTCACACGGTCAATATAATTTCCTTCAATATATTGAGTCAATATACTCAAAAAGAAAGAAAAAAATGTTGTTCAAAACTGTCATACCAAAAGACGCAAATTTGTCAATGAAAAGTACATTAAAATTACGGCATGATCGAATGTCACATCAAAATGTGACACATGTCAAAAATGTTTTAGAAGTATCTAAAAAAAGATAAAGAAGAGGCGGAAGCTAATCAAGCCGAGTTCGATTAGATCTGGATGATATGGAACAACCTGATTATGAAGAGGAACTCAACTTTGACTGCGGCCCCACCTTCATTTCTGATAACGACGCAGACTTGGACGAGACGCAGGATGATGGAAAGAGTAAAGAAACGCCTTCTAAGAAACAAAGTAGGAGCAATGCGGATACTAACAAGGAAGAAGTGACTGCCACCTCAAAAACTGGGGTACCTGACAAACCTGAAGAAGGAAAAGACACGGAAGAGGATAAAGAGAAAACTGTAGACAAGAATATTACGGAGAAAGATGGTGAAACCAGTAAAGATAAAAGTGATAGAAAGAAAGAATTTTTATCTCCCAAGAAAGATTTAGCTAAAAAAGGAGCTAAGGTTTTAGATGATCAAGAGAATGATGGAAATCTAGAGAATCATGAGAATTATGAAAGTCAAGATAATAATCTTACAGATTGGTTTAGAGAGTATCAAACAGTTCACCTTAAGAAGGAAGCTCACGTACCTAAGGAGTTTGAGGAAGAATACAAAAATAAGAAAGAGGAGCTCAATGTAGGACCCATTAAGAAAGTTATTGAAGCAAAGGCAAGGAAGAAGAGGACATTAAGAAAACAAAGAAGATAGAGGGACTCATGGAAAACCCAGATGTACTTGAAAGAGGAAAAAGTCGCCAAGTTCAAAGATTGTATAAAAAGGCCA
This sequence comes from Gerris lacustris, assembly GCA_951217055.1. Lineage (NCBI taxonomy): Eukaryota > Metazoa > Arthropoda > Insecta > Hemiptera > Gerridae > Gerris > Gerris lacustris. Next base: position 105,993,870 of record OX578277.1, on the reverse strand, counting down.
AGGATAAGAAACCTGAAGTAACATATTATGTTGTGGTCAGAAAACATAATGCAGCAAAGAGAAGGCCCCAACCAAAGGGTGTTAAAGGAAGGTACAAGATACTAGTTGATCCTAGGATAAAGAAGGACTCGAGGAAAGAAAAAATACATGCAAAGAGTAAGAAGAAGAGAGGTAAGAGGGGCAAAGGTCGACCCGGAGGACGGTCTATGTTAAGTACGTTGCCTCGCTAGATCAAATCGCAGACATTATACTATAAAGTTTATTTAGTGAACCACTAGTAATTGAAAGCCGGCTTTATACTATAAAGTTTATTTAGTGAACCACTAGTAATTAAAAGCCGGCTTTATACTATAAAGTTTCTTTAGTGAACGACTAGTAATTGAAAGCCGGCTTTATACTATAAAGTTTCTTTGGTGAACCACTAGTAATTGAAAGCCGGCTTTATACTATAAAGTTTCTTTAGTGAACCAATAGTAATTAAAAGCTGGCTTTATACTATAAAGTTTCTTTAGTGAACCCCTAGTAATTGAAAGCCGGCTTTATACTATAAAGTTTCTTTAGTGAACCAATATTAATATTAATTAAAAGCCGGCTTTATAAAATATAGGTTCTTTAGTGAACCACTAGTAATTAAAAGCCGGCTTTATACTATAAAGTTTCTTTAGTGAACCACTAGTAATTGAAAGCCGGTTTTATACTATAAAGGTTCTTTAGTGAACCACTAGTAATTGGAAGCCGTTTTTATACTATAAAGTAACTTAAGAGATCCACTAGTGCTTGAATGTCAGCTTTATACAATAAGTAAAGTTATTTTATTGTAAGTTTTTTTTCTAGTCCCGTGGTGGAGAGTTCCAGCGACATGACAAATCATACCACTGTACAATATACAACCGAAGCGAGTATGGTGTGGTCATTATAGTAAGTCATGTAAATCAGAGGTCCGTGGCGCGGCATTGAACCCACGACCTCATAATGACTCGATTAATTGATGGCCGAGTAGATGTGACCAATAATAATTTCAATTTACTATTGGTATCCCATAATAGAAGTTCTTATATTAACAGTAATACCTATGCAAGAAGTTTCGCAATATAGCCAGTTAAAGAACATGAAAAGAATTTTCTAATTTATTTGAAAATAAAACACCAAATCGACTTAAGGAAGATGTTGGTAAAATGGACAAGAAAAACAACTTATAATATAAAATAATACGTGTGGTGTCGCGGGACACCCGCGGTAGGAACGAAGTTCCTTACATTTTTCATTAAATATAAATTTTAAAATCACACTGCTAAGTACGTATACATTGCTAACTACTTATACATGGCGGAGTTAGAAAAGAGACAAAATTTAAAGTAACGAACTGTTTGTACCTAGCAAGAGTTAAGGAAACATTAAAAGAAAATCATTATTTGTATCATTAAAGCAAGGGTCTTACTATAAATATATATTGAATATAAGAAAAAAGTTGATTATGATGAGTTTATAGTGTAAGAGTATGTTTGTTAAAGGATGTTGGATTGAAATAGGACTGTTTTCTACCTACCCGGCCTATATTAATTTAAAATTTATATTTATATTATAATTTATATTTCTTCCCTACTCTAAAGCTTCTGCTTGAATCCGGTTGAAATTTTACATGCCTGTTCAATTGTACTTTAGACAATGTGTAAGAAGTTTTATTTAAATCGTTATACGTTAGAACGGAAGATATCGGTAAAATAGTTGTTTTCTTTATTTTAAACGTTTGGGTCCACTTTAATAAATTTAGCGATCTTTATCACTTCATAACAGTGTCGGTGTTCGTTTTAGCCGCGTTTACACGATCCAAGTTGACTTGGACCAAATCAGTTTTGACACTATTTTGACGCTACTTGGATCGTGTAAACAGGTTATCAAAGTCAACTTGGACATCCAAGTTGAGTTGGACGTTATTTGATCTAAGTAGACTTGGATAGCGTCAACCATATGATTATGACAAAAAAACTGTCAAAACGAGAAAAGTTGTGACGGATTTGTTTATAAGAAGGGTATTAACTGCTTTTATTGTTTTTAAATTTTGTTTTTATTCCTTTGCTTCTTAATGATTTTTTTGACAAGTTCCCCTACTTGGACCAAGTATACTTGGATCGTGTAAACACTGCATCAAAATTTCATTTTTACTTTGACCAAGTAGATTTGATGAACATTACTTGGTCCAAGTCTACTTGAATCGTGTAAACCCGCCTTTTACTAAAAAAAAAATATATATATTTAAAAAAGTTGTTTGTCTCATTAAATAGATGAAGTTAGAATTGTTTCTTGGATTAAGTATACGTGCAGTATTATAATAATATACCTAATATATTGAAATAAGCGTCAGCATACAGATCAATTCTACTTTTAACAAGACCGTGATTATATTTTCTATATTTACAAAACCAAGTGACATTTTGAAATATATAAAAAATAAACAAAACAAGTCAAGGAACAGGCTTCCTTAATAACATTTTTTCCCGTCTTTTTGAAGCTTACGTTTAGCACTGCAATCTTTGCAGAAATGCTTCTTAGTACGATTAAAATCCGCTAGATTAAAAACGCTTGGGCAAATAACGCTTTCCAACGAACTCAGCCTGGGCATTGGTAAAATGAACATGTGTACCAAATTGCAACTAACTCGGCGATCTTTTACTCAAGTTATCGTCGTCGGTAGGTTTTGTGACGGTGATTTTGGTCGTTTTTTTGGATTCACTCCCGGGCTCCAGAACGTGCCATAAGGAACTTCGTTCCAATAAAATCGTTATTCAGTACGATCACTGTTACCGTAAACTTCGGTGAGTTCGGAAGCAATAAATATTACATATGCCGTAGCGATTCTCGGGAATGTGTCTAGTATTTACATAAATAATGGAAATCATATTACAAGAGACAATCGGAAAAAAACCAACATTGAATTGAAAATTTAAGGATTAAATGAAGGAAAATGTAATTTTTTCTTTTCTTTTTTTGAGAACGATGCATTCGGGGGTATAAAAGAACGAAGGTAAAGTAGAGACGGCTCGCTATTGGTTCAAGAGATAAAGGGAAAGCCTGTCTGGGATTGGTCGGGTTGCAGGTGGAGGGGAGGGGTCTGTAACACCCCAGGCCGGTGCCGGGAACGCTTTCAGTTCAGTATGGGCCCAGGCCGGGAGAATTGTAAGTTAAGGACGGTGTGCCACAGGGCGATATGATTTGGCTTCTTCTTTTCGTCGTGTTGGGAGTTCGCGCTCATAAAGATTTTTTGAAAATATCCGCGCTTCAAGACGGTGAAAGAGTGGTACATTATAGACATAATTCGTTTCGACTTAGATACACGTCGGTTGGCATTAATCAAAGGTAAGAAATTAACAAATTTAAATCTTTATCAATTTAAAAAAAAAAAAAAAATTCAAGTGAATTTGACTTCTTACGATGAATCAATACAACATAAAATAAATATCAATTATATTTCAATAATTATAATTTAAATTATTAGTAGAATAATGCCATATCTTCACGAAAATTATATTAAACTTCATGATCACACAAAAAATACATTGTTAGCAAAAGCATTGTTCTTTTTCATTTTACGGAGAAACTAATTGTGAATCATTGTTGTCATCAATGTTGTTAAGAAAATATACAAAATTATTTAAATAAAATTACATAATAACATTTTACAAACTTTATCAATGAAAATGTGAAGAACAAAACATACCTACCAAATATATAAGAAGAAATATAAATATACTGGGTAAAATGTTTTCGGAATTAAAAATCGGAATTAAAAAGTAAATATACTTTTTTTTTTTTTGAAAAATATTTTCGAAATTATAAAAATAAAAAAAAACGTTAATTAGATTGGCTTGATGACCGTTTGTAAGTTATTAATGAAAATGTAAGGAAATAAATTTGCTGTTAAATAGTGGAAATGTAAATGAAAATCACAGTAAATAGGTATGCTTGATAAATGTGTTTTTTATCAGGGTTAAAAAAAAGAGGAAAAAGGCAAGTACATTAGAATGCATAGTAAATATTATGTTGATTAACAAGGAAAACAAATAAGACAATTACAATAAACACGTTTGCTTAGTAAAATTTCTTGATCAGTCAAAAAAGAGGAAAAAACTAGAGTTAACATGTATGCTTGATAAATGTGTGTTTATGAGGGTTAAAAAGAAAGGAAAAAGGCAAGTTCATAAGAATGCATAATAAATATTATGTTAATTAACAATGAAAAAAAATAATACAATTACCGTAAACAGGTTTGCTTAGTAAAATTTGTTGTTCAATTTTAAGTTTTTGGTAGTTTTCATACTACGGAAAGTTTAAATTTTAATTTAAATCAAATTATAATTATTATTTACTACGGGAAACAGACAGTGAAAAATACAGGAGACCCGTGGTTCAAATCCCGGCGCGGGAGTGTATTTTTCACTGTCTGTTTCCCGTAGTAAATAATAATTATAATTTGATTTAAATTAAAATTTGTTGGTTATAAGTGGGAAAAAGTAATAAAACTACTGATAACATGTTTGCTTAGTAAAATTTAGTGGTTATCAGTGGGAAAAAGTAATAACACTACTGATAACAGGTTTGCTTAGTAAAATTTGTTGGTTATCAGTGGGAAAAAGTAATTAAACTACAGTTAACAGGTTTGCTTAGTAAAATTTGTTGGTTATAAGTGGGAAGAAGTAATTAAACTACTGTTAACAGGTTTGCTTAGTAAAATTTGTTGGTTATCAGTGGGAAAAAGTTATAAAACTACTGTTAACAGGTTTGCTTAGTAAAATTTGTTGGTTATCAGTGGGAAAAAGTAATTAAACTACAGTTAACAGGTTTGCTTAGTAAAATTTGTTGGTTATCAGTGGGAAAAAGTAATTAAACTACTGTAAACAGGTTTTCTATGTAATATTTGTTTGTCTGTTATCTTTAGTTGATCCCTTATGATTTTATTAGATTTTCTTTTTCTTTAGGGGCGATTTTTTTTTTTTTAAATTCGTGGGCATCTTCAGGCCTAAAATAACATGGACATAACTTAACAATAACAATTTATTTTATCTTAAATAAATGTTTCCTATTTTATATACATTTATTAACATTTAAAATTCAAAACAATCTAAATTATAACTAACTGAATTACATTTATTAATTAATTAATTATATTAAATTAAGATTGCTTTGAATTTTAAATGTTAAAAAAATGTATATAAAATATAAAGAAATAAGATCTAATAAATTGTTATAATATTGTTAATATGTTATTTTAGGACTAGAGATGCCCAGGTATGGTTGAAATATAGCCAATTTAAAAATGATTTTATTAATTTTTTTTTTAAAATAGAAACATTTTAATCCCTAAAGATCTAAAATAAAAGAAAATCTAGTAAAATTTGTTGTTTATTAGTAAAAAAATAGAAGAAAATTACAGTAGCCAGGTATCTATGATAAATAATAAATTCGTTGTTTATCAGTGTTAAATTTAAGAAGTAAATGGCAAGTATATGATAATGCTTGATAAGTAAGTTGTTTATTAGTAACAAAAAGAAGAACACAGAATGTCATTATGCTTGATACATTTTTTTATTAGTTTTATAAAAGAATCAAATGGCAAGTACATTAATAAACAGCTTGGTTTTCCGGTGAAATCCGCGTCACGAAGGGGAAGAAGTCCTTGGTTTCGCTTCCACTACTGGAAGCATCTTCAGGGGTGTGGTGCATCGTGATGTTTACTTGAAGCAACAACAAGACATACCAGGTTGTTGCTGGGTTGTAGGTTGTTGCTTCAAGTAAACATCACGATGCACCACGCCCCTGAAGATGCTTCCAGTAGTGGAAGCGAAACGTCGGACTTCTTCCCCTTCGTGACACGGATTTCACCGGAAAACCAAGCTGTTTATTACGAGTCTACCCGCGGAAGCCTACGCACCAAGGCAAGTACATTAGATTGTTTATCAGTGTAAAAAGCAAACAAAAATATTAAAATATATTAAAAATACATATATTAAAAATATTAAAATATTAGAAGAAAGATAATTACAGTAAACAGCTTTAAATATAGATAAATTTGTTGGTAGTATATAAAAATTAAAATAAAATAAAGGAATAGATACTAAATATGTTTTAAATACATATATTGACATATATATAAATTACAATCCTTGTAATTTAATATTTAATATGTATATAAAACTAGAAAATTTTAGGTCGTAGAACATGCTGAAGGTTTCTATGTTTTGCTGAAACATAGAACTTGTACAAACATACTCTTCTATGTCTCCAACGTATCAGATTTCAACTTTGTCTGAAGCAGACAACATCATCTAACAATCAACTTTTTACTACGTTTTTATTAGCTTGCTTTCTTGTTTGTTTGTTTGTTTGTCCAGTACAACTCTTGCAATCGATTTTTAACTAACTTCCCGAGTACCTAGACATTTGAAACTTTTAGAATAGCTCAGAACACGATGACAATGCAATATTTTACTACTTTTAGCCATCTTTCAGCAGAATTTAATTCGTTTTCAGCAAATTTTGCTGTATGGAAAGTTAGTTCGGAAAAAATCCGCAAGTTATATTATTTGTAAACAAAGAAATAAATTAATTGACGTGTGACAACCAGGTTTGTTTACACTTGTGTCCTAAGTATCGGTTTAATATTCAACAGAAATTTCAAAAACGGAGTGTATAAAAAGTTCTTTTTATCTTTAATTATTAGATCTGAACTTGAAATTTTAAAATATCATGCAATAAGGTGTCTCAGAATCTGGCTACCTAAACTGCTTTAAGTATATAAAATAGTATACGTAAATATAATCGAAGTATTATTAAACATTATATCACAATTTATTATAGAAATAATTTATTCCGGTGGGGAATCGAACCCAGCCTCTTACTTTCTGAATTTAAAGCTATTTGCTCCGTAAATAGATTTTTCCCGGACAAACGATTATATGGTTAGATTTTTATTTAAATAGACTACATTTTATATTCTTGCTTACGAGTTTACCGAAGGTGACGGAAGCTATGAAATCGTTCCGAAGACCCAACATATTTTGTCTCCGATTTCAAAAAATTCAAGTCAGAAATCCGTCTCAGATATCGAGGAACACTTTTGGTTCCGTGTCTGTCTGTCGTTGCGTTTGTAGCTCATATTTTGTGAACCAATATATCTTAAAAACTACTCGTCCAACTTTAATTAAATTTTAATGTTAGGTCATAATTAGCCCATTGTTGGTCTCATATAAGTTTCAACCTCCTCCGCCCATTTGTTTCTCTTCCACATACGTACACAAACATACATTTATTTACACCTTATCTTTAAAAATACCTACTCATTTGATTTTTATGAAATTTGAATGGTTTGTCAAAAGTTTCCAGCAGATGCCCTAGCTAGATTAATTTGAATCGTCTGCGCTCTTTAAATTTAGCTAAATTGATACGTTAGTTAATTTAAAAATAAGGAAAATTCCTTATTCTTGTATGTTCAAAAACGATGTTATTGCTATTTAGTTTTATTCCATTACTGTTGAATGATTTCATCTTATTTATTTATTATCATTTGACGAAGGAATATATAAGTTCCTAATATAGTTATCTTATATGTTCAAGACGTGAAAAGTTTGTGTATTCTCGCCAGTGTAATGAATATGCCTTGAGAGAGGGCGAAATATATTTAGTTTCAAGATGAGTTAAACCATTTTAAATTATTAATTCCAATCAAGTTATAATTATCATTAACAGACAGAGAAAAATACACTCCAGCGCCGGGATTTGAACCACGGGCCTCTATATTTCCAGTATAGATATATAGAGGCCCGTGGTAAAATCTCGGCGCTGGAGTGTATTTTTCTCTGTCTGTTTCCCGTAGTTAATAATAATTATAACTTGATTTAAATTAAAATTTAATCGTTCTGTAGTATGAATACTACCAAAATCGTAAAATATGGATTATTAATTCCTTTAATTGTCTCAACCAATGAAGTGAAATTTTTTAAATCGTAGACATAACAATGGCTTTCGAGCTTACCAAAGGTAAGGGAAGCTTGTGATCGTTCTGAAGAACGAAAATTTTTTAGGTCTACGATTTCAAACAATTCAAGACAGAAATCCTTTTCAGACATTGGAGAACATTTTCGGTTCCATGCCTGTCTGTCGGTCTGTCGTTCAATTTTTGCGAACCAACGTATCTTAAAAACTACACGTCCGATTTTAATGAAATTTTGATGGTAGGTAGCTCATAATTAGCTCATTGTTGGTCCCTTATAAGTTTCAACCTTCTGCGCTAATTTGTTTCTCTTCCACATGCACACATACATTTATTTACACCTACAGCTTTAAAAGTACTTATCTGATTTGTATGAAACTTTTATAGTTTATTGAAAGTAGTCCGCAGATAACCCTAGATTAATTTGAAACGTCTGCGCTCTTTAACTTTTGCTAAATTGATACTTTAATTTATGTAAAAAATACCAAACAATTTTGACAGATTAAAAAACGAGGTAAACAATTAGACAATAATGGCTTGTAAAAGTATAAAATTAATAAAGTACTCGATAGAATGCGATGAAGCTATGTGCCACACCAATTGGCAGTCTGTTTTTGTTCGTCAGAACGATCACATAGCTTCCGTTACCTTAGTAAGCTAACCAGAAGCAAAAATTAAAATAGAAGTACAATGTATGCCAAAAAACCATTATTTTAACTCAGGGGACAATAAAACGTGTTAATCCCAAAATCGAATTTTCGAGCTATCACGATACTTTCTATGTATACTAAGCATCAGTACCTATACGAGAAAAGAAAAAGAGCTATAACGTTTTTAACTGCTTGTTAACATAGTTCATATTTCAGAAATTTCAAACCGAGAAGATAAAAATGACGAAAAAAAAGTGTGAAATGTCTTTATAAATGTTTGTTTGAAGCACATGTTGCACTATTGTCACGTGTATAGAGTTGTAATGGTCAGCGTACATCTGTTTTCTAACTATGTTCAAAGACTTGTGCACAAGTGAACTTTGAAAGAAGTTAAGCAAGTATCTATACCTGCTTCCTAAGTCCTCTTTCTGCTTAGATGGTTCCTTTACAAAGTTTACTTCACACATAATGTTTCGGCTGCTAACTTTCTATGTAGAGCCAGATGAAAGTACGTATAGAGCTACTCCATTATAAATTTGATCAAATTTATAATTTTGCTACTCGTCTTAAATTCACTGATAATTAAAATATAGTTACTCTTAAATTACGCCTAGGCAATTAATACATAATAACATCATGTATGAAGAAGTATATCATCATGTAAATATTATATTTAATTAAAAGAATGATGTGTCTTTTAAGAATATTAGTCCTTTACTACGTTTGGGTCCACTTTAATAAATTTAGCGATCTTTATCACTTCATTACAGTGTCGGTGTTCGTTTTACTAAAAAAAAATATTTCATAATTTCAAGATAAAAAGAACTTTTTATATACTACGTTTTTAAATTTTCTGTCGAATCGTGTGTAATGTTGATAATATAATTGTTATTGTTATATAATATATATAATGTTAGTGAAAAAAAAGGTTCCGAATTTATTTACTTCACATAAATGACAACCATCTAGAGAGCTGATCTTAAACCTATAAAAGGACAAATCTGTGTACAACGGATCTCCCCAACACCAAATCTAAACCGTGCCATCGATATATTTGAAATAATATAAATAATATAATCGATATATTTCCTAATTTGCTGTCATTCAATGTTTATCTCTTATTTATAAAAATCACAAATTTGAAACCCGTCAAAATGAAGATTGCGTAAATATGGGACATGGCAAAACAAATAAAATAACTTGCGGATTTTTTCCGAACTAACTTTCCATACAGCAAAATTTGCTGAAAACCATTAAAATAATGCATTATTAAAATAATGCATTGTCATCGTGTTCTGAGCAATGCTAAAAGTTTCAAATGTCTAGCTATTCGGGAAGTTAGTTAGAAATCGATTGCCAGATTTGTATACCGGAGACAAACAAACAAACAAACAAGAATGCAAGCTAATAAAAACGTAGTAAAAAGTTGTTTGTCTCATTAAATAGATGAAGTTAGAATTTTTTCTTGGATTAAGTACGCAGTATTATAATAAATAATAATATACCGAATACATTGAAATAAGCGTTAGCACAGATCAATTTTACTTTTAACAAGACCGTGATTACATTTTCTATATTTACACATCGAAGTGACATTTTGACATATAATAAAAATAAACAAAACAAGTCAAGGAAGAATTAAGGCTTCCTTAATAACATTTTTTCCCGTCTTTTTGAAGCATACGTTTAAGCGAGCGTTGCGCGTGAACGCTTGGGCGGATAACGTTTTCCAACGAACTCAGCCTGGGCATTGGTAAAATGAACATGTGTACCAAATTTCAACTAACTCGGTGATCTTTTACTCAAGTTATCGTGATCGGTAGATTTCGTGACGGTGATTTTGCGTGACGGTGATTTTGTGACGGTTATTTTGTGACGGTGATTTTGTGACGGTTATTTTGTGACGGTGATTTTGTGACGGTTATTTTGTGACGGTGATTTTGGTAGTTTTTTTCGGATTCACTCCCGGGCTCCAGACCTTGCCATAAGGAACTTCGTTCCAATAAACAATACTTTCTCAACATAAACTACATATATGAGAAAGTAAGAATATTGTAGTATATTTATCAGAGTAAGAAGTTGCAGATGTGTGGAAAAGTTTGATGTTTAAAGGACAATAACCTCAACGTGATTGCTTACTTATATCGGTTATTTCTGCTATACATTGGCAGCGTTGTGGAAGGTTTGAGACGATGATGTGTGTGTCTATATTAGATATCTTTCTGGTCTGGATCGACCGCAAAACCACTCATTTCAAAACAAGGACCTCCTCTTTAGTTTTATTTATCCTTCGTCTTCTTTCTATTGCGGTTTTCTTCGGTTCCTTCTCGCCCCTCCCCTTATAGAAATTATTATGGGTTATAGTCCTTAATAAGGTATCAGTATTGAGCTATTGAGTGTCTGCAGTTTAAACAAATCGGCCAGACAACTCCAACAAAACTTTCTCATATATATATATATATATATATATATATATATATATATATATATATATATATATATATATATATATATATATATATATATATATTAATACCGAATTTAAATTCTAAAATATCTATTTTAATTAATTTGTTATTAAAACTAGTTATAAAGTTTTTTTTATCTACGATTGATACGAAATGTAAACATTTTATCTCTATTTAGATGCATAGAAAGTGATTCTTTTCATAGTTGTATTCATTGCGCATGTGCGTTTCATAATTCTTCATCTTATCGCACGATTAGCGTGTTTGTTTACATTTAACAAAAATAATTTGTTTTTTTGTTTGATTAAAGAACCTGTTTTTTCTGTATTTATGATTAAAATCGAACAATCGTAGATAAAGTACGGTACGCAACTCGTGCGAAAACTGCATGTTGCATGCGAGTGTGGAGTTTGCACCCGAGTGACAGCGAGGGTATAGTATTACTTTCCGCAATAGACGCGTAATTTACTATTAACAGGTGTATGTTTACATCATCATAGTTTAGTTTTATTGCGTCCCGAGAAAATGTTTAAATTTAATATTCACCAAAAAACGAGAATTTTATAACAACGGCAAACAACGAGACAATCTTTATAACAACGCACAATATATAGAATCATTTGGGAAACAATTTTTAATTAAATTAAAATTATAGAAGGCAAACAGAACAGAGAAAATAATTTCTCTGCCGAGATTTGGGGATCTTTGAATAACACGTCCAATGCTGTTATCCATTGCCCAATTTACTTTACCATATTGCTCCAGTTTTGATAACGAAGCGAGAAAATGATAAATTTCACAAGATTACTGCTTAATTCTAGGGACCGTAGGTGTTAGGTAGGTAAAATGCGATTATTTAACTCTTGAAGAAGGTTTGTGTATGAATTAACAGCACGAGGCGAAGCAAAGCAGATTGTTCACGCCTAAAATGTTGTTTTTTTTTTATTAAAAAAAACATTTGTTACCTAATGCACTATTGTCTTAAATCCTAATGAAAATGACACTTACTCTGTTTTAAATTACATAATGATTTTTACGAAATCGTTTCGAAAATTTATGCACATACAATCTATCATCTTATAAGAAGTGGCAACGGGCTTAATTTTATATTAAAAAAAAGTAAAAGTAAGCAATAGTTATTTACGCACCAAGGAGGAAAGTAAGTAATTGCTCCCTGAGCGATGAAGTTGGTTCCTGAGGCGAAGCCGAAGGAACCATAACGTTCACTATCGCGAGGGTGCAAGTGATTTTTACTCCCAAGGTACGTACAAGATTTTACCTCCAGAAGGGAGAAAAAAATATGGAAAGATTTTAATTTTAAATTAAGTTATTCAACAAATAATACATAGGTTTATATTTATTTTTAAAAAAATATAGTTAGATATAATATTAACAATTCTCTAAATAAGTTTAATCACGTTAAAATTAAATTATAGATAATAGTTATTTGAATTTCAATGCTAAAATTAAATGGGAGAATCAGCTGGAAGCTGAGTCGTGTATATTGAATGGTGTTGACAACTGATGTATTTAAATATGGACTAGTTAATCTACATTTAGAAATTATGTTTCCACTTTTAACTTGTTTGTTTCTTTTACTGATAAATCACTATGGCAACCGTTGTGGAGGTTATATGACATGTGTGAAGATGACATTATAGATTTCGACACTAAACAAAAGTTTAAAAGTTAAGTTTAAAAAAAATTAAATGTGTATTAGCACCAACCTTATTTACTTGTGCTTTATCAAGGGCAACACTGGAGGGAATCATGAGAGTTCATGATTCCCTTAGTATTCATTACTCCTTGTTTAACCTGACAGGGTGCAATGAGTAATTTCCCTCCCATTAAACTAGGGAGGAAAGTTCACTTTTTCTCCCCACTGGAGGTAAAATAATTTAAATAAGGTATTGTATCTACTTGAAGACCAACAAATCAAAACAAAAATTTATTTTTATTGGAATAAATGTGGTTGCCTTAGCTTAGCAATAACAAATCATTTCGAGGTGCGTCGTCTTTGCCGTCGTCAGGACACAACTCAGTTAAATAAATGATTTGTTTGTATATTATGCGATGTCAAAAATAAAAAAATAAAAATAAAAACTACTTAATTAAGTATGTAAATAAAGATTTTGTTTACTTTGTACATTTTTTTATGAGGAAGGGTTTTTAAACTTAGTTTGTGAAATCTAAGGTTTTATTGACAATTATAAAAAAAAGGAGAAAAGATAAAAAAAAACAAATCTGACAATACGCAGGTGTCTTTAAACTCACCTGTGTAAAGTCATATCAGGGAAATGATAAGACTGGGGTTCTACTTGAGGAGTAAGCAGGTTGTTTGTCTAAGGATAATAGAAAGCTTCGTGTGGGTTGCATCTGATAAGAACTTAATTGTTGTCAACAACCTGCAACCTGACAGAATGGAAATTAATTATAGAGTAAGTCAAGATGAAATATATTCAGCAAACGACTGTTAATGTTTAAAGTTTCTCTGACTAATTGTGTTTTTTAAAAGAGTTCATGGGATTGAAATTAGCAATATTTCAAAGTTTTGTTTGGTATTGGACAACTCAGGTGAAACTGGATAGTAAATTTACTATCCAGTTTCATTCTTAATGTTTGCTTCTTGTTGTGCTTGAATTTGTATTATTTTCAGTTTAAAGTTGCGTCTCTTAAGTCGATTTGTCGGAGATAAGAGTAAGAGAATAGATTTTGAACAGCTGTTTCGTATTTCTAAAGTTTGTGGAATGGTGGTAGATAATGAGAGTTGTCGAAGTGGGCAGAGTCCTGGGAAGTCTCAAAATTTGTGGTAAACGGTTAACTGTTGTCTGCAGAGATGACAAGATGGAGGATCGTCTCTTGATGTATTATGGTGTAGATTTGCCAGTCCTGAATGACCAGCGAATGGACTTGTCCATTCCCAAATTATTTATTTAATCGGTGAACCATATTTTGGTTAATGATTATATTGGAGATGCTACTTAGAACTCCACCTTAAAAGTACTTTCACCTAGATGCGACTCCAGCGGTAGTCGCATTTAAGTTCCAAGTCCAAGTATACTTGGTCCAAGTAACTTTGATCAAATCTTCTTGGTCCAAGTAACTTTGATCAGATCTACTTGGTCCAAGTAACTTTGATCAAATCTACTTGGTCCAAGTAACTTTGATCAAATCTTCTTGGTCCAAGTAACTATGATCAGATCTACTTGGTCCAAGTAACTTTGATCAAATCTTCTTGGTCCAAGTAACTTTGATCAAATCTTCTTGGTCCAAGTAACTTTGATCAAATCTTCTTGGTCCAAGTAACTTTGATCAAATCTTCTTGGTCCAAGTAACTTTGATCAAATCTTCTTGGTCCAAGTAACTTTGATCAGATCTACTTGGTCCAAGTAACTTTGATCAAATCTACTTGGTCCAAGTAACTTTGATCAAATCCACTTGGTCCAAGTGTTTTTGGAAGTTTGAAGTAAGGTTTACACGATCAAAGTCTCCAAGTATACTTGGTCCAATTAATTTTATATTTAGAAAAAATAAAATTAAGTAAATTAATTTATATATATATATATATATATATATATATATATATATATATATATATATATATATATATATATATATATATATATATATGATAAGTTATTATATCAATTTGAAGACCAATAATTACACGATAAAAAGAACTTTTTATAAACTACGTTTTTAAATTTTCTGTCATAAATCATAAATTTGAAACGCGTCAAAATGAAGATTGTAAATATGGGACATGTCAAAACAAATAAAATAACTTGCGGATTTTTGCGAACTAACTTTCTATGCAGCAAAATTTGCTGAAAACTAATTAAATTCTGCTGAAAGATGGCTCAAAGTATTAAAATAATGCATCGTCATCGTGGTCTGAGCTATTCTAAAAGTTTCAAATGTCTAGCTACTTGGGAAGTTCGAATTTATTTACTTCACATAAATGACAACCATCTAGAGTCTAGAGAGCTGATCTTAAACCTATAAAAGGACAAATCTTTGTACAACGGATCTCGCCAACACCGAATCTAAACCGTGCCATTGATAAGTCCCCGTGTAGGAACAGTAAGAGAAGAAAAAGAAAAATGTGTTCAAGAAAAGAGTAAAGAAGTACAGATGCAGAAAAAATTAGCCGATACCTAGAACGCAAGTGTAAACAAACCTGGATGTCACACGTCAATTAATTTATTTCTTTGTTTACTTTTCCTTTTTCGCTGTCATTCAATGTTAATCTACCTAGAGTTCGCTATAGCTCGACCAGGAAATCGGTAACATGGATTCTCAGAACCCCTCCACAATTGTCACTCTTCAACTATTACAGCAGTCACGTCCAGGGAAATACTATCCTAAATCCTACTATTGGTATGAGAGCCGGTGAATATGGCATAGATGTGATGTCGTGGTATGAGAGCTAGGGAATATGGCATAGATGTGATGTAATGGTATGAGAGCGAGGGAATATGGCATAGATGTGATGTAATGGTATGAGAGCGAGGGAATATGGCATAAATGAGATGTAATGGTATGAGAGCGAGGGAATATATGCCAAAGATGTGATGTAATAGTATGAGAGCGAGGGAATATGGCATAAATGTGATGTAATGGTATGAGAGCGAGGGAATATGGCATAAATGTGATGTAATGGTATGAGAGCGAGGGAATATATGCCAAAGATGTGATGTAATAGTATGAGAGCGAGGGAATATGGCATAAATGTGATGTAATGGTATGAGAGCGAGGGAATATATGCCACAGATGTGATGTAATAGTATGAGAGTGAGGGAATATGGCATAAATGTGATGTAATGGTATGAGAGCGAGGCACGTCCAGGGAAATGCTATCCTAAATCCTACTATTGGTATGAGAGCCGGTGAATATGACATAGATATGATGTAATGGTATGAGAGCGGGTGAATATGACATTTTTCTTGAAGATAGTCAAGAAAAAACTTTATTGTTTTCAAAATTTACAACGACAACCCTTATTTCAAAATAAAGGAGTAGATAGGTTCAAAACAAAAAGACAATAATACTCTTTAAATGCATTTACTACAACATAAACTTATTCAGAAGTGTAGAAGAAAGCAAAAAATAGAACAATGAACACATTATTTTTAATAGTTTCTGTGTCACATAAAAGTATACTCCAGCTGAAGCACGTGGCCTCGCTATTTTACAGAAAGTAACAATAATGCTTCAAGAAATGCTATTTTAAAAGTATAGAGTTCAAAATAATCCTACTACTCAGAACTTCGAAAGTAATTATATGCATTTTAATGTGTATAACATAAACTCATTATTTCTGGTAATTGTTCATAAATTTTACCGATGAAAAAAAAATGTTCGATTTGAAATTGAAATATGTATTGAAATAAAAGAATGAATCAATATGAAATAATAAATGGTGCAAATTGATACACGAGAAGCTAATGAAGAGTCAAAAGACAATGGGATTGTTCTGAAGGAATTTACAGTGTGGATGTTGTACTAGACAATGTCTCGCTTATTTTAGATGTCTGGAATGTTCAACAACTTTCCATGATTATTTTGTACATTAAAAAAGAACAAGACGAAAAAAATCAAAAAATATACTTCGTGATTTGAATTGTTAAAGAAACAAAACAATACGTATACTTTAAAGAATTGCAAAGTAAAAGTATTCGAGAATAAGTAAGTGATAATAAGTAAACATTGCCAACTTTTTTTTTTCGGTATTATTTTCTTGGGTGTATAAAGTATTTCTTTGCAAAATTCTTTGTTTCGAGTGTTTTGAATTGCAGTTTTTTTTAAATTCAAGTATATGTCCAACTAGAAACATTTTTATTGTTCGTAATTATCACAGTGCTGAGTTATTATCTTTCCTATAGCTATATGCATAGGATTTTTTACCGATATCTTAGTTCTAACGTAACGATTTTAATAAAACTTCTTACACATCGCCCTAAGTGCAATTGAAACAGGCATGTAAAATTTCAACCGGATACAAGCAGAATTTTTTTAGTGTTGGTGATATATATTTTTTTATAATATTTGGTTTATTATAATATTTTAATTGGAAAAATTCGCCGACGGAGTCTTTAGGGACAGTTATTTTCTTCTCTACTCTACAACCATCTGCTTCAACTATAAACTTATCAAAATTAAATTTTTTCTCAATTTACAATACATAATTTATTGTAAGACGCTTTTTTCAAAGATAATAAAAAGTTTTTCTTTTAATTTTGCCTTAACTCCGCTAGTACAAATAGGTACTTTTAATTTTAGCACATATACTTAGCACTGTAATTTTTTACTTAGCATGTATTTTTTATCAGTTTTTTTTTGGTTTAAACTGATATTTCAGTGGAATTTGTTCAAACTGAATATTTGAAGACCCTTTTACACTGTGTTTTAGACTGTGTTTTTCTCTAGTGTGTGATAGCGCCTCATCATAGAAGAGGTGTAGTTCAATAACCAAACAACGTCTTCACACAAAATAATTGTATTTTGTCTCTTGAACTTTGGAAGTGGATCCAGGATCCAGTAACCTCTAGAATCTCTAGATTATCTGAAGAAGGCTGCTTTAGAGCAGCAGCCAGAATGCTTCAGAAATCGGTCAAATGTTTCAATTCAAATTTTTTGTGTGAAGACGTTGTTTAGTTATTGAAATACATTTCTTTCGTAATAAGTAATAAGAACTAATATACTAGTTTACCCTCCCCAGGCAAATTAGGTGCAATGTGGCAAACAGTAACTTTGTTACACACCCTACATTTGTTTACTACATATAAATAATAATTATTTGTCTAAATAACTATTAATGCAAAGGGAAATTTTATTAAATAACTATAAAGAAACAAGTAAGGCGCGCTTCACCTAAGTACATGAGGCGATAATCACCGGTTTCTGTACGATTAAGTTAAAATTATTAAGTGTAATAGTTGCATATTCTTTTTCTACACTTCAATACCTTTAAATTGATGTATATCGTGTCATGGTGACTAAAAACTTTTTTAGTCGCCCGCCATATTGGCCGCCATCTTGAAAATATTAAGTGTAAAATATTGAAAAAGTGTCTAGTTGTCACAAATGCCGAGATGCATCTGTGCGCCGAATTTCATGATCCTAGCTTTAGTAGTTTATGAATTGAAACAAGCAACGGACAGACAGACAGACAGAGCCGTTATATAAGTTTCTTTTGGTACTTTGTACAGAAACCAAAAAGGGGTATTTTATTAAATAACTATTAAGACAAAGGGGTATTTTATTAAATAACTATTAAGACAAAGGGGTATTTTATTAAATAACTATTAAGACAAAGGGGTATTTTATTAAATAACTATTAAGACAAAGAGGTATTTTATTAAATAACTATTAAGACAAAGGGGTATTTTATTAAATAACTATTAAGACAAAGGGGCATTTTATTAAATAACTATTAAGACAAAGGGGTATTTATTCCAAAAAACTGTGGGACGAGGGAATATCACACTTCTGTACGTAATGGTGATAATATTAGTTGGTTTAAATAACTAAGACATACAAATAACTAAACTAAATAATAATAACTAAATAACTAACATTTACAAGGGCTAATTTACACATAATAATTATTTTAGGTGGGCAACCAAGTAAACAAGTAAAAAATCGGTCCGAGACAACTCGGTTTTTTGACAAACTTTCTCATATACGAGTTCATAATTACTTTTAATTACATTTATTAGTTTTCGTAGCAACATTTTATTACAATTTATCATAAAAGCAACTTCCGTTTGACAAGGAATCGAACCTAGCCTCTCTCCATCCGCGTTTAAAGTTATTTTCCCAGGAAAACGGCTACATTTTGGAATTTTTTAATCGAAATCGTTGGAACGATTTTCGAGAAAAAAATTTTTGTAGAGTTTTTGGGAGAGCGGTAGCACCCCCAAATTTGGAGCTAAAATTCATTTCTCGATTTCGCCTTGGAGTATGCTTTTTCTGAACGCATGTATGCCATATTTCGTCAAAATCGGCCTGGTAGTTTAGGCTCCACTCGACAGACGACGGACAGAAATTATTTTAAAAATAACTTTTTTGGACTCAGGGGAGCTCAAAACGTGTGATTTACACGTTTTGATATTGCGATGGATTTCATCGCAATATCAAATACGTATTTTCGCGCTATCACAATACTTTCTCTAAATATAAATATGAGAAAGATAAAACTTTCTCTTTATATGACAAAGTAAAAAGTGCCAAATTTTAAGTAGTCCCCTTTTATCTTTTTAGATACAAAAATTAAGGTTTAGCAAAGTAAAAGCACCTTCAGCCTCAGCCCCCCTCCGTGGGTACGCCACTGCGTACCTCTGTAATAGATATCTTGTTACGTTAGACATAAACTGTAAGAAAAAGTATTAGTTTTACAACAGTTTGGGGTAAGAATTAGAGAGACATCTGGATGTAGACGAGGGTATAATTTATTAGACACGTGCGTGACATTCTCCTAGCAGCGCCTCTAGAGGAGTACTGCTAACACTTCAGAATTTACAAGGTGGTAACTAACATAATTTTCAACAAGTAATCTTTAAATATAGAAAGGATGATAATATTTTCGCTTTTTTATTATATATAATATTAAAGTATAAAAAAAAAAAACTTTTGAAAATGTATGGCTTAGAATAATTAATGCTTGTACATGATATCTTTAGTTTAGTTTTACTATCGGAAGTTGGGGATGAGAGTGTTTGAGATTCTTCAGATGTTTGGTTTCTTCTGAGACTATAACGTCACGAGAGAGCACCGGATAGACTTCTTAGAGAGTACTTTGAGAGGAAATACTGAAATTAAAAAAGAATGTATGTTTCAAAAATGTAGCCCTATAACCAAGATCGAAAGACTAAAATATTTATCGATGTACCTCACTTCCTCTTCCTGACATAACTTCGTGATAATAGTTACATTGCAGTAAAATGGCACAAACATTATTGTTAGATATGGGAGAGTCTATAGAGGTCATCTTACAGGAGTAACACAAACTGTCTCTCCACGTAAATTGAAAAAATGTTGCTTCCCAAAGTAGCTTTCAGCATTCAAAAGGCCATCATCAGTGCCTAAGAACAAACAAGAAATATCGTACATCATAACAATTAAAACTGGCAACATAAAAAACAATTAGGTAAACAAAAATTTAAGAAAACAAGTTGATAAACAATTTAAAAAATAAAAAAAGCAATTGATTATAAACATGGTGACGGAATACGACTGTTCCCTCAGACTCCGCCGGCATATTTATTACTCCATTTAAAATATTATAAAATATATCTCTTTAATACGCAAAAACTTCTGCTTGTATCAGGTTGAAATTTTACATGCCTGTTTCAATTATTGTACTTTAGACGATGTGTATGAATTTTTATTAAAATCGTTACGTTAGAACGTAAGATATCAGTAAAAAAGTTGTTTTCTTTATTTTAAACGTTTAGGTCCACTTTAATTAATCTAGCGATCTTTATCACTTCATAGCAGTATTGGTGTTCATTATACAAAAATAAATATATTTATAAAAGTTGTTTGTCTCATTAAATATATGAAGTTAGAATTTTTTTCCGTCCTAAAATTCCAATTTTAAATTTGAAGCTTACGTTAACGCGAGCGTTGTGCGTGAACGCTAGGGCGGATAACGTTGTCTAACAAACTAAGCTTGGGCATTGGTAAAATGAACATGTGTACCAAATTTCAACTCACCCGGTCATCTTTTACTCATGTTATCGTCATCGGTAGATTTCGTGACACTTGGTTTTGTGACGGTGATTGGGAACGTTAAGGAACTTCGTTCAAAAAATCCTGTCCGGAACGATCTGTAGAGCGATGTAATGGGCGTTCCCAAGAGAGAGGGGGGGGGGGGGGTATAGGGTTGGAACCATAGACTATTACGGCGAAATAATGTTAAAACTCCATGGCGACCGTAGATAAAAATGATTTCTTTTTTTCATTTAATTCAATAATAGATTTTAACCTTACTGACAGGTTTGAATTTAAATAATAAAGTAACAATTGTTAAAATTCAACAACTGTAGAAAAATATAAAAAACTATTTAAAAAAATTATTTCTAGTTCAATTACTAAAAATGAAGAGAAGAAATTACCTAAATTATCAAATAAGGTTGAAGTTATCTAAAAAGGTTAAATTACTTCAAGTTCATCAACTTTAAACAAACTGAGATTACGTTTATATTATTTAAATTAAGAAAAAAAGGTTAAAAAACTTTAATTTTTTAAAATACAACTTATTATCTTATGTCTTATGGTAACTAATAATTCTATCATTTATATAAATTTGATATTTAATGGTTCAATTATTTTCATTTAAGCTTGTTAACATAGTTTTTCTTTTTAGAAAAACAAAAACAATAGCAATGTTTAAAAAAGAAAAAACCATGTCGATAGAGTGTTAACTTCTTGCCCATTTTTCCTTTTTGGGGTAAGAAAAAAAGACCCTTTAATGGCCAAAAACCCAATGGAGCGTAATTTGGGCCACTGTGAAAACTTATCGAGAGGCAACAAGAGATAAATTTATATCGAAGACCCCCCCCCCCCCTCCCCCTGATGGTTTGGAACAATGACAGGGGGCCGGGACCTTGCCAAGAATACGGCACTCTGTTCCTCCGTGCCGCAAGGAGTCTCGCAAGGGTAACACAGAGGCCCGCTTCTATTGAAAATATAACTCATACCCCTCTATAGAGCTAAGACAATGTCTTCTGACACTCTACTTCCGCCTTAATACTGACACAATGCTTTTACCCTTCTTTTATAAACAAAAACAATCAATTGACTTTTCACTCCAAACTTTATATATATAAATTAATTTACTTCCAATACTTATTCATTTTTTCTTTGAACTTTATACTTTCTCAAAGAAAATTAGATTTTAAGATTTTGACGGATTTTCACGTTTTAAAGTCCCTGAGTTCAAAATTAGGGTTTTCTTTTAGTGTGTGTGTCTGTAGTGTGTGCAGTAGTGTGGAGTCTAAACAAAAAATGTTTCTGCTCAAACTACTGGGCAGATTTTGATGCGATTTGGCATACACGTTCATACACCGACACCCCGAAGTGATATTGTTAGACAAATTTCAACTCTAAATTTGTAAGAACTCAGAAAAACGTGGAATAAACTAGGCATCGCGTGGCTCTATCATTAAAGCGAGCGTATTGCAATAAAATACTGAATATTGAAATTTGTTAATCATGATGAATGTCATAGTGATAAGATAAGTGGAAGAGGGTAGTGTGAGGTAGAGTGGGGGTACTCGGTACAAAGCTTTACTTCCTAACAAACCTACATACAACACGACTATACGAATCTTAACCACCCGTAATAGCTTTCAAACTATTATTATAAATGTATCATTTCATTACTCAAATACTACTGCTTGTATCAAATTGAAATTTTACATACTTGTTTCAATTGTACTTTAGACGTGAAGTTTTATTAGAATCGTTACGGTAGAACGTAAGATATCGGTAAAAAGGTTGTTTTCTATATTTTAAACGTTTAAGTCCGCTTTAATAGTTTTAGCGATCTTTATTAATTCATAGCAGTGTCGTTGTTGGTTTAACTAAAAAATGTTATTTGTAAGAAATGTTTGTCTCATCGAATAGGTGATGATGGATTTTTTCCCGTCCAGAAAGTCCAATTTTAAATTTGAAGCTCACGTTTACGCGAGCATTGCGCGCGAACTCTTGGACGGATCACGCTGTCCAACGAACTTAGCCTGACTATTAGTAAAAGAAAGATGTATACCAAATTTTAACTAAATCAGTCAACTTTTACTTAAGTTATCGTCGGACACGTAAACGTTACAGACGGACAGACAGACAGACAAGATGCATATTTCGTTGAATGTAAGACAATTATTTCTGAAAAACGATTCCGACGTTTTTGATTCGTAGTCTAAATTCTGAAGTGTCCTTATAATATACGAATTGAACCATATACGATGTTTTCCTTTGAAAAATTATTTCCTGAGAGAATAGCTAAAAAAGTGGAGGGTGAGAGGCCGGGTTCGATTCCCCACCGTGGAGGAATTATTTGTATGCCCAATTTTGATGAAAAATGAACTATAACAATTGAATGTAATCACGAAATCTTGAAATAATTTACAATAGGAAATAATTAACACAGTAATTTAATTTTTGTAAATGAAAATGTTTAGTACGATTGTATCGGACAGATTATTAATTAAAAATAAACTACATTGATATATATAAAATATAATTTATTTTTACCTTCCTAAAATTAGATGACATTTAACAATATAGGCATTGAATATTTTATCATCTGTTGGCAAAGTTCCATTCTTTCTGTTGTACATATTTTTTTTATTACTTATTACTTATACCTCGTGATCAAGCAATTTTCTAATTAACTTATTTACTATAAGTTATTATAATGTTACGTCCTATTGGTTGAATTTTGTTTCTGAGCTTACCGAAGGTAACGGAAGCTATGTGATGAAATTATTTAATGTCTCCGATTTCAAAAATTCCAAGACAGAAATCCGTTTCAGGGAACATTTTTGGTTCTGTGTCTGTCTGTCGCTCTATTTTTTTGCGAACCATCATATCTTAAAAACTTCTCGTCTGATTTTGATAAAATTTGGATAGTATAGGTCATTTAAATTTCAACCTTCTGCGACAGTTTGTTTCTCTTTCACATGCGCACAAACATACATTTATTTACACATATAGCTTCAAAAGTACTTATCTGATTTGTATGAAACTTTATAGGTTTTCGATAGTATCCCGCTAATAGCACCAGATTAATTTCCACCGTTTACGCTCTTTTAACGTTAAAGAGCGTAACTTTTGCTAAACTGATACTTTAATTCATGTAAAAAATCAAAACAATTTTGACAGGTAAATAGATAATAGTTATTTATGCACCTAGGGAATAATGTAAGATATTATTTCCCGCGTGACTGAGTTGATTCCTGAGGCAAAGGCGAAGGAATCAAGGCAACTAAATCCCGAGGCGAAGCCGAGGGTATTAGGTATCTTAATTCTTGAGGCGAAGCCGAGGGATTAATGTCAATTAGCTCCCGAGGCGTAGCCGAGGGAGATAATTATAACAAGGGAATAATAATGCATTATTCTCGAGGTACATACAACATTTTATCTCCAGAAAAAGCGATGTATAAGATTTAATCAATAAAGAAAACATTTGTATTTCTTTATTAAACGAATTAAATACAAAAAATAAAACAATATAAATTATTTAAAACAAATAATAATCACTTTTAAAGTAATATAAAAAACAAGTTTAACGGAAGCTAAACAAAAGTAAACAAAGCATCGTAGAATGACTGGCAATCGGCTGGGAGTTTTAAAGCAGTGTTGCCAACCTGATTTCAATCAATTCACTATATTTGCCATTCATTCTGTACTATTTACAAAATAATTAGGTTGGTGAACGTGGATTATAATCCCGTTTTTACATTATTTCCCTGTTTTCACATTATTTCCCCGTTTTTAAGAACGGGGATGAAAAGACCAACATTATTACCTTTAAACTAGCCCTGAAAAGTTACTTTTCGTCCCTATTGGAGATAAATTAATAAATAGACTAGATACATTAATAATTACAAGATAAAAAGAACTTTTTATATACTACGTTTTTAAATTTTCTGTCACAAATCATAAATTTGAAACCCGTCAAAATGAAGATCGTAAATATGGGATATGTCAAAACAAATAAAATAACTTGAGGATTTTTTCCGAACTAACTTTCTATACAGCATAATTTGCTGAAAACGAATTAAATTCTGCTGAAAGATGGCTAAAAGTAATAAAATAATGCATTGTCATCGTGTTCTGAGCTATTCTAAAAGTTTCAATTGTCTAGCTACTCGGGAAGTTAGTTCAAAATCGATTGCAAGATTTGTACTGGACAAACAAACAAACAAACAAGAAAGCAAGCTAATAAAAACTAAATAAGTAATTAATAAATAAATAGACTCCCAATTGGTGTGGCACATAGCTTCCTCGCATCTTATCACGTACTTTTATAGTTTATCGAAAGTAGCCCTCAGACAGCCCTTGATTAATTTGAACCGTCTGCGCACTTTAACTTTTGCTAAATTGATACTTTAATTTACGTAAAAAACCCAAATAATTTTGACAGATTAAAAGAACGGGGGAAACAATTAATCAAAATAGACAATAATGGCTTGTAAAAGCTTAAAATCAAATAAAGTACGTGATAGGATGCGAGGAAGCTATGTGCCACATAGCTTCCTAGGGTTAAAAATAAACTCTTACCATTTAAACGAAAAAGACAGTCTAGGATATAGTTTAGTATTTAATAAAAATAAATGATAAATTCTTGTTCATTTTTCATTCTTTTTTATTTGAATTTATTTTTACATGTTTTTCTTTTCTGTTAGCAATATAGGGTAAGTTTAATGTAAACAAAAATTGAAAATGAGGGGAGAATAAGTAACTCCTTTTCATGTGTCGACATTGTTTTGTAAACCGTCAATTTTACCCCCTAACGATAAGTGCATGAAAAGATAAAGACATGAAAATATTAGCGTTTTTTTTATTTAGTTAAAAATAACTGCAATAAAAACTTCGACATTTAAAAAAAAAACCGAATAACCACAAGAAAATACTATGCTAAAACAAAATAATAAAATACTATGTATGAAACATTTCTAAAAAATCTTTTTTTGACAAAGAATTACTATGATTTTTTCGTTAATTTTTTTTTTCCATTTATAGAGGGGGAGATCCGAAAAATGCATTTCCGTCAACCTCTAAACTAAAGTTTAGAGGTTAAAACCCCTAGTTTCTGATTGTTTAGGGTTTCCCTATGATTGTCTTGTGATTGGGTACCTGGTTCAAACCACAGCAAAGTGAAACATAATTTATGCTAACTATCATAGCGTTTGTAAACTTTCTGTTCTCTATATATTATGTTTAATTTTGTTTATTTTAATTTAAATATATATATTGGAATGCATAATGGTTCAAACGTCTATATACTCTTTATATATCGCGTAAACATATTGATTTTAATCTATATTTATTTATCTATTATTATCTACCGTTTTCCTTCTGATAAAATAGAGCCATGTCTCTGAGATTCGAACCGTAAATATCTCCGGTTTAGTTAATTTATACAAGAACTCTCACACGGAAAGTAAACAGTTCCCACATAATTAGGGTCCGTAGGCAAAACCAAGGACCCTTATATTTTCCTGCGTGTGTCTGTCCGTCCGTCCTCTCGCGTGTTCTCACGGCTACACCTTTCGTCCGATCACTTTGAAATTTGGCATGTATGTGTCTTGTACTTACCCGCATATTTTAAAAATATAGCAACTTAAAAAAAATATTTTTCAAAAAAATTTGGGTAAAAAAACTTAAGGGTTAAATTATTTTATTTTTTTTCGACACCGTGCGAGGGGTATCATATGAAAGGGTACGTCGAGCTGATTACAAAAATATATAATTCTTTGGTTATAACTTTGATAGGGCGAGCGTAGGCAAGTAAAATCTGAAAAAATTCCTGAACATTCTTCGACCAGAAGTAAAGATACCACTTTTTGGAAATTTCGAAAAAAATATTATTTTATTTTTTATTGACAAAATACGTTTTTTTATAACTATTGTCTTTTCGATGATTTATGGTTGTAGTCCGGTTCAGTGGCAAAAAAATACTTTATCAGAAGTTTGTTTATGTGTTTTGAGAATATCAGACCCATAGGATAGTTCAAAGTAAGCTTTGACCCTCGCTGTGTGCTGACTAGCACACACTTGACCTGTTTATTTTATTATTGTTGACTGACCTAATTCACAAAAAAAAGAAAACAAGTAATAATACAAAAATGTTCAAATATCCAATTTTAAATGTTAAAACCACTAATCAATCAAATTACTATGGAATTCAAGTTCTCCAAATAACTGCATTTATTTCATTAAAAAAAAAAAAAAAAAAATCAATCTAAACGTTTCAAAACGTATAAATATAAGGTGCAACAGATTTGATATTATTTTCTTTTAATTTGCAACCCACAGCGATTACATCATTAAAATACTTGGGTTTAGGGTATAATCATAATTTGCATTAGTAATTTAGCTAAGATTATATTTGAGTTTTCGGATTATAATACAGTAATTTGCATAAATATTTGTACACGTTAAACTTCAGGTTTTGTACTAAAACCAAATGTGGCTCTTTGGTATCATTTTATTTCCTTAAAATTTATACATTTCGTCTGTTAGGGGGTTAAACTTGACATCTACAAGACATATTATGACAAGGAATAACTTTTCTACCCCGTCTTAAATTTTGTTTGCATTAAACATACCCTATATTGGGTAAAATTTGCTTACAATATTTAAATAATATCTTTATAATCGAGTAGAGTTCCGACGGCGTCGGCGGTGCACCTCGAAATGATATGCTATTGTTTAGCTAAGGCAACCACATTTATTCCAATAAAAATAAATGTTTGTTTTGATTTGTTGGTCTTCAAATAGATATAATAATTTATCTAAATAGATAACTAATTAATTAACTTAATTCTACTTTTTTTTAAGTATAAAATTAAGCCTTTTGCCACGGGCTTATATGGCTCGTTCGATATAATTAAATACTATAAAAATTTAGATAATATTGTAATACTTAAATAAAACAAGTAAGGCGCGCTTCACGTAAGTACGTGGGGCGATAATTGCCGGTTTCTGTACATTAAAGTTAAAATTATTAAGTGTAATATAATTACACTAATATTTAATAGTAATATTCTATTTCTACTCTTCAAGACCTTTAAATTGATGTATAACATGTTATGGTAACTAAAACAATGTTTTTTCACCCGCCATATTGGCCGCCATCTTGAAAATTTAATTAATTGCATATTCTTTTTCTACATTTCAAGACCTTTAAATTGATATATAACATGTCATGGTGACTACAAACTTGTTTTTATTCACCCACCATATTGGCCGCCATCTTGAAAATATTAAGTGTGAAAAATCCAAAATGTGTCCAGTTGTCTAAAATGCCGAGATGCACCTGTGTGCCGAATTTCATGTTCCTAGCTATAGTAGTTTATGAATTGAAACAAGCAACGGACATACACCAACGGACAGACAGACAGACAGACAGAGCCGTTATATAAGGTTTCTTTTTGTACTTTGTACAGAAACCTAAAAACTAACATATTAACAATTTTATTTTATAATTTTATTTACTTTTTGTATTATTATTGTTACATAATTTATTTATTTCTTTTTCTTTTGCAATCACTAATTTAACTCTTAAAGACAACTCATATCCGAATACGTTTGTATTCGAATATGCATTAATGACACTTATATTATGAACATTATTAATATTTTTATTCAATACATCAATTTAATATGTATGTATTTAATTGATTAAATAATTTACTTACTTAATAGTTAGTGAATCCGATTATAAACCCTGTATGCTTTTGCCTTCCAGGAGTGACAAAGGTCCCAGGCAAGGAATAACAAGAACCTAGCTCTAGACTTACAGAAAAATTATATGCTGAGGACTAAGGAGAAATAAAGAAATTAATTTCAACTAAAAAATAATAATTAGGGGAACTGCCTTCAAAAAATTTCAAAATATTACTTTTCAAAACCAATTCTGTCGGTCTGTCTTTTACACCTTATTTATTTACACCTATATCTTCAAAAGTACTTACTTGATTTTTTTTTTATAAAAATTAAGATATTTTGTCGAAATCCGCAGATAGCCCCAGATTAATTTCAACCGTCTGCACTCTTTAAATTTTACTAAATTGGTACTTTAATTAATTTATGTAAATTCTCTGCCAATTAATGTGGCACGTATAGCTTCCTCGCGTCCTATTTAGTAAAATTTAATTATTTTATGCTTTTCAAACTTATTATAATTTCTAATATATTTAATTTTCCCCTCGTTTTTTTAAATCTGTCAAAATTGTTTTGATTTTGCTTCCGAGCTTACCGAAGGTAACGGAAGCTATGTGATCGTTCTGCAGAACGAAAACATGTTATATCTCCAATTTAAAAAAAATACCAAGACAGAAATCCGTTTCAGACATCAGGGAACATTTTGGGTTCCGTGTCTGTCTGTCGGTCTGTCGCTTAATTTTTGCGAACCAACATATCTCAAAAACTATATGTACTTGTATGGTAAGGTAATTTGTATGGTAGGTCATAATTAGCTCATTGTTGGTCCCATATAAGTTTCAACCTTCTGCGCTCATTTGTTTTTCTTTCACATGCGCACAAACATACATTTATTTACACATATACCTAGCTTCAAAAGTACTTATCTGCTTTGTATAAAACTTATATAGTTTATCGAAAGTAGAAGAAGAAACCGCAGATAACCCCAGATTAATTTGAACCATTTGCGCTCTTTAAGTTTTGCTAAATTGATACTTTAATTCATGTAAAAAATCAAAATAATTTTTGACAGATTAAAAAAAAAAAGGAAACATTAAACAAATTAGACAATAATGGCTTGTAAAAGCATAAACTTAATAAAGTAAGTGATAGGACGCGAGGAATCTATGTGCCACACCAATTTTGCAATATATATAAATCTGTGATATTTTATGTAAGCAAAGAAATATATATGTGTGTAAAGTAACCATTTATATTTTTAACACAAGTTTAAGAAGAAAGGAGTTGACTTTTTTGGACATATTGTATTTACATTATACAGGGTGGTCCAAAAGTCCCCCCCCCCTCTTATCTTTTGAACGGGTTGAGATAAATTAATGAAACTTGGGGGATCTCTACCATGCAAAGGGAAGTTTGTTTTCATGCAACCACCCACGTTGCCCCCAGGCCACCCAACTTCAAAATTTCAAATTGGAGTGTATATTTTTGATAGCATATTTGGATTCTATGGAGAAAAATAATTAACTTTTACTTGTAACTATTTTTTCTATCTCCAATATTTTGCCCCCTATAGGTGGGCAAAGATAGCAAAATTACCCCACCGATAATACGTTGTAAAATCTAAACGGTTAGAGATAAATTAATGAAACTTAGGGGATCCGTACCACGTAAAGGGAGGTTTGTTTTCATGCAACCGCGCTGTAGAGGCAACCTCCCATTTTGCCCCCAGACCACCTAACTTCAAAATTTTGTTTTAGAATGTATATTTTTGATAGCAGATTTAGATTCTACGGCAAAAAATAAAAATATTTTACTTAAAACTTTTTTTTCTACCTCTAATATTTTTCCCCCTATAGGGGGGCAAAGGTATAAAAATCGTAGATTTCAGCGCCTGGGGGCAAAATGGAGGTTGTCCCTTACGCGAGGGGATGATTAAACACTTCCCTTTACATGGTACAGATCCTCCAAGTTCCATGACTTTATTTTTCAAACCGTTTAGATTTTATAACGATCTAAGTGTTGTTTTTTTACTATTTCGGAAGGGTTATTTTGCTATCTTTGCCCCCCTGAGGGGGCAAAATATTGGAGATAGGAAAAATAGTTCAAGTAAAAGTTTATTATTTTTCACCATAGAATCCAAATATGCTCCAAATATACGCTCCAATTTGAAATTTTGAAGTTGGGTGGCCTGGGGGCAAAGTGGGTGGTTGCCCCTAGTGGGTGATTGCATGTAAATAAACTTCTATTTGCATAGTAGAGATCCCCTAAGTTTCATTAATTTATCTCAAACCGTTTAAAAGTTAAGAGGGGGGGGGGGGGGGAGAGACTTTTGGACCACCCTGTATTTGACAACGCAACTATAAGTTCCGGCATAAAAGTAAAATTAGGTTTCAAGGATTTATCTTATCTTCTAATTCTTAGCATTGATAAAATTATCTTCTAAGGACTGATAATGAAGGGATAGGGTGAAACGTCGCTATTTAAGTAACGTTTTGAATGTATTATTATTCATTTTATTTAACATTATTCACCCTTACAAGGACCAACCTATATATGTTCATTATAAACTAGGCATCGCGTGGCTCTATCATTAAAGCGAGCTTACAGTAATAAATATGTATTGATTATTGAAAAAATAGATAATCATGAATCATGATGAGTTGATAGATAATGGGTCTGGTAGTAGTACAGCGGCTAGTAGTAAGGGAACCACCCAGCATTCTTACTATTCCTCTAACCACACATCTCCTTTTCAATTATTATAAAATGTATCTCTTTGCTACAAAAAAACTACTGCATGTATCAAATTGAAATGTTGCATGCCTGTTTCAATTGTGCATTAGATGGTGTATATGAAGTTTTATTAAAATCGTTACGTTAGAACGTAAGATTCGGTAAAAAGTATGTTTTCTCTATTATAAACGTTTAGGTCTGCTTTAATAGTTTTAGCGATCTTTATTAATTCGGTTCTATTTTAATTATATGCTTAACGACGGAAACCAGAAAACAGGAAAAGATGGAAAACTCTGAAAGAGGTTAATATGTAATCATATATAAGAAAGTTTAGTAATGTTTGTATAGGACAGATTTGTTTAGTTCATAAGTGTTCATATCAAATTAAAAAAGTAATAAGTGTTCATATCAAATTAAAAAAGTAATAAGTGTTCATATCAAATTAAAAAAGTAATAAGTGTTCATATCAAATTAAAAAAGTAATAAGTGTTCATATCAAATTAAAAAAGTAATAAGTGTTCATATCAAATTAAAAAAGTAATAAGTGTTCATATCAAATTAAAAAAGTAATAAGTGTTCATATCAAATTAAAAAAATAATAAGTGTTCATATCAAATTAAAATAGTAATAAGTGTTCATATCAAATTAAAAAAGTAATAAGTGTTCATATCAAATTAAAAAAGTAATAAGTGTTCATATCAAATTAAAATAGTAATAAGTGTTCATATCAAATTAAAATAGTAATAAGTGTTCATATCAAATTAAAAAAGTAATAAGTGTTCATATCAAATTAAAAAAGTAATAAGTGTTCATATCAAATTAAAAAAGTAATAAGTGTTCATATCAAATTAAAAAAGTAATAAGTGTTCATATCAAATTAAAATAGTAATAAGTGTTCATATCAAATTAAAAAAAAAAAAAAAACATTAAAAATAGACTGCCAATTAGTGTGGCACACAGCTTCCTATCATGTACTTTATTGTTATATTAACATTAACATTATTGTTATATTGACATTAACATTATTGTTATATTAACATTAACATTATTGTTATATTAACATTAACATTATTGTTATATTAACATTAACATTATTGATATATTAACATTAACATTATTGTTATATTAACATTAACATTATTGTTATATTAACTAACATTATTTGTTATATTAACATTAACATTATTGTTATATTAACATTAACATTATTGTTATATTAACATTAACATTATTGTTATATTAACATTAACATTATTGATATATTAACATTAACATTATTGTTATATTAACATTAACATTATTGTTATATTAACTAACATTATTGTTATATTAACTAACATTATTTGTTATATTAACATTAACATTATTGTTATATTAACATTAACATTATTGTTATATTAACAATAACATTATTGCTATATTAACATTAACATTATTGATATATTAACATTAACATTATTGTTATATTAACATTAACATTATTGTTATATTGTTTATTCTGTGAAAAAATATTCATAGTTTTAGCGATCTTTAACACTTCATAGCGGAGCCGCATTTTGTTTTACTAAAAAATTGTATTTGAAAAAAATGTTTTCTCATTATATTATAATAGATGAAGTTAGATTTTTTTTCCCGACCTAAAATTCCAATAATAAATTTGAAGATTACGTTTACGCGAGCGTTGCGCGTGAACACTTGGACGGATAACTTTGTCTAACGAACTCATCCTGGGCATTGGTAAAATAAACATAAACATGTCTACCAAATTTCATCAAAATCGGTCGACATTTACTCAAGTTATCGTCACACGTTTTAAGGATTCGCTGACACACAGACCGACAGACAGACATGAGACCAAAAATGTTCCTTGATGTCTGAAACGGATTTCTGTCTTGGAATTTTTAAAATCGGAAACATAAAATGTTTTCGTTCTCAAAAGTGAACAAAATGCTTCGGTTACCTTCGGTAAGCTCGGAAGCAATATAACACCATCGTAGAAGCGGAGGAGCTAAGCTAATAATCATAAATTATAAACAAGAATAATTAATTCAAAAACAAGAAAATAAAATGGTTTTCTTAATAATTTTATATTTAGTGCGGTGGTCTATTTCAAAGTTAATTTATCTTTTTCAAAGAAATTGTTTTAAAAAATGGTCAGGACAAAGCTTAATAGAATGTAGGGCGAACTTCTAAAACGTCAAAACGTTTCTTGAAATTTACATCGGACAAAAAACACAAGAGATTTACATATTTACAAGAGGACCTGTTAGTGAATTGAAGCAGCGTGAAGAGAGAACAATGTAAGGTCGTTCACTACAGACTGAGCAGAGAAATGTGGGACCACCGAGTGTGTGAACCGCGACGACACACGCTTTCAACTTAGAAAGCATTTCGATTTGAAATCAGAGAGAAATGTTTCGTCCAATGTCTTTAACATTTAACAATGATGCGATTTTGTCGTGACCACCTGTTTGGGAAATTCATGGAATAATCTATTGAGTTGTGATTAAGGTGAACTTGTGGGCATAGCAACTCATAAGGTTATGGGTAAACAATTGTTAAGGATATTGTTATAAATGATAAATTAAACAAATTGAGACCGTAACTGATGTTCATTTTGTTCCCTTTCCTTATATTGACATATCAGCGGTTTATTTAGAGTGTGAACCGCATCAATAACCATTTCGACTGCGAAGTAACTGGTGCGTTGCTAAATCCCGATTATTTATCTGTGACCGTACTAACGCGAATATTAAAGATAGAATCTATTTAAAATAATTACAAGATAAAAAATTTAATGATGATAATATAATTGTCATTGTTATGTATAATATTAGTGAAAAAAAAAAAAAAAAAAAAATACATAGTTCCGAATTTATTTACTTCACTGTATAATAATGACAACCATCTAGAGAGCTGATCTTAAACCTATAAAAGGACAAATCTTTGTACAACGGATCTCACCAACACCGAATCTAAACCGTGCCATTGATATGCCCTTGTGTAGGGACAGTAAGAGAAGAAAAATGAGTACAAGTAAAGAAGTGCAGATGAAACACAAGTGTAAACAAACCTGGTTGTCACACGTCAATTAATTTATTTATTTGTTTACTTTTCACTGTCATTCAATGTTTACCTCTTAAAGGCGGGTTTACACGATCCAAGTAGACTTGGATCAAGTAATTTTGATCAAATCTACTTGGTCAAAGTAAAAATGAATTTTTCATGCAGGTTTACACGATCCAAGTATACTTGGTCCCAGTAGGTGAACTTGTCAAAAAAGAAAACATTTAGAAGCAAAGGAAAAAAAAAACAAAAATTTAAAAACAGTTTGTATTCTGTAAAAACTTTTAATAACTTGTAAATAAAATGTAAAAATTAGTTAACAAGAAAGAAGGTTTTACTCGTGACGTCACCGTTATGAAATATCGAAAACAAACATTTCGATCACCTGTATTTTTTATTGTATGAACGCGAATCATTTTGAAAAATTTGATCCGAAACGCTGTTCACACATCCGAAACGGATGTGTGAACGTAGTAATAATTTGGGACGTATGGAATAGAGGAAGTTTTAAGTTTTTACCAACTTTAAGATGCTTAATAAGAACTCTAAAAAGACAAATAGGATCAAATCATTGAATTGAAAAAGCTTTTCTAAACTTAAATTCTATTTTATTTCATGATTTTTTATTTTGAAAAAAAAAAAAACTCAATTTATCTCATATATTTTTTAGCTTGAGTATTAGAAAAAGCACATGGTAGAAAATGTTTAAAAGTTAAACTTAAGTAGATTTAAGATTTTTTTTTTTTCCGAAAGCAGTGAGCATACACTAGAATTTGAAGAAGAGAGGGTGATACTGAGAGTATGCTTAAAACGACTTTAAGCTTTGCACGGGGTTTTTGGCAGCTTCGAAAATAGCGGGAAGATAATGAGGTGACTGATTCGTAGGTTCACTGCTGTGGAAGTAACGTTCAGTGGGAAACTTAGCAGAGTTTTTAGCTACATGATTGTTCCATTTGGATTTTTAAGCTTCTTATACTGTACTAACGCACACTAGACTTGCCACCTGTGACCCTAGCATCCACTCTGTTTATTTTCTCTCTCGTATTAATCCATCAATAAGGGGGGGGGGGCACTAACTTGATTTGTTTTTCTTTTCTTTATTTTTTTGTTGTTATATATATATATATATATATATATATATGATCCCTGCTCATATATAAAGATAGAAAAGGGGATGATGATATATGATAGGTTGCATGGGAAAATATTGGTCTGTTCGTCATATTTTGAAAAGACTGAGAATTACCATAAGATAAGAAAATTCCCTCTAAACAAATATTGAATAATATAAATAATTTTACTCATCTCGTTGTTTTATCATTTATCTTTATCAATTATCTTGCTACGTTGCATTTTTCTTTAAGTAACTTATTAAACTAATTCGGACTTAATATGAAAAAACACCGATTGCCAAACTCAATCCGAAAAAATATACTAGATTTCCAACTTTCACACTAAAATACAACCATGAATAAATAATAACCTTTAAAAAAAAATTAAATAAATTAAAAATGTATCATAAGTCTGTACTTGTACCCTTTCAATTAATTCAGTGTGAAGTGTGGATCCTTAAGGGTAATATGAATTAACAACTCTCAATTCGGTGGCAACGTTTCGGCCCGACAAGCCATTTTCAAGCCTAGAAGTGAAAACTTTATTTAGAAGAAAACGTCATGTTACTACATACATATTGTGAAAATTACTTGACTAGTTACATAAAAATACCTGTAATATAGTTAAGTGAGGGTCGTAATGGTTGTGACTAAACATATGTTGTCAATATCCATGGAACCAAAACATCGTTCCTTCGTCAAATTAAATAAATAAATAAAATATTCTAACATCTCCTCACTCTCGGTCTAACAGGTATGTACGTAATACAAATAATTAAAATTGAAAATGACTAGAAATAAAATTAACATTAAAAAACAACGGATATTTAATTAACAAAAACATTATTGGTAACTCGTAGTATTAAAAATGTATGTCACTATCGTTATCATAGAATGGTGGGTCTCTTATTAGACTACTTTAACGTAAATTTATAATAATGAAAAAATAAATTATTGCAGTTGCTGATTATGTCATTCAAAATGGTAGTTAAGAGACAGTATTATTAAAATATTTATATATTTGTAATTAAATCAACTATAAAGTAATAAATTGTATCAGTGTCCTCAGGTAACACTGGTATGTAGTTATGTTGTTCCACGGCGGGAACTATGATTTGAATTGGTGTAGATTCCACTATAATATTTGTTTAGCGATCTTGAGTCTGTTTTTACATTGACTGTGGATTCTGATCTGATCGCTATGTTGAGGGCTTCAAACATCTTTCTACGATTAGATTTGTTTTCAACATTAATAATTTTAGTGCCCTCAAACTTAAATTTGTGGTTGGTGGCCAAAGCATGACTAGATAATGCTGTGTTGGAGCTACCCTTAATCTCATCATATTTATTTAATTTGACGAAGGAACGATGTTTTGGTTCCATGGATATTGACAACATATGTTTAGTCACAACCATTACGACCCTCACTTAACTATATTACAGGTATTTTTATGTAACTAGTCAAGTAATTTTCACAATATGTATGTAGTAACATGACGTTTTCTTCTAAATAAAGTTTTCACTTCTAGGCTTGAAAATGGCTTGTCGGGCCGAAACGTTGCCACCGAATTGAGAGTTGTTAATTCATATTACCCTTAAGGATCCACACTTCACATTAAAAATTTATATAAATTTTATATTTAGAAAAAAATGTAAAATAATTTAAATTTCTTTACATAGATTATAGTTATTATATCTATTTAAAGACCAACAAATCGAAACAAACATATACTTTTATTGGAATAAATGTTGTTGCCTTAGCTTAGCAATAACAAATATACTAATGATATTATGTTCTACGTAAGAACAAAGTATGAATTAAGTAAGAACTAAGTAAGAACTTAGTGAGAACTAAGTAAGAAAGTAGCCACGAAAATTTAAGTAAAAAACTGATGATGTATCAAATTCATGCCTTAATCTCTTTTATTATAAACGAGCCGTTAGGTCCGTGGCAACGGGCTTAATTTTAGTTATCTATTTAGATAAATTATTGTATCTATTTTAAGACCAACAAATCTAAACAAACATTTATTTTTATTGGAATAAATGTTGTTGCCTTAAGCTTAGCAATAACAAATATACTAATAATACTAAGTACTAAGTAAGAACTAAGTAAGAATTAAGAATTAAGTAAGAAAGTTGCCACGAAAATTTAAATAAAAAAACTGATGATGTATCAATGCATGCCTCGCTCTCTTTTATTTTAACCTAGCCCTTAGATTCGTGGAAACGGGCTTAATTTTAGTTATCTATTTAGATACATTATTGTATCTATTTTAAGACCAACAAATCTAAACAAACATTTATTTTTATTGGAATAAATGTGGTTGACTTAGCTTAGCAATAACAAAGCATTTCGAGGTGCGTCGTCTTCGCAGTCGTCGGGACACTACTCTATTATATAAATGATATGTAATTTCAAGTTCAATGCATTAGTGTGTGCCTTTGTCTGGAGTGTAGAAGATATTAAGGATTTTTCTTTTTTTTATAAGTTGAACCTAACATAAGGGTGGTTGTTTGTCGGGGTAGTAATAGCAAGTTACTGCAGGTACTAGAAATAAAGTAATCATTTACTGGAACCCTTAAAAGGTTCGACTCCACCCCCTTACAACTGAGACACAGATATATAACTATATATGTGATTAAAATCATTCTCCTTAGATATTACTTATATCTTTATTAAGCCCTTTCATTATTTTTGTTGTTCTACAAACCTTTTAATCCTTTTTGTTTAATTATAAAAAAAGACGTAATAAAGAAATCGTGCAACCAAATTACAAGAATTATTACGCTAAAAAAAATAATCCTTAGTATATGTGGTTAGCTGTCGATATAAAAATTTGTGTTTTACCTGAATTACTTATTAATTCTTGGTTTAACTTCTTGAAATTTCTTTTACCTATCTTCATTTATTTTGCTTCCGTGCTTACCGAAGGTAACGGAAGCTATGTGATCGTTCAAAAGAACGAAACATTTTTAGGTCTCCGATTTCAAAAATTCCAAGACAGAAATCGGTTTCAGACATCAGGGAACATCTTTGGTTCCGTGTCTGTCTGTCGGTCTGTCGGTCGGTCTGTCGTTCAATTTTTGCGAACCAACATATCTTAAACCTACACGTCCAATTTTAATGAAATTTGGGTGGTAGGTCATAATTAGCCCATTGTTGGTTCCATATAAGTTTCAACTATCTGCGCCTATTTTTTTCTCTTCCATATGCGCACAAACATACATTTATTTACACCTATAGCTTGGGGAGCTAGCGTAGCCGTGTGAGTTAAACCACGTCTGCTCGGCCATCACTGAATCTCGAGTGGAACGAGACGGGGTTCGATTCCTCACTGTGACACTCTGATTTATATGGCTCACTATTGATCACATCATACTCGCTTTGGCGGTACTATGTACAGAGGTATGATGTGTGAAGTGGCTGGAACTCTCTACCGCGGGGCGTAAAAAGGGCCTAAGTGATGGCCTAATTGCAAGGTTCGAACAAGTGGTTCGTCCTACCCGTCCTAGTAGAAAGTACTAGACTACTACACCTATAGCTTCAAAAATACTTATCTGATTAGAATGAAACTTTTATAGTTTATCGAAAGTCCCGCATATAGCCGCAGATTAATTTGAACCGTCTCACAGTGCGGGATTTTCCAAATCTAGCTGGACAAAAGTATAAAAATTTAATTTAAAAAAACAAATCAAAAAGCAGTTTAATGATACAAGGAAAGTCTAAAAGAAAAAAAAAATCATCAAGAAAATTAATTCAAAGAGATTACGGGTTTGTAGATCATAGTCCAAAAAAATAATTTAGAATATTTATTAATCAGTTTGTAACTAGCCTTGGTTCAAACACTTTCAATTTAAAAATATTTTTACACTTTTCTTTGGCTTTAATCGTGTAGAATGGCATTAAATGGAGCCCCTGTAAGGTAAGTACCCACTTTAAAAAAAAACAAACAAATAAATAAAAAATATATTTTAAACATATTTAATTTGTCTTTCATGCAATGAAAAATAATGAAATATTCGGGTAAATTTTAAATTGGGAATCCCACAATATCCCACTATATTATTGACGTTTTTTCAAACATAAAGCCATGTGGTTTACAGATTGAGTAACATTTTTTGCGCATATTTGCGCAAACCTTACCTAATAACCTAAATAACTCAACTTTATCATTGAGGATAATTTTTCCAAACGCTATTTCTTTTTTTTTTTTCAAAATCATTGTTATTAAGAAAATATCTTCTCCAAGTTTGGGTAACTACGGCAAATCAATCTAATAAATCAAAGGCTGTGTATACCAAAACTGTGCAACATCACAATGTAAATCATGAGAAGCAATGAGAATTGCATCAAATATATAAAAAAAAATATAAACTGTAGATACATAATATCTTAAAATGTATTTAAAAATAATAAAATACTTTAGTTTATTATATCTATTTCATATTTAACTAGAAAACAAAAATTAGATTACCAAAATTAAATATTTT
Source organism: Gerris lacustris (assembly GCA_951217055.1). Classification (NCBI taxonomy): domain Eukaryota; kingdom Metazoa; phylum Arthropoda; class Insecta; order Hemiptera; family Gerridae; genus Gerris; species Gerris lacustris. The sequence goes on along the minus strand of OX578277.1, from coordinate 105,953,962 downwards.
ACAAAAAAATAATTTTGTCCAGCTAGATTGGGAAAATACCACACTGTGCGTCTGCACTCTTTAACTTTTGCTAAATTGATACTTTAATTCGTGTAAAAAATCAAAACAATTGTGATTTAAAAAAACGGGGGAAAAAATTAAACAATACAACACAACAATGCTTGTAAAAGCATAAAATCAATAAAGTACGTGGATAGGCTGCGAGGAAGCTATGTGCCACACCAATTGGCAGTCTATTTTTTTGCAGCGTTGTTAAAATTGTATAGAAAATTGAAATGGAGAAATTGCGACAGTAAAATCATCCTCTTCTAGTCATCTAATCAAGTTCTAACTTGGCACATAGGCAGTACTAATATTAAAACATTCTATCAAATATTAGGGTTATTATTTTTTTACATTATGATTTCATTTATATAATCGAGTAGTGTCCAGACGACGAACACGATGGTGACAACCACGCACCTCAAAATGATTTGTTATTGCTAATCTAAACATTTTGCGCAAAAATGATGTTTGCTCAAAACCTGATGTCTTCAAATTTAGGCCATACACGTCAAACATCATGTTTCATCAAACAGCCCCATACACGGTCAAATAGTTTGCGCAAACTTACTTTTATCTCCACTATGTCTCCTAGTGTATATTTAACGTAACAATATCAATTACAGGAAATCCATATACAAATGTAGTTAGAAATAATTATTAAAAGATGATTGTATATTTCAAAATAAAGGAAGTAAGTTTTGATAGGTTTTAATTAACAAGTAGTTAAACTGTTAAAGATAATTAAATGTAAAGATCGAGGCGCATGCGTGGTGAGTTTAATGTAGTTTTTATATCGTACGAGTTGAGATGATCAGATTATAACTTACATATTTAATTGGAAACATATGAAGTTATTTGGGAGGTCTGATAGTCAACACTGGGCAGTGTATTTGGAGACAAACAGTAACTCTTTATTTAGTTCCGTGTTAATGTCTAAACATAGCCCCACTATCACTTTCATACTCTCGCAAGTAGTCAGCTGTAATAAATGTAAAGAAAATAAAACTCTAAAGAGTAAAAAGTAATAAGTTTATAGTAAATAATTACTGTGAAAATAATTTGTTTTAACCATTTTAGGTGTTAACAAAACTATAATATGTTTTATTGACCATTGTGTTTGTAATATTTAATTCATAATCATAATATAGCTTAGGGTCAAAATTTCGTATGGCTTTAAAGATTAGTTTTTTTAAAGGTATTTTTGGATACTAGATAGAATTTGCATTGGTGACTCGGTGATAGGTATCCATTACTTCCGTTTCTGCTTGTTAATTGGGGAAGACATGTCCAGTGAACAAAAAAGCATCGTCAAATAAATTGGTAACTATTGATTAGAAATGGCGATCGCAGGTTTTGGAATCCCATATCATGCGTCTAATGGGAGTTGACACGCTGTCCACATGCGACTTATCAGTACAACAGTAGTCCAAAGCAGTTTTGTTGAGCCAAGCAGACTGTTGCACCGCAGATTATAATTAATTGAATGAACTACTAAGAGCCGTATTCTTCAACTCGATCAGTCAAGTAGCTATGAAAGTATTCAGGGAGAGAAGAAAGTGATGTTTTAGCCACACTCTTAGAAGACTTCACCAAGGGACAGAATACACCAAGGGCCTGTCTCGTCAGGAATACTCAAGGAGTGAGGAAGCTTGTCGGCCGATCCAGGAAGAGTTACATAAACGGTTTGAGGCAGTATGGTCAATCCAGAACGAGCCACATAAAAGGAGTGAGAAAGCACGGTAGCCGATCTAAGATGAGCTACATAAAAGGTTTGAGGTAGCATGGCCAATCCAGAACGTGCTACATAAAAGGAGTGAGAAAGCACGGTAGCCGATCTAAGATGAGCTACATAGAAGGAGTGAGGTAGCTTGGTCAATCCAGAACGTGCTACATAAAAGGAGTGAGAAAGCACGGTAGCCGATCTAAGATGAGCTACATAAAAGGTTTGAGGTAGCATGGTCAATCCAGAACGAGCCACATAAAAGGAGTGAGAAAGCACGGTAGCCGATCTAAGATGAACTACATAGAAGGAGTGAGGTAGCATGGTCAATCCAGAACGAGCCACATAAAAGGAGTGAGAAAGCACGGTAGCCGATCTAAGATGAGCTACATAGAAGGAGTGAGGTAGCATGGTCAATCCAGAACGAGCCACATAAAAGGAGTGAGAAAGCACGGTAGCCGATCTAAGATGAGCTACATAGAAGGAGTGAGGAAGCATGGCAAATCCAGAAAGATTTTTATAAAAGGAATGACAAAAACTTGGCCAATCCAGAAAGATCTTCATAAAGAAGTGAGGAAAAGGTGGCCAATCCAGGAAGAACTGCAGAAAATAAGCGAGGAAGCGTGGCCAATCCAGCATGAGCTTTATAAAAGGAGTAAGGAAGCATGGCCATTTTAGGATAAACTACATATATGGAGTGAGGAAGCATGGCCAATGCCAAGAAAATGGCCAATTCAGGAAGAGCTGCAAAAAAGAAGTGAGAAAGAAAACCTGAAAGAGTCTGCTTGAAGTGACAAGAATTAATTCAAGTATCTATATTGCTTTCACACTGATCATTAAATAGATATTTTTTTTCAAACCTAAAATAATAAAAATTTACTTAAAAAACTTATATTTATTACTATTATTTATTTTTTTTTTATTTTTTTTTTTATCGATTAGAAACGATGACGTTGTAAAGGCCGAAAGCTGCTTTTGTTAAATTAAAAAATATTATTATACATAAAGAGATAGCTTCTTTGCACCCATTTTTATTTTGAATTTAAAGTTTTCTTTATATTAGAACCCATAAAGTATTCATTATATAGAGTTTAGTCTTAACTACTATAAGTATAATAGAAATTACAGCATGAGAAATCTGATTTGATAAACAAGTATTATTTTATATGAAGAGATAATTTCTTTCAATATACTTTCATTTTTTAACTTTAAAACTTAATTTTAATTTAAACCCTTTAAATGGTCTAAAGTACTAAGTTCAATAGAAACGTTAAAATAAAATAATTACTCAATTTTGACTCACTAGTCAATTAAAATAAGTATTCTTAAGAAATAGTAGTGAGTAGTAGAATGAGTACAATGCTAGACTCATCTTGGAATCAAGATATTATAACAGTTTTAACTCTATTTAAAAATATGACGTGAAGAATTATTATCTATTATATGGTTGTCTTTAAGAACTATACTTTACAATATCTCTAGAACTAGAACTACAAAGAAATGTCTCTATAATAGAATAAAGACATGTCTCGTCGTTTTTCAGTTGAAGTGTTACTATACGAGTACACTCTCAAGTCGAAGGCGCCTTTATTATGCAGTTGTACTAATTTGATGTAATTGAGTCTACGTTTAGATTAAACAGGAGTCATCTTATTATTATTATTATTTTGTTGTTTTTTTTCTTACCAAATCAAAAGTAATATTTGTAATTCTAAAGCTGTAGGTATTTTAAGTTCTATTCAAAATAAATAATAGAGTTTTATTTGAAACTATGTATGTATATACTTATTCACCAATAATTAAAAAATTCATCCGACAGAACTCAGAAAAACTTTCTCGTATACGAGTTCATAATTACTTAGCCCAGTGTTATCCATTTATTAGTTTCCGTAGATACATTTAATTATTATTGATAATTTCATCAAAATATATCATAAAAATAACTTCCTCTCGGCGTGGAATCGAACCCGGCCTCTCTCCGTCCGCGTTTAAAGTATTTTCTCAGGAAATATATTTTTACCGGAAAAAATGCTTATATCGTAAGATATAAAAGCCCCGTAGTATAGGTTCCACGCAATACACAGATGGCAGACAGAATATATATATATTTTTTTTTTAAAAAAACAACACTTTTTTGGACTCAAGGGAACTCAAAACATATAAATCAATAAAAAAATCTCAAAATTGAATTTTCGCGCTTGTGTTGATTTAAAAAGAAGAAGAATTATTAAATTTTATAAATATAATTTTATAGCTAAAAGGAGATACTTGTTAAGGACGAAACAAAATAAGTTTCAAAACTCATAAGTAACTTTATATACTAAGCTATCGTTTTATATAAGAAATCGTTCAAAACCTAATCCGTATTTCTAAACCTACCCCCCCCCCCCCCCCAGAGCCAATAGAGTAAAAAAAAATGCTTTGTTGAATAAGTAGTTCCCCTTTTCTTGTTACCACTACGAATACTCCCCCCCCCCCCCTCCCCCAATCTAAACTGACATAGAATGCCCCCCCCCCAGACCTAGCCACTGGATACGCCACTGGACAAAATCAGTTTCAGACAACAGGGAACAAATTTGGTTACGTGTCGGTCTGCGCTCAATTTTTGTGAACCAACACATCTTAAAACCTACCCGTCGGATTTTAATGAAATATCGATAAGGTTGGTCATAATTTGTCCATTTTTGGTCCCATAAAAGTTTCAACCTTAAGCGCTAATTTATTTATCTTCCACATGCGCACAAACATACATCTATTTACACCTATATCTTCACTTCAAAAGTACTCATCTGATTTTTATGAAATTTTGATGGATTATTGTGAGAGAGTCCCAAATTAATTTTAACCGTCTGTTCTGTTTAAATTTTTCAAAATTGATACATAATTCATGTAAAAATTCAAAACATTTTTGACATATAGGTTAAACATATTTTTTAAAAAAGTGAAAATAGGTTGTAAAAGCATAAAGTTATTTAAGTATACGAAATAGGTCGTGAGGAAACTATGTGCCACACTAATTGGCAGACTATACTAATTTTCTGACACATACTAATATACTAATCTCAAGAATAAATTTGAAGAGATCGTCTAACGTATTAAATATAAATTGTTTAATCAATATTTGTAGGTAGTAGCTTTAAAATCAAAGAACGAAACTGAAAGCGTAGGAGTTGTTTATAAATGCGTGAAATTATTCCATTAAAATTTGTTTCGGTTTGAAAAAATTGATTTGAATAAACATTTAAATAATATAGATTCTTGGATCACATTCGGTTATTAAAACTGACCATCGTTTTTTGTTTTCACCGACTTACTCTTCTACAATTTGCCACTTAAAGTTTTTTATATTTATGTAATTTATATGAATAATTGAGTCACAATGGTTCTATTTAATTAAATCATTAAAAAATGCGTGATTCACATCACTTGACAAAAATATCACGCTATTTACTAAAAAACACTTTAAAAATTTGGTTAAAAACCAAGACAGTCAACAACGTTATCGCATATGATTTTTGGACAACTTTCTACGAAATTGCAAGCAATGGGGAATTAACGAAACTGACTTATTAATTCTTGGTTTAACTTCTTGAAATTTCTTTTTATTGGTCTTATATTACTTTGCTTTGTAAGTTTCATCGCACATTTCCGTTTCTCCAATTTTGAACCACTTCCCGTAATTCAATCTTCCCTAAATTTTGCACATAGATACAACTAAGGTGAAGAATACAGAAACCAAAAAAAAAAGGTTGAAAATAAGACCAGTTTTGAAAAATGGCATTTTTATACTAATTATTCCTATCTTCATTTATTTTGCTTCCGAGCTTACCCAAGGTAACGGAAGCCATGTGATCGTTCTGAAGTACGAAAATATTTTATGTCCCCGATTTCAAAAATTCCAAGACAGTAATCCGTTTCAGAAATTAGGGAACATTTTTGGTTCCGTGTCAGTCTGTCGGTCTGCCGCTAAATTTTGCGAACCAACATATCTTAGAAATTGAATGTCCGATTTTAATGATTCTCTTTCAAATGCGCACAAACATACATTTATTTACACCTATAGCTTCAAAAATACATATCTGATTTGTATGAGACTTTTATAGTTCATCGAAAGTAACCCACAGATAGCCCCAGATTAATTTGAACCGTCTGCGCTCTTTAACATTTGCTAAATTAATATAACTACTTTAATTCATGTAAAAAATAAATAAAAAATAGACTGTCAATTAGTGTGGCACATAGCTTCCTCGCATCCTATCATGTACTTTATTGTTATGTTAACATTAAAATTATTGTTATATTACTTTATTGTTATATTGTTTATTGTGTAAAAACTATTAATATAGTTTTAGCGATCTTTAACACTTCATAGCGGTGTCGCTGTTGGTTTTACTAAAAAAATGTATTTGAAAAAAATGTTTGTCTCGTTGACTAGATGAAGTTAGATTTTTTTCCCGTCCTAAAATTCCAATTTTAAATTTGAAGTTGACGTTTACGCGAACGATACGCGTGAACGCTTGAACGGATATCGTTGTTAACGAACTCGTCCTGGGCATTGGTAAAATGAACACGTTTACCAAATTTTATCAAAATCGGTCGACATTCTATCGTCGTACGTTTCATAATTCGCGGACACACAGACAGACAGACAGACAGACAGACACGAGACCAAAAATGTTCCCTGATGTCTGAAACGGATTTCTGTCTTGGAATTTTTAAAATCGGAGACATAAAAGTTTTTCGTTCTCAAAAGTGAACACAATGCTTCCGTTACCTTCGGTAAGCTTGGAAGCAAAATATCATTACAAGTACTTAATTATTCTGATCGTAACATCTAATTACGTGTCACAAAAATATCAACAGAGTTTGATCAATAATTAACAATAAAATGTTCGAAACCGATCACTGATAGATATTAACTAAAATAATATTTTGAAAATAAACCAATAGCGTTTAATTAGATACCTGTATTTTGATTGAAAGCGAAAGTATACAGAAGCAAAAAAAATATTGTGTCGATAAACTTGAGGACGTGAAAGCTGGGGGTCATGGATGTGTGTTAAAAAGATTTATAACTTTATTTTTTTTCTTGAAAATATGACGTGATTAATCGTGTTTTTACATACAGGTTATACTTGTTCTTTATTTACATATGTAATAGTGTTGTGATGTAATTCCGCTTTTAAAGAGCTTAATTTTGGCGTGAAGTAACACGTTTTCATTAAGTAAATTCAAATTAATTTTTTTCCCAACTTAATTATTATATTAAAAGAGAAGTTAAAGTTTGAATTAATCAGAGAAGCAGTTTATATTAGTTAAATTAATTTGTTGCTGATTAAAAATACTCTGCCAATCAGGCAGAAAGAAGTACAACTAGGGTACAAGGTACTTCTTTAGATTGTTACTCCCCTGTTTTAATAGAATATGGATGACTTTGGCTAAATAACTATTAAGACAAAGGGATGTTTTTGTCCAATTTACTTTGGGACAAAAGGAATATCACACTTCTGTTTTTATAAGGGGAGTAACAGTCTAAAGAAGAATATTCCATAATACACCTTTTTTAGATTGTTACTCCCCTATGTTTTAATAAAATATGGATGACTTCGGCTAAATAACTATTAAGACAAAGGGATGTTTTTGTCCAATGTACTTTGGGACAAAGGAATATCACACTTCTGTTTTTATAAGGGGAGTAACAGTCTAAAGAAGAACATTCAATACACCTTCTTTAGATTGTTACTCCCCTATGTTTTTATAGAATATGGATGACTTTGGCTAAATAACTATTAAGACAAAGGGATGTTTTTGTCCAATGTACTTTGGGACAAAGGAATATCCCACTTCTGTTTTATAAGGAGAGTAACAGTCTAATGAAGAACATTCCATACACCTTCTTTAGATTTTTACTCCCCTATATTTATTTTATAAGGGGAGTAACAATCTAAAGAAGTGCCAAAAGTATTTGGATAAAAATGATTTCGGATGTTACGGTATAACAGAACACGGAATTATAGAAGAATAGAGCCCACCCTGAGGACCAAAACCATGGTTCGCAGAGGTAAAAGGAAAGAACTTGGTGAGCGTGATAAATAGACTAAGATGCAACCACGGAATCTGCCCCAAGTACCTAAAGATGATCGGAAGAAGCTCCTCAGATATGTGTGACAGATGTAATGAAGTCGGAGATCTAGAGCATTTAATTATGAAATGTACAAAGTACAGAGATAGTAGGGAGAGATTGCTCCACAGCATCTCAGATAAAATAAAACTACCAGTTTTTTATAAAAGCATTCTTCAAAGCAATAATATTGTGTTTCGTGAAATATACAATTTTCTTAATAGTGAACAAATAAAAATTTAAATTAATAGGAAAACGAGCAAATAAAAAACATTAATACTTGTATGGCTGTATAGTTGAAAAGCTAATGCCAACACAAAAAAAAAAAAAAAAAAAAAAAAAAAAAAAGATGTTACGGTGAAACATTATATAAATCAAATAAGGCTGCCTCTTTTAACTGCTTCAAAGGAAATAGATTTGATGAAAGGAGAGTGGTTCACTTCACCAGCAGGTAGGGGAGCAACCAAATATTTGAGGTTTTAAACAACTAACTTATTATTTAGAGGGTTCCGAACCTAAATAATTGTTTGTACTTCACCGACACACTTGATTCGGTTTCTTTTCTATACGATGATAGAAGGGAGGGAGGATTTAGAAGGTGATAAGACCACTCTGAGGGTTACAACCCTTGGGACAATAGAGGGTCCATAGTGTAGGGGGAGTTGTAAGTCTTAATCTAGTCAATCTATCCACAGAGGAAAGCATGACCCATTAACACCATCTAATGGAACGTAGCAAAAACCTCCTGGCATCACCTTATCCTGAAATACAATAACTTCAACCATCTCCAATATCTATCATTGAACGTTCACCAGCCAACACCGACTCGAAACCGTCACCCTCCCGGTTATAGCTGTCCTCATTGATTAACGACATCACCTCGATATCCCACCGTCTAGAAACAAAAGAGATACATATATATCTCTAACCGTTCACTTACTTATCGAAACATCTATCCCTTGTTAGTCTAAACCCTTGGGAAGCCTTTTCAACAGACTCAACTCAAGGGTCATTTGTCTTCCAATCCTTTCGTCCTAATTGATTCCGATTCAAATGAACCAACAACTTTTTTTAAAATAAAATATTAATTAATATCATGACTGTGTAACGATCATGAATTGAATACATAAAACTCGTTATATCTTTTATCTACGATTGATACGAAATATAAACATTGTATCTCTGTTTAGATGCGTAGAAAGTGATTCTTTACGTACTTGTATTCATTGCTCATGCGCGTCTTATAGTTCTGAAGAATTCATCTTCTTTACCACCCTAGGGCGGTAAAGAAGAGGAATTCTTCAGCTTTACGCACGATTAGCGAGTTTGTTTAAATTTAACAAAACTAATTTGCTGTTCTTTTATTAAAGTAACTGTTTATATCGAGTTTTAGTGAAAAACAATGAGTGAATCAAGTGACTTTGACGAAAATGTGGAGAATAATACTCCTCCAAAAATAATTAATTCGGCAAAAAAATACAACTCAAGAATGAATGCCATCTTTATCAAGAGAGAGATACGAACTTACATACAGCAAGTTTCTATTTTTCTGTGTTTATTATTTAAATCTAACAATCGTAGATAAAGTGCGGTACGAAACTCGTGCGAAAACGGCATCTTGCATTGCTTGTGTGGTTTTACTACCCTCGCTGTCGCTCGGGTGTAAACTCCACACTCGCATGCAAAATGCTACTTTCTGCACTCGACGCTTAATGTACTATGTAATAGAGTTATTGGAATGAGTTCCTTATGGCACGTTACAGCGTCTGGAGCTCGGGAGTGCATCCGAATAAATCAACCGTCACGAAATTGACCAATGACGATAACTTGAGTAAAAGATGACCGAGTTAGTTGAAATTTGGTACACTCTCCGTAACTATTTGTCTAAGCAGGCCAAGCGCGCGAAGCGATTGCCCATGGCCCATGCTTTTAGACAAATAGTCCCCCACCACAGCTTGGACCAAGGACTCTCGCCGTTGTCGCGGTGGTATGTAGATGGGAATTTTGAATCTTTCTTTCTAAACACAGTGGCCAATCGGAGGATACTTTCCGAACGGCCCTCGTATATGAGAAAGTTTTGTTCGATTTGTTGGACAGATTTCTTTCTTTATTTATAGTAACCATGTTCTTTTTCTTTCATTCTTATTCTCAATATCAGGGCCGTAACTACAATTTGGGGGGGGGGGGGGGTCCTGGGGCAAGATTATTCTGGGGGCCCTTCGTGGTGTCGAGGGGATACCCTTCCCTCCAGAAAAAGGGGGGTTTGGGGGTCCTTCCCCGGAAGTTTTTTGAAAAATAACGCCCCAAAACGTGGTTTAATGCATTCTAGAGGTCAAATTTACCCACATCTATAATATTTTATTTTGCACATGACCCAAAATCGAAAATGTCTAATGTAGCCTCTATTCTATAGCTAAATCCTCACTTACCTCCTGGTTACTTTAGTTAGGCTACTACATAAATACATATATAACTTATACGATCTCTTCGTAACAGTTAAAGGAAAAAACTCTGATGGAGGTGAACAATATATTCAGTAAGCTTCAGAGTTTTTTGTCAGTTCACTGTGTAATAGTCCTCAAAAAACTTACTGGTGAACTACGTTTGTCATGGGGCCCCTGGTGAGTGAAAATATTGAATCTTTTTCTGTAAATATCTAGGGGCCCCCTAGTTTCAAAAGAACCGTTTAATAATAGTCCATAATTATTCTTTCCTGAAACGAATTTTTTTTATAAATGGCTTTTAAAATTCATATTACTTCGTTTTGCCCATTGAAATTCAAATAGGGCCGTAGGATCGGGGGCCCCCAGGACCGGGGGCCCCGGGGCACTGCCCCGGTTGCCCCGGTGGTAGTTACGGCCCTGCTCAATATTAAACTTTTATCATTTTCAAAAAGAAATAGTTGATACTATGATGTTAAATTGTTATAGTACAGCTGACTGAGGTCATGGTTGCTGTTCGAAAGATCTGGTTACCTCTATAAGACAATTTGAAAAGATACATGTATACCAAAGAGCTGTATCACATCAGACTGATAGGTCATGGAGTAGATCGAAGGATCTAGTAACCTCTATAAGAAAATATAAAAATATGTATAAATGAAAAAGACACGTCTAAACTGAAGGAAATTGCCATGGTGATTAGATTATGAACGGGGGAGCTAATCGGCTGGGATTCATTTCCTACAGCCTGGTAGGGCTCGGTTGTATAACCTCAGGGGGTGCAACCCTTCGTTAAGGTGCTAGGGCCAATTTTCCTGCATTTTTATAAAACACATTCGCCGCATGTGAAGCACTTTAGAAAATAGTCTGTCAATTAGTTTGGCACATAGCTTCGTCACATATTATCACGTATTTCATGGATGCTATGTTTTTTACACCTCAGTATTGTCTAATTTATTTCATTGTTTTCCCCTTTTTTTTAATCTTGACGAAATTGTTTTCTTTCACGAATAAAAATATAAATTTAGCAATGGTTGACATTAATCAGGGGTTATCAGTGGTCTACTTTTGACAAACCATCCAAATTTCTTAAAAATCAGATGAACATTAAATATTACTGAATTGACCTTTTTTTACTACGTTTTTATTAGCTTGCTTTCATGTTTGTTTGTCCGGTACAAATCTGGCAATCGATTTCTAACTAACTTCCCGAGTAGCTAGACATTTGAAACTTATAGCATAGGTCAGAACACGATGACAATGCATTATTTTAATACTTTTAGCCATCTTTCAGCAGAATTTAATTGGTTTTCAGCAAATTTTGCTGTATGGAAAGTTAGTTCGGAAAAAATCCGCCAGTTATTATATTTGTTTTGCCATATCCCATATTTACAATCTTCATTTTGAAGGGGTTTCAAATTTGTGATTTTTATAAATAAGAGATAAACATTGAATGACAGCAAAACAGGAAATACATCGATTATATTATTTCAAATATATCGATAGAACGGTTTAGATTTGGTGTTGGGGAGATCCGTTGTACAAATATTTGTCCTTTTATAGGTTTAAGATCAGCTCTCTAGATGGTTGTCATTTATGTGAAGTAAATAAATTCGGAACTATTTTTTTTTTTTTTTTCACTAACATTATATATTATATAACAATAACAATTATATTATCAACATTACATACGATTCAACAGAAAATTTAAAAACGTAGTATATAAAAAGTTCTTTTTATCTTGAAATTATTTAGAAATCGAACCAGCCTACAGAAAGCCCAAAAGAACTTTCAACAGCCTGTGAATATTCATTATTGTCAAATTGACATATTCGTATAACAAAAAATTGACAGATTTAAAAAAGGAGAGACAAATAAATAAAAAAACAATAATGGGTTGTAAAAGCATAAGATCGATAAAGTACGCATGATAGGATGCGAGGAAGCAATGTGCCACACTAATTGTCAGATTATTTTTACACACTTAATACATTATTTCCTTTTTGCTTTATATTATACATATCTATAATTTCAAGATAGAAAGAACTTTTTATATACTACGTTTTTAAATTTTCTGTTGAATCGTATGTAATGTTGATAATATAATTGTTATTGTTATATAATATATAATGTTATTAAAAAAAAATAGTTCCGAATTTATTTACTTCACATAAATGACAACCATCTAGAGTCTAGAGAGCTGATCTGAAACCTATAAAAGAACAAATCTTTGTACAACGGATCTCCCCAACACCAAATCTAAACCGTGCCATCGATATATTTGAAATAATATAAATAATATAATCGATAAATAATATAATCGATAAATAATGCAATCGATATTTCCTGTTTTGCTGTCATTCAATGTTTATCTATCACAAAGTTGAGACCCGTCAAAATGAAGATTGCGTAAATATGGGATATGGCAAAACAAATAAAATAACTTGCGGATTTTCTCCGTACAGCAAAATTTGCTGAAAACCAATTAAATTCTGCTGAAAGATGGCTAAAAGTATTAAAATAATGCATTGTCATCATGTTCTGAGCTATGCTAAAAGTTTCAAATGTCTAGCTATTCGGTAAGTTAGTTAGAAATCGATTGCCAGATTTGTACCGGACAAACAAACAAACAAGAAAGCAAGCTAATAAAAACGTAGTAATAAATAATTGAACGAGCGCAGTGAGTTCTTCATTTCAGAGACTTGGGATTTGAAAAGTTTGTGTGTTTGTTTGTCTAACGATAACTGGAGTAAAAATTGATCAATTTCAACGAAATTTGGCACATATATGCATCTCAGCATTTGTGAGAAGTGTATAGTTTTTGAAAATTCCGCACTAAATATTTTCAAGATGGCGCCCAATATGGTGGACGACTAAAAAAAAAAAGTTTTACCCAGCATAATGTGTTATACATCGTTTTAAAGGTCTTTAAGAGAAGAAAAATAATATGTAATTAATAAAATTTCACAGTTCATATTTTTAAGATGGCGGCCAATATGATGGAAGACTAAAAAAAAAGTTTTACCCAGCATAATGTGTTATACATCGTTTTGAAGGTCTTTAAGAGAAGAAAAATAATATGTAATTATTAAAATTTCACATTTAATATTTTCAAGATGGCGACCAATATGGTGGACGACTAAAATAAAAGTTTTAGCCAGCATAATGTGTTATACATCGTTTGAAAGGTCTTTAAGAGAAGAAAAAGAATAAGTAACTAATAAAATTTCAAAGTTCATATTTTCAATATGGCGGACGACTAAACATAAAGTTTTTAGTTAGTATGACATGTTATACATCAATTTAAAGCTCTTGAAGTCTAGGAAAGGAATATCTATCTATTTAAATTTCAAACATAATATTTTCAAAATGGTGGCCAATATAACGAAAACAAAAAAAGTTTTAGTCTGCATGACATGTTATAAATCGTTTAAAGGTGTTTTAAAGGCTGAATATTATGTACAAATCCTGTATAAAAAGGCGAGCATGTATTAATTTTATTAAATAATTATTATTCATAAATACTTTATAAGCAGACGAGCGTAGCAAGCCTGCATTCATTATATTATTTAATTATTATGTACAAATACTTTTACAAAAGCAGCATTGTGAGCCTGCAATCATTTTATTTAATAAAATATTTACTACAAATGCTGTATAAACAGGCGAGCCTGCATTAATATTATTAAAAAGATTATGGACAAATACTTTTATCTATGATTGATAAGAAATATAAACATTATATCTTTGTTTAGATACGTAGAAAGTGATTATTTACGTACTTGCATTCATTGCGCATGCGCGTCTCATAGAACTGAACAATTCCTCTTCTTTACCACACAGTGTGCGGTAAAGAAGAGGAATTCTTCAGCTTTACGCACGATTAGCAAGTTTGTTTACATTTAACAAAACTAATTTGCAGTTCTTTTATTAAAATAACTGTTTATATCGAGTTTTTAATGAAAAACAATAAGTGAATCAAGTGACTTTGACGAAAATGTGGAGAATAATACTCCTCCAGAAATAATTAATTCGGCAAAAAATACAACTCAAGAATTAATCCCATCTTTATCAAATGAGAGATACGAACTTACATACAGCAAGTTTATTTTTTTCTGTATTTATAATTTAAATCTAACAATCGTAGATAAAGTACGGTACGCAACTCGTGCGAAAACGGCATTTTGCATTGCTCGTGTGGTTTTACAACCCTCGCTGTCGCTCGGGTGCAAACTCCACACTCGCATGCAAAATGCTACTTTCCGCACTCGACGCGTAATGTACTATTATAACAGGCGAGCGTAGTTAGCCTGCAATAGCAATAATATTATTAAATAAAGATAATATAAAAATGCTATATAAACAGGCGAGCGTTGCGAGCCTGCATTAATATTATTAAATAAATATTGGGTTGAAATGCTGTATAAACAGTCGAGCGCAGCGAGCCTGCAATAATATTATGTACAAATTCTGTATAACCAGGCGAGCGTAGCGAGCCTGCATTAATATTATTTAATAAAGATTATGGAAAAATACTTTTACAACAGGCAATCATTTAAATAATGAAAGATTCTGTAGGTAAAAACAGGTGAATGTGGTGAGCCCTTATAACTTTATTAAATAAGGATTATGTATGGATGAAAGGAAAATAGTTTTAGCTACCGAGAAGTTGCGAATTAATACGAAATTAAATTCGGCTCACAGTATCTCGGCTTCGTTTGACAATTTTAAATGTTAAGAATGGGGCCAATAATAAAGACAATTAAAGAGGAAGTTGTAATCAGCATGCCACGCCATTGTTTTCAATGGTTTTATGAGTAGCAAATGAATATTTAACTATTTTTACAAAAGTTTTGCAACAAATGTGACCGAGATGAAGTTTGAAGGTGTTAAAAAGTAAGCTTATTCTTATATGCTGTGTTACGTAAAATAATTTTAAAGCTCTTTTCAGGTTGAATAAGAATGTGTTAGGTTTTCACCGAAAAATTATCCTGCTTGAGAACATAGTATTGGGTGATATAAGACCACAATCTACGCGAGTTCTTTATGCACCGCATCACTAGTATGAATCAGACCATTCTTATCATGTTGCCAGCAAAAAATAATGGTTTCTTTTATTAACTGCTCAATAATTATGCATTATCTATTAGTATTCAGTTGAAATTAGTACAATTAAATACGCGGAATCAGTAAATCCCTTATCTGTAGATGAAAATATTAAATACAAGATTAAAGTTTTCTCTTAACAAAATTATCAGCGCACAGTAGATTTCATCTGTTTATTTATTTTATCGAATTTTGATAATTTATTTTTATAATATAATTTAATACCCTATATAATCTGAAAATGATTATTGTAATATAATCATTTTGTTCAGTTAATATTGGTTTTATTTCCCTAATTAAATTTAATATTCTGATAATCATTTTGTTCTGCTAATATTGGTTTTATTTCCTAGAAAATTTTTGTTTTTTTCTATATTTATTGGTTTTTAGAATATTATATAATAAATTTAATACCCAAATGGCGTCAATTGAAAGTGCATTTATTTTAAATCGTTCAATTAATAATTTTAAATTATTCGTATCATTTTAATGAAGGAGATAATCAGGTTAAGATCATCAGAGATGATTTAATGATGTGTACTGATCATGTGATTAAAATAGGTCAGTTTTTTCAGTAATAAATAGGTCAGGACTTCTGTACTGATTATTACGAATGATTGTGCGAATAATTAGGAGATAATATCAGTAAGTTTAGAAAAAGAAGCAAGCAATGAAAGAATTAACCTAAAAAAGGGAAAAATAACAGTAAAAATCACTAATTTTAGAAAATTAGGGGTAAAGTCAAAGATTATTAACTGATTGATAACTGAACAGTGGTAAATAAAATGAAATATGAATTAAAATAAGATAAAAAAATAGTCTGCCAAGTAGTGTGGCACATAGCTTTCTCATGCATTTACCACCTATTTTTGTTATTTTATTTTTTTTATTATTCCTCCCCCGTTTTAAGGGTCCGTAGGCAAAACCAAGGACCCTTATATTTTCCTGCGTGTGTCTGTCCGTCCGTCCTCTCGCGTGCTCTCACGGCTACACCTTTCGTCCGATCACTTTGAAAGTTGGCATGTATGTGTCTTGTACCTGCCCACATATTTTAAAAATATAGCGACTTAAAAAAAATATTTTTCAAAAAAATTAGGGTAAAAAAACTTAAGGGTTAAATTTTTTTAATTTTTTTTTTCGACACCATGAGGGGTATCATATGAAAGGGTACGTCGAGCTGATTACAAAAATGGGCGGGCACGAATTGGACAACTTTTACCTGCTCTGGTTAATCCTCGAGCTCGAATTGGACAACTTTTTAGAAGCAGCCCCCTTGGGACGAGCACGAACTGGACAACTTTCGCATTTTATAACCATCACATAACTATCTCACTTTTCTTATGACTCGAAAGTAAAAAATATAGTCAGCGAAACTGTCTACGGTTTTATCACTGAAACGACTGTTAATCCGATTTTGTAAATTTTTTGTAAATTGTGTTTTGCTGAAAGCACAAAAGTTTTACATTTTTAATCCTAAAAAACTAACTCTGTGGCGCAACAGCCCATGGAGGCCTACATTTTGGCAAAATATAGGCATAGTAAGAAGGCCAAAAAAATAGACAGTAAAAACGTTTAAATAAAATGTTATTTTTGAAAAATAATTTTTTTAATAAATAAAAAATTAATGATTTGAAATTTAAATTATTAAATAAATATGAATATAGTGTTAGTATGTTAAAATGGATGTAAAAAAAACATATTTGTTTATTTATCTATAGTACATAGTGAAAAATATAATTATACAGCAAAAAACGCTCTTTCTAATAATTAATTATGCGGTGGCTTTTCATTTTTTTCCCATGAAGCCAGTTCAGATAATTTAAAGTTTTGATAAATGACGTCGGATAATATGAATAATAATAGATAATAGATCAATAATAATAGATAATAATAATCTAATGTATATAATATAAATTAAAAACAAACAAATATTGCATATGGTAAGGGCCGAGCGTCACCCGCACGCAGGCGGCTATGACCGGCCCTGCCTTTAACAATAGAAACTAATAGTATGGTGAACAAGGCGCCGTGTTGAAAATTGAGAATCTATCACGTCGTTTACACGGTGATAGTTGCCGCGATAGTTGCTATCGTGACAGCAACTATCGCGTCAACTATCACCGTATAAATGGGGCTTTACACGCTATCGCATGCCACTCTCTACCAGGTGCTGAAAGTTGTCCAGTTCGTGCTCAGGGATTAGTGGACCCTTTTTTGACCCTTCCTTATGGTTAAAAAAGTTGTCCAGTTCGTGCCCAGCCACAAAAATATATAATTCTTTGGATATACCTTTGATAGGGCGAGCGTAGGCAAGTTTGAAGTGGGTGTGAAACGTGTCCCCCCCCCCCTCTATCTCGCTTATGTGAAGTGCAAAAAATCTGGAAAAATTCCTGAACATTCTTCGACCAAAAGTAAAGATACTACTTTTTGGAAATTTCGAAAAAAATATTATTTTATTTTTTATTGACAAAATACGGTTTTTTATAATTATTGTCTTTTCGATGTATTTATATGGTTGTAGTCCGGTTCAGTGGCAAAAATAGTATATTATGCTACTAGGCTGTGAAGTGAGTTTTTTCTTTACCGCGGCAATTACATTTACTGTCGAGCGAAGCGAGACAGTAAATATTGCCAAGGTTTTGACAACTACCCGCCGGACATAAAAAATCTTTTAGTTCCTAGGACGTAAAAGATTTTTTCTTTACAGCTAGGAGTAATGAAAAGATTTTTTAAGTCCACGTAATGAAAAAATGGATTTTAGCTATGTCTTTTAGGCTCTAAAGTTACTATTTCACAGCCTACCACGGAAAAAATACTTTATCAGTGTGTTTTGAGAATATCAGACCCTTAGAATAGTTTAAAGTAAGCTTTTTAGCATTTTAAAAAACACTGTTTGTACACTTTACAGTTAAACACTATATAGTGTGGCCTACGGACCCTCGCTGTGTGCTGACTAGCACACACTGGACCTGTGTATTTAAATCTGTTAAAACTGTTTTGTTCTTTTTAAAATGAATTAATGTATCAATTTAGCAAAGTGTTAAGAGCGAAGACGGTTGAAATTAATAACTGGGTTATGGCTATCTGCGGGCTACTTCCAACTAACCATCCTAATTTCATAAATATCAGATAAGTACTTTTGAAAATATTGGTGTAAATAAATGTAAGTTCCTGCGCAAGTGGAAGAGTAACAAGTGGAAGCAGAAGATTCAAACTTTTATGGAACCAACAATTGGCTAATTATGACCTACCATCCAAACGTCTTTAAAATCTGATGAGTAGTTTTTAAGATATGTTGGCTCACAAAAATTATGTGACTGGCCAACAGACTGACACGGAACACAAAAATCGGTCCGAGACAACTCAGACAAACTTTCTCATATACGAGTTCATAATTACTTAGCCCAGTGTTTCCATTTATTAGTTTTCAAATGTACATTTAAATATTATTGAACATTTTATCAAAATTTATCATAAAAATAACTTCTCCTGGGCGGGGAATCGAACCCGGGCTCTCTCCATCCGCGTTTTAAGCTAATTTCTCAGGAACTAGATTTTTCCCGGGAAAACGGCTTATATCGTTGGATTCGTATTCAAATGGACTACATTTTAGAATTTTTTAATCAAAATCGTCGGAACCGTTTTCGAGAAATATTCTTTTTTCAGGTTTTTTCAGAGTTTTTGGGGGGTAGCGCCCCCAAAATTAGAGCTAAAATTCTTTCTTGATTTCGCCTCGGGGTATGATTTTTCTGAACATGCATGTCAAAATTCGTCAAATTTCGGCCCAATAGTTTAGGGTCCAGGCGTCTGCACAGACGACAGACAGACGACAGACAGACATTTTTTAAAAACCACTTTTTTGGACTCAGGGGACCTCAAAACGTGTAAATCCATCAAAATCTCAAAATCGAATTTTCGCGCCATCACAATACTTTCTCTTTATATGAGAAAGTAAAAAGGTTCCCTGATTTCTGAAACGGTTTTTTGTCTCGGAATTTTTGAAATCGGAGACATAAATTATTTTCGTTCTTCAAAACGATCACATAGCTTCCGTTACCTTCGGTAAGCTCGGAAGCAAAACTACAATGAACATAAGGGATTGTGCACTATATTTAATCCAAATTGGTTTATTAGTTTAGGCTCCAGAGGGCTACACCCCGACTTTATTTTAAATTATATATTTAGCCTAAGGGTACCTTAAAATTTATAAATTTATAGAAAAACTTAAATACTTTAATTATAGCAATACTACTTGCTGTTATAATATAACTTTTAAAACTTTTTTTTTTTTAGATTGTTTATTTATAAGTTAGCCTGACATAGATACAGCGGTTTTATTTTAACTATGATACCAGCTTTCATAGATCCGTGTAATATACTGATGTAGAATCATTGCGGTTTAATATTGCGGTTTAATTTGCATCTCAATAATACACCTAGTTTTTATGCGGATAAACCGTGTGATATTCTGATAAGGAAACGGTTTTATTTTTCTTTTAGTTAAAAAATCTTACTCGCCTTTTTAGATTATTTAGAAAAGCTATTGGATCGGGTTCGAATCTCTAAAAAGGACTCAAGTCTTTTTTATCAGTGTATCGTAGATTTTTTCGCTCGAGTTCTTTATGCGTTGCATTAGTAGTATAAATGTGAATGAAAATTGGGGAGGAAGATCTTACGTTAAGTGTGAATAATCAGTAAATGGTTTTTATATCCTGAAGAATAAGATTCATAAAAATAGAAGAGGGAGGAGGGGGAGAATTGATAAAAATGAGGAACCAATTAGATGATTTAGTGAGGGTTTAAGAGAAAAAGATGAAGAAGGGGTTGGTGGTAAACAGTGAAGGGTATTTATCCCTTAGTTTAGGGACAGGGAGAATGATGGCAAAGGCACGTGTTGTTACTCCAATCCCCGCTAGAGAAAGCTAATCGCTTGGCCCTGACTCCGAGCAAAATCTTGCTCATAATAGAATATACAGTATAAATCCTCCTTGTCAATGGCAGATGAGACCCTTAAAGGGCTAAGGAGCTATCCTGTTTGTGACGGCATCCAAGGAGCCCATCCTGCGTCACATATAAACTCTACTGCGGTCAGCCCTATAGTCACATTGGCCTCAAGGTTTAAGGGTCTTCCAGCTTTTCACTGCCTTCTTCCCCGTCACCTTACTTGTATTTATAGGGCGTTAACTTTCCACACACCTTTAGTCACCCTATCCCTTCGTTTTAAAGTACTCTTTCCTTCCCTTCTTTTTTTTTTTTAAATATGTATATATAAAAATGTGTTCCTCATCATCGAATTCCCTCATACATTATAAAGTAACTTTGGCTATTATGGAGTAGTAGGATAATATATGGAATACCGAGTCTTCTCGTTCTTTAAGTGCTAAACTGCTGTAGAAACGTTTATAATAGTTTCTAATTTTTAAGGTAAAAACGTTTATAATAACGTTTCATAAGAAAATAGCTTAAAAAATATCTAGTCCGTTATCTTGAGCTGTCCGCTGTATTGGATTTAGAATGACGTCACTCATGCATTGCTAAACGTGTATGTAAATGTGCAATTTAATCGGTTGAGGATAACTGCTTTAAAATTCAGTTGCAAGATTTGACCCCGAACATACATACAAATATTGCAAGTTAAATAAAAGCTTGTAATAAAAGCAATTTACTTTTTGACATTTTAATTTTTTTTAGGTGTTTTTAAAAATTCTGTAATAATTATAGTCCCCAGGCCACCATAAGAAGTGAGTCGCTGATTGATAAAGTTTTCTTACCTTATGGAATCGCTTATTTATTTCTTGTCCACCGATGAATTGGGTATATGGCAACTGGGCGCTGGGCCATTTCTTTTTTGTTGACATGCCAAACTTGCCCTTGTGCGGAAACATTGAAAAGAGATAGATAAAATTTTGATTTTCACAGGATCGTTTAATTAAATTATTTAAAAAACAGTGGTAAAGGTGGCCACCGATACGAGTGGGCCGTTTTCTTTTCAACGTCCCCGCAGAGCGACATGTTTGGGGCGGTGGACACCCCAAACGGCCCACTCTTATCGGTGGCCACATGTACCACTGTTTTTTAAATAATTTAATTAAACGATCCTGTGAAAATAAACATTTTATCTATCTCTTTTCAATGTTCCCACACAAGGGCAAGTTTGGCATGTCAACAAAAA
This sequence comes from Gerris lacustris, assembly GCA_951217055.1. Lineage (NCBI taxonomy): Eukaryota > Metazoa > Arthropoda > Insecta > Hemiptera > Gerridae > Gerris > Gerris lacustris. The sequence continues at coordinate 105,932,357 of OX578277.1, read as the reverse complement.
AGAAATGGCCCAGCGCCCAGTTGCCATATACCCAATTCATCGGTGGACACGGCATAAATAAGCGATTCCATAAGGTAAGAAAACTTTATCAATTAGCGACTTACTTCTTATGGTGGCCTGTGGACTATTATTAGAATTGTTTCATATAAATTCAAATTAGGTGTAGTGTTTCAATTAATAGTAGTATTTTCTTATGCAATGTTCATTATTTATGGTGCCAATTACGGTGGAAAATGTGATTTTCATGATCCTGAGTACAAAATTAGTTAGTAGTTCGAAAATCAAGTTGATGTTTATTTCGTCCCTTGATAAGTTAGTTATTCAAATTATTCTCCCAATTAAATTAGTCTCCTGTTAAGGGAGAAACTAACATCAATATGATTTTTGGTCTACTACTAATTCTGTAATCAGGATCATGAAAATCATATATTGTCCTCCATAATTGGCAGGACATGGCCGCTCTCCACCAGTTTGTTTTTCTCAAATGCCCATTGCTAAGCTATGTCCCGCAGTCGAACTTACCCGACCACATATTCTTTAAAAGGCACTAAAAGATTAACTTTACCCAAAATTTTAGCTTGATTTTGTCAGACACTTTTTTTTTCCACGCTATCTCCAGATGGACCAAGACAATTTGTACGTATATGGACCCCTTTGCTAAAGATTGTTAAAACGTAAATATCTATTAAACCTCGAAGTCTTCTAATATTTTTAATATTTTATCTCTCTTTTATCCCTTTTTACATAATAAAGACATTAATGACTTCTTTTTAGGGTTTCAAGGTCATCCTTATGCTTCTGCCGTAGTTCGTCCGTCGCAGCTTGGATCATATCCTCTGACATATTGTAGCTATAGACATAGACATAGAGTCTGACATAGAGTAGCACACCCAGGATTTTTTTTTGGGAGGGGCACAGATTTTAAAAGGGGGGGGGGATGTAATGTGGGCTTAGCATAATCACAGATAATTAAGAAGTCTGGTTTTCTTTGTTCTTTAATTACTTCATATCAAGGGTGGATCCAGCCAATTCTTTAAGGCTCTCTTTAAGGGGGGTCCGGTGGTCCTCCCCCGAGAAAAATTTTATAGTTTACGTTACTTGAAAACGTCTTTTTAGCCTATTCTAAGAGAATCTAAAATGTTATTTTATACAAATAAATTTAAGATTTTCATGAACGGGACATGAAGACCGGGGTATTTTATTTTAAAAAAAAATTATATGCGAATAATATTTTATTATTAAAAGTTGTACATTGTATAATAGATTAATGTTTTATTTTAGTAGCCAGAAAAATAAATTGGGAAATAAATATTTTAGTTACGTGAATTAACAAAAAAAAGAAAGTACGCCAAATGTTTTGAGTTCAACAGAAATTAGCTGATAGTATTAGGTTAAAAATAAAAATATTAGGGTATCTAACAGTCAAGTCAATAAATACAAAAATAGTCTTCCTTGCCTTAGATCGGGTATCTGCATCTGCAATTTATAAAATCTTATTCTATCATTGAACCTGTTTCTAAATTATTTAATGCGGAATTGCATACTTTAATGTTAGGTCTTGGGCTTTGGGGGGGGGGGGGGGGGGCACGTCTTTCTAAACACCAAACAAAAATATATATGTCGGGCAAAACTAGGTATATAATTACTTATTTATAGATTTTTTTACTATCACAGCACTATTACTTTAAAATGTGCTGCGGAATTGCATACTTAAATTTCAGGTCTTTGGCTTGGGGGGGGGGGGGGGGGGGGGGCACGTGTGCCCCCCCCCCCCTGGGTGCGCCACTGGCTATAGATATTTGAAATTTAGTATACAACCTAAACTTGTTTGCCCAAAAACAGGATAAACGTTGCGAACTTCACAACTCAAAATGTATTTGATCATCGCAACATTTTCTTTTGTAATTTTGGAGTATCATTCTAAAGGTAATAAAATATAGATCAAAAATATATATCGTGTTTGCAAAATAACTGCAATTTTACCCCCGAAATTACTAAAACAAAACCCAAATAAAAATACCCCCCCCCCCCCCCCCCCCCCCTATTAAAACGTCAAATTTTAGAATTTGAGGTGGCCCTTTTTTTTATGTTTTGTAATTATTGAGTAAGTATCATTTTAAAGGTATTTGAAATACAGATCACAAATATACATCGCGCTTCCAAAATGGCGGCCATTTTACTTCCAAAAGAACCTAATAAGTGCATATCTAAGATGCTAAAGGATAATATGTACACCATACTCCGCCAAAGTGCAACTTTTTTTTACATATTTTAGTAAAACAAAAAAAAAAAAAAAAAAAAAAAAAAAATGAAGGTAATATGAATTTTTATGACCGAAGAAACCCTTTTAGTAGCTTGCTGGCAAGTGCATAACGGGATTTTTTTTTTTTTTTTTAATATCATGGACTCTATTACTTCATATTATAGTTTATTATTTTAACATAATGTTTGTGGGACCGTCTTCACTTGTTGTAAGTACGACAGTTCATAGAGTATGAATTAAATTTTATAAAATATGTTGATACTGATCAGTTGCAATTATTCTTTTTTTTATACTGATTTTCAATTACATTATTATCTACTGATAAGTTTATTGACTCTATTATACTATTACTACTGTGAAGATAATAAAATAAAGATTGACGCTCATTATTCGCATAATAATCTATATTTAGACCAATTATAAATTTAGTCTAAAGTCTATATTTATATTTGATATTAGAGTTCAGGATTTTAGAGAGGTTAGTAATATCAGCTGAGTCTTATCATAGTAAAATTACTCTTTGATAATATATTATAATAACTGATAAATTAACCGCTTAATTACTAACTTGTTTATCAATTTATATTTATTATACTATTATGATTTATTGATTTATATCTATTAAATTTATTCTAATTAGCAAGTCGAAAATAGATGTTAATGATAATGACCTTAACCTATCCTACATTAATGCATTTCACGGAACTTTTAAGGAAAAAAGGCAGAAAGTGAATGACTAATTTCGTATATAAATAAGGAATTATTATATCATTAAATTTTATGTATCGAGTTGGATAAACAATAACACATTTATTAGGTCAAAAGGTTAATGAATACTCAAAATAATTAAAACTAAAACTATATCTAAATTCTAAAGTAAATCTAAATTAAATAAATATATCTTTCTATAAAAATATAAAATTCTATTTGGTGTGTGAAACGGATTTCGTTCTTTGAAAGTGGAAAATTATGGAGGTTAAACTTTATAATAATTAGTTATGTGACTAATTCTAATTAATAAACTTTTTTAGCCAATTTAGATAGACACAGTCAATGAACATAAAAGAACTCTTTGTGGTTCATGGACTATGGGCTATAATACGTCGCGTCAGAGAGGTTACGTAAAAGTGACAAAGGTTGCTGTGACGTCATGCGCCCTCCACGATTTTTCGTCAGGTTATCTTTTCTGGCTCATAACAAACCATTGTTTACTAGGGTTCTGTGAGCATTTTATAGTAATTTCCTCTTTTCATTCTATTAAAGCTTTTTTAACCGTTTTTAACCTTATCATATATTAGAGGTCGACCAAGAAGTCATGAACACGGGAGAAACGGAAAGCTTAACTTCGTTTAAAATCGGAACTTCCGAGTAGTGCCGAAGTCAGTACAGTCGGGTGCTAAGACAATAACCATTCCTAGTTTGTATGACATGCCCAAATGCCCAGTTATGTCAAATCTCACGAATAACAACAGGAAGGTTTCCAATCTGTTAGGTTTCCTGCTTTGTTTGTTTTTATACAGCACGAACTATAGTCACAACTGTTCTAAATCCAAATCAAACTGAGAAATAAAGAGGAAGAAAAAAAAAATAGATTAAGGAAAAAGAATATCGATTTAGATTTAAAGAATATTATTATGAATAATCAATAAATAATAATATAAAAATATTATCGAATATTATTAGTGATTTCTTATCAGGTACAGTGTTGCCTGTTGCAAAAAAATATTTAAAAAATATAGAAGTTATCCAAAATAAAATTATTAATAACAGAAGAACAACACTGTGTTTTTTGACCGTGGTCTATTATATCAAAAACTGACTGTACATAACGACACTAGCGCACTCCTCTCATTTCCATGCCTTCTTGGTCGACCTCTAGTAACATCATTAATAAGCCAATAAATGTATACATTTTAGATGATAAAACAAATAATTCTCACAAATAACTCAAAGAAGATGTAAAATAACTTACTCACAGATGTGCTCTTTTTACTCTATTAAAAGCTTTTTTAACGGTTTTTAACCTTATCATGTATCAGTAACATCATTAATAAGTCAATAAATGTATACATTATAGATGATAAAACAAATAATTCTCACAAATAACTCAAAGAAGATGTAAAATAACTTACTCACAGATGTGCTCTTTTTACTCTATTAAAAGCTTTTTTAACTGTTTTTAACCTTATCATGTATCAGTAACATCATTAATAAGTCAATAAATGTATACATTATAGATGATAAAACAAATAATTGATTAAAAAATAATAATAAAATAAAATAGCACTGATAAAACTCAGTCGTATATCCAATGTTATGAGTCAGCTGACCTAACAACACACACTTTTTTACGTAAGTGACGTCACACTTCCCCGGCGTATGACACTTTTCAACCTTTCGTCGAAACGAAACTATTATAAACATGATTTAGGTATAGTTGGGCACTTTTTTTTAGATTCTTTCTCCTCTTTTAAAAAAACAGAGGAGAGTAACAATCTAAAGAAGGTATACGGAATGTTCTTCTTTAGACTGTTACTCCCCTTATAAAAACATGAGTGTGATATTCCTTTGTCCTAAATTATATTAGACTAAACATCCCTTTGTCGTAATTGAAATTCAGTCAAATATATATTTATATTCTACAAAAATATAGGGGAGTAACAATCTAAAGAAGTATCATTGTTCATGGTCATTGATAACAACAATATATTATATCGGACTACTTGTACCTTTATACCTGATTAGGATTAGGATAAGCCCGGGCCCACATTGAGACGTAGGGTAGGGCAACACAGTTTTTACTTTCTTATATAAAGAGAAAGTATTGTGATGGCGCGAAAATTCGATTTTGAGATTTTAATGGATTTACACGTTTTAAGGTCCCCTGAGTTCAAAAAAGTTGTTTTTAAAAAATGTCTGTCTGTCGTCTGTCTGTGCAGATGCCTGGAGCCTAAACTACTGGGCCGATTTTGACGAAATTTGGCATACATGTTCAGAAAAATCAACCCCGAGGCGAAATCGAGAAACGAATTTTAGCTTCAAATTTAGGGGTGCTACCCCCAAAAACTCTGAAAAACCGTGAAAAAAAATTATTTCTTGAAAACGATTCCGACGATTTTGATTAAAAAAATTCTAAAATGTAGCCTATTTAAATACGAATCTAACGATATAAGCCATTTTCCCGGGAAAAATCTAGTTCCTGAGAAAAAAGCTTAAAACGTGGACGGAGAGTGCCCGGGTTCGATTCCCCGCCCAGGAGATGTTATTTATATGATAAATTTTGATGAAATGTTCTATAATAATTAAATTTACATACGAAAACTAATAAATGGAAAACACTGGGCTAAATAAATATGAACTCGTTTAAGAGAAAGTTTGTCTGAGTTGTCTCGGACCGATTTTTTTTTCAAACTCAGAGTTGAGTGCTAACTATACCACGCGTGGCCTACCCGAAGCAAGTGGATCTGGTGTCACAATTCGCGTGGAATCTTATATTTCTGCAGTTTAAAATAATTGCAAGTGTGGCCAAGCTCAAAGTGTGGGCTTAAGCTACTCTTTTTACAAGTACTATTCTCATGAATGAGACTACTTAAGCCATGTTAGAACTTAGTACATATATTATAACATTATAACCTAATAGTATATAATAACCTAGTAGTATATTATAACCTAGTAGTATATTATAACCTGGTAGTATATTATAACCTAATAGTATACGAGTACCTAATATGGCATAGTGTTTTTCGGCAATAGGTTTCACCCACCAAAATAACGAATTTTGTAGCACAAAAAAATCCTAGTGTTAGATTAACTAGTTAAGTATAATGAGCGAACGCTACAAAGACTAAATATTTAACACAAGACATCTGAGAATTTTTAAAAGGAAAAAATCCTAAAACGACGATAAAACTATTCGCCTCTTAATATGGCATACCATGGAGCCCTAATATGAACTCACAGCAACCGATCTGGTTTTTATCTCCGCGTTAATGTAAAATAGTTATCTATTGTAATTATAAGAAATGCATATGTTTATCTATGAAATGCTGAATATTATAGATCGCATCGTTGTTAAGGCACCCTTAATACGGCATAGGTCTTATTTGGGAATATTTTATATGCCATATTTGGGGGAATCACGTTTTTCACGTCAGTTGTTCCATAAAATAAACAATGAGTTGAAAACATAAAACTGATGGGTGCACCTTAATCTATACACTGAATATATATCTGTAAACATATATTAGTTAAGTGCTTACATTTCATTAGTTTTGGCCGATCAAAAGGAATGAATCATTATAAACTTTTGTTGACACTAAGTTTGGGAAATGGCTGAATCTTGAGATAATGGTGAGGAGGTTAAGATATATCACTATCTCTCTAGCCGCTAGAGTCTAGCGGGACAACTGTATAACTACTTTGTTGAGTCATTCGCTGACAGAAATCAGCTCTTGGTTTGATTACCTGCCTGTACCATATTAAGTGCCTTTACCCTATTATAACCTAGTAGTACATTATAATTATAACCTAGTAGTATATTATAACCTAGTAGTATATTATAACCTAGTAGAATATTATAACCTTGTAGTATATTATAACCTAGTAGTATATTATAACCTAGTAGTATATTATAACCTAACCATAAAAATACAGTGGTTTTATTACGTCTTAACGAAGGGTTAAACCAATTAAACAAACATGATAGGATAATACCTATGTTTGACCTTGGATTACCGTAGTTATCCTGGTTGGAATTATCATCTGCTCAGTAGTCAGAAAAAAGTAACCTTCTTTTGTTTGTCTATTTGCGTCTCTCCTTGTCTGTCTTAAGTTGTTTCATAGGTGTACTTAGAGGCACTTATATAGTGGGTGCAACTAACTCATTTGTGTACGCCTTAAAAGTAACACCTGGTGAATTAGGTTTCCTAGATTAAGGCTAAGGTTGACGGCGACTCTAGTGCGGAAGTCAAATATTGTTAGACCAGCTGATACTTGGGTGAGAGGGGAGTGGAAAAACACCGAGAGTTGAAAACAAGAGGGTTAGCGTCTTAACTGCAGTCGTAGGCAATTTTAAAACATAATCTACTGGATTCAGCAATTAATTCAACCTTCCCTCACACTTCAGACCTTGCTCACCCTTTCAGACAAAGACGCCTAGCTAGGGAGCAGCTTATTTTCCACCCCTTCTCCGAAGGATTTTCTTACACCCCTCTACGCACTTTTTTTTTTTTGGTTGAAAAATGTGGCATTATTACTATAAACAATTAAAAAAAAGAGAAGTCAACTAAAAGGGGCTTAATAATAAGTTTTTAAATGGCGAAAAGGGGGGGTGAGTTTTAAAAGAATGCGGAAGGGCGACAAAGGATGTCTGAAGACTTGAGTTGAAGGGTCTAAGGCCGGTTGAAGTGGGTTGAAGTAAGTAGAGGGATATGGTGAGTAAGAAAGCAAGTGATAAGTACACACGTGGAGTGGGAGGGGTCAAGTGCTCCAAGTTGCTTCGTGTGTGTTATCAAGTAACCGCCTCTCTACCGCCCCCACACACACACTACACGCTATTGTATCCCGCCTCAGTCGGCCCCCGTTCACTAAATAACATCAACCAAAACAAACTTCTACTCCTCGTCAATAAATATGGATAAGGATAAAAATAAATTACATGGAGACTCTCAAGGTTACAGTGTAAAACACCTGTATCGATTGATAAGGTGTTATCATGCAGCTCAGTTTTAGTCAGTTTACATCAACAAATCTGCTTCTATTACTTCTATGTTAGTTGACAGTACTTGACTACCTGCATTATTTCATATCACTCCGTATTGGAGAATACGGCTTTTACGAATTCACGGCATTTTCTTCGGTCCTGACCAGGGCTGGATTAACCAGTAGGCCCACTAGACCCTGGCCTAGGGGTGCACGCTATAAAAAAGAATTGTTCAAATTAAGTCTATAGGTGTGCAATGCAGTTGTCTGCTTGCAATATTGAGCTGAGCGTGCATATTTATCTTCAACAATAAACATTTTCGTTTATAAATAGCTGAAATCGGATCAAAAAAGTAATATTTTTAATTTTTAATTAAAAAGCATTATTTTCCAGTTTTTCTATTTTACCCCCCCTCTTAAATGAAAATATGGCAAAAGTGAACATAACAGAATAACTGTAATCTTAAAGAGCTTTCCAACGGCAAGCATCATTAAAGGCATATATACTATTTTAACTTTTGTACCCCGCACCCCGTACCCCTGTGTACCAATTTGGACCATATAAGATTTATACCTTCCTGTGATTGGTCACTATGACCGTGCCGAATTTCGTGCGGATCGGTGCAGCTGTTCAGGAGGAAACTTTTATGCTCCGTACCCCTGTGTACCAATTTGGACCATTTCAGATTTATACCTTCCTGTGGTTCTGTGTTCTACCTTTCTGTGGTTCTGTGTTCTACCTTCCTGTGGTCCTGTGGTGATTTATACCTTCCTGTGGACCGTACCGAATTTTGTGTGGATCGGTTCAGCCGTTCAGGAGAAGTATGCGTTCAAACAAATGCAAAGTGCGGTATAAGAGCTTCGCTTCGCTCAGCTCAATAATGTTTTTCAATGAGTTAAGAAATGTCTTAATTTAATTTTCTTTTATACTGTTTATTGGTGTGCGTAATTATTGTTGATTGCTGCTGGAACTTTTCAATTTCTTAAGTGTCTCAACACACAGAGGTGTTATCCTAAAGAAAAGTCTAGCCAAGACTCCAAGACTTTATGGTCTTTTCATTACGACGCCTGCCGAGTAGTAAATGAACACGGAGAAGGCATTTTAAAAAAGTTTGAATCAAATTGCTAATGACAGTGATGAAACCACCTCAATGCTTTAGTTGAGATCCCTTGAGACTATTCATGGCCATTTTATGAGGTACTACTGGAAAGGTTTAATAAGGTGAACATAAAACTACAGTATGAAACCCAAAGAGCTATGGAAGATTATTAATTACAATGAGTCTCTTAGTGTTTTTCTTCACGAAGTAAGAAACAGTTTTCGATGAATTAGAAAGTGCAGCGAGAGGAAAATGTAAGAAGGAGTACGTAGCAGACTCAGGACATAGAAGCGATGCAATATAGAAACAATGAGTTTGTATCCCGAAGATTCTGTTGTTTTAAATGAATGTTTACATTAAAAACCCTTTTTGGAGTAAAATACTGACAACGAAAAAACCAGCATGACTTTGGGACATGGTTGGGCCAACTAGGCAAACAAAAATATCACTGGATAACCTTAAGATAACCACCTGGAGGTATTATTTTTCCCTCACATAGGTTGGCCAATCTGAGCAGTCAGATTTACAAAGTATAATGGCATGAGTATAGGCCTTGGTTCTTCATCAATCATCTATTTGCTCGAATTCCTTGGTCTCCCGAAATTTCTTGATCCTTTCGGTTTCCACTCGAAGGCCTTCGCGCTCTATTGAAACTTCTTGTTTTTGTTGATCCATTTCCGTTCTCTTATTTGCAGCTCAATGGGCTTTTGCCCACTAGTCCTTTATTTTGCATCTTATTTGGCCAAATGATTCTCAATATTCTTCGCAAACAACAATTAATAAAGACATGTAGCTGCTTTTCTATCTTTCATGTTTCGTAACCTCATAAGAGAACAGATTTTTACAGTTGAAGTTGAAAACTCAGAGCTTAATCTTCTTCGAGGTGATGTTGGTTCTCCATATGATAGTGAAGTGTTATCCTATACGTAGTACATACCCCCCCCCCCCCCCCCTAATAAATAAGCCAAGTCTCGCGTAAAACGTTGTGAGATCATTGGTTTAGCCAAGTCTCCAAGTAATTTCTACTAGGTCTAATAATTCTATTCCCGAATCACTCTACACGGTTAAATTTTTGCAGTGTTTACAAATTATTACAAGGTTTTATTTAACTTGCAATGTTTGTATGTATGTATGTTCGGGTCAAATCTTGCAACTGAATTTTAAAGCAGTTACGAGTATCCTCAAGCGATTGAATTGAAATTTTGCATAAACGTTAAGTATGGATGACAATGCATGGTTAGCGTATCCTAAATCTATATTAACGTCATCCTAAATCCAATATGGCGGACAGCCTAAGATGGCGGACTTGTTATTTTTAGAGCACTCCCATAATATGGGTATCAAATGAAAGGATTTGATGAGAAGAATACGAATAAAAGCTTGTTTTTAAACATTTTTTCTAATATAACTTTTTTTTTTTTAAAGTTAACTGAAATATAATAGTATAATCAAGACCTTCAATATTCTTGTGCCTTCAATTGTTGAAAAATAAATTAATATTATACATTTAAGTTGAATCATTATGGCTGAGTAGTAACTAATATTAGTTTTAGAGAAAAGTAGTCTTGTTGCTATAATATCTTTAAATTAACTATGTATTATATTTGATAATGAATGTATTAATCTATGATAGAAACTATCGCAGCAATTATCACCGTGTACACTATTCGTGATAAATTTTATCGCGACAGAATTCTATGAACCAACTCACTGTATGACAAGTCTGACGAGATAGTTAAGTGTTACATTACGGTAGTCAGAGCACTCACGCGCCAGTTAAAAGAACTATCACGTCAGATTATAGATGCTGATTTGTATATTGTTTGTTTATACTTTTATATCACTTGATAACAGATCTAGGAGGCAACAAATGTGATTGCTTGCTTATTTGATATCAGATTTTTTTTGTTTACTAGTACAATCTAAATATTCTTTTTGCTATACTTAATATATTATAATATATTTAATGATCCGAGTCAGAAGTCAGACATGTTGGATATGGATACAAGAACAAGTTGAATGGGTATTGGGTATGGAACAAGTTTTGACTAATATTTGTTGAGTTGGCTATGCTTTATTTATTTATCTCCAGTAGGGAGAACAAGTTATGATTTTGGTTATGAGTTGCACCAGTAAATATTTAATAACTCTAGTTCTAGGAAAAATAATTATATAATAAATACTCGATTTATAGAGCAATAGTGTGAGGTTTAAGCACCCCAATCAGAAATTAAAACGGTCAACAATTGCGCCGAGCTCAAAGTCTGTTTTTTTTTTTTTTTTTACAAAAAATCAAATTAGCTCTATACTCTCTACGCAAAAAGTCATAGGACCAAAAATGTAGATCTTTTAAAATCAGTTACCGTTGCCGCAATCAGCTTGTCAATACTGCTTACCGTTTAGCCACAATAAGACTCCAAAAAAACTTAAAAGTGCGTCCGCCATCTTTAATTATTTAAGGGGGTAAAAATATATTTATCTCCAGTAGGGGAAAAAAGTTATGATTTTGAATTAGTTTAGAGGGACTAAAACAGGTCATTTTATCCCTGGACTCTAAAAGTAGGGAGAAAAAGTAAAAGTAGGGAGAAAAAGTAAAGTAGGGCAAAAAAGTAAAGATTGCAACTTAATTAATTTATAAATAGTATACAATGAATGGCTAATGTAATGAAGTTGTTGAAATCAGGTTGGCGGCACTGCGCTTTTTTGACCATGTTTATCTTTGTTTATAACCTGCATCTAAATAACCTTGTATTTGAGTTTAGTTCCAATTCTTATTTTTTTTTTATATTGAATCTCTTATATCTGCTATTAAAAGTGCTAATAATTATTGTTATTTATTAAAATAATAAATAAAAACTGTGCAATGGACGAAAATGTGTATTTTCTTCCTACTGGAGATAAAATATTATATGTACCTCGTGAGTAAAGTGCCATTATTCCCCTCGCGATAATTATCTTCCTCGGCTGCGCCTCAGGAATTAAAGAGTCTAATTCCCTCGACTTCGCCTCGGGATTTAGGGACCATGGTTCCCTATAACCATCTTTTCTCTCAGGGAATAATGGCTTACTTTACTCCCTAGGTGCATAAATAACTATTATTTATGACATGATAGATGTCACTCAAGTTTGTATAAATTTACTTTTGAAGTTTTTGTATTCTTTAGTCGAGTGTTTGTTTTCTCTTGGTAAATTTTAACTAAATAAAACTGACTTATTCAGAACCAACTATCGCAGTGGTTTTTACTTATACTTATTAAAGCACTCATTTCAATAATATTTACTCTCACCGTGTATATTGTAGATTGCACACCTCCACGATAGTTCTATGACGTTTTACTGACATGATAGTTCTATCTTGTGAGAACTATCGCCGTGGCTTTAGATTCCAAAATTTGGTTTGTATATAGCTTACGGACAGCTGTTTCAACAATAACTTCAAAATGACAACGGGCCAACACCTAGACATTGAAAATGCCAGACACGCTTCCCTAGATTAAATTTGGAACGGATTAAATTTGGAAGCTTCCGTTAATAATACATTAAACAGTCTAATTATTGAACACTAGTTTTTCACCCCGCTCCGTATATTTATAATTAGACTAACAGTGCTGCTTTTAGTAAACTAATAAGCTGTAAAATTAATTGAATTTTACCAACCAACAAAATTTGAGAGATTATATCCTAATAAACTCGTTTGGTTTAATTCAGTATGTATAATTTATACCATTAGTTAAACTGATGCCTACTAATTTAGTCAATTAGTCAAACTGTTTTAATTTGTCCAACCAAAAAACCTAATATTAGTTGGTTTTATTCAGTTCGTCTAATGTAAACAATTAGTTAAATTAATGCCTACTAATTTAGTCAATTAGTCAAACTGTTTTAATTTGTTCAACCAAAAAACCAAATATTAGTTGGTTTCATTCAGTTCGTCTAATGTAAACAATTAGTTAAATTGATGCCTACTAATTTAGTCAATTAGTCAAATTGTTTTAATTTGTCCAACCAAAAAAACCTAATATTAGTTGTTTTCATTCAGTTCGTCTAATGTAAACAATAAGTTAAATTGATGCCTACTAATTTAGTCAATTAGTCAAACTGTTTTAATTTGTCCAACCAAAAAACCTAATATTAGCTGGTTTCATTCAGTTCGTCTAATGTAAACAATTAGTTAAATTGATGCCTACTAATTTAGTCAATTAGTCAAATTGTTTTAATTTGTCCAACCAAAAAAACCTAATATTAGTTGTTTTCATTCAGTTCGTCTAATGTAAACAATAAGTTAAATTGATGCCTACTAATTTAGTCAATTAGTCAAACTGTTTTAATTTGTCCAACCAAAAAACCTAATATTAGTTGGTTTCATTCAGTTCGTCTAATGTAAACAATTAGTTAAATTGATGCCTACTAATTTAGTCAATTAGTCAAATTGTTTTAATTTGTCCAACCAAAAAAACCTAATATTAGTTGTTTTCATTCAGTTCGTCTAATGTAAATAATAAGTTAAATTGATGCCTACTAATTTAGTCAATTAGTCAAACTGTTTTAGTTTGTCCAACCAAAAAACCTAATATTAGTTGTTTTCATTCAGTTCGTCTAATGTAAACAATAAGTTAAATTGATGCCTACTAATTTAGTCAATTAGTCAAACTGTTTTAATTTGTCCAACCAAAAAACCTAATATTAGTTGGTTTCATTCAGTTCGTTTAATGTAAACAATTAGTTAAATTGATGCCTACTAATGTCATCGATGTAAAACTCATAATACTTTGTCCAACCAATAATTATTGTTAACCAATTTATTATTTGTTTTCCCTAAAGATTTATCCATACTAATTTAATTTGACTAACCTAAATTATTAGTTAAAATACTGTCTTTTATTTGGTATGTTAAAAGAACTTAACTTAATTTTCCTAATCTATAGAATTAGTCAAATTGATTTAATTTAATCTAAACTGTTAACCATACCAATTTAAATTTGACTTATCAGAACTCTAAATCAATCTGCTATCTACCAAACTAATTAAAATAAAACTCAAAAAGCGGAATCAATTTATTAACAACAACACTGACAAATTAATAAAACTTAATGAGGAATAATAAAGTAATCTTTAGAATATCGTATTATAGTACATTACTCGTCGAGTGCGGAAAGTAGCATTTTGCATGCGAGTGTGGAGTTTGCACCCGAGCGACAGCGAGGATAGTAAAACTACACGAGAAATGCAAAATGCAGTTTTCGCACGAGTTGCTTACCGTACTTTATCTACGATTGTTAGATTTAAATAATAAATACAAAAAAAATAATAAACTTCCTGCATGCAAGATGACATTAATTCATTAGTTGTATTTTGTGCCGAATTAATTATTTCGGGAGGCGTATTATTCTCCTCATATTCATCATAATCATTTAAATCACTGATTGATTTTCACAAAAAACTCGATATAAACAGTTACTTTTATTAAACAAACATCAAATTAGTTTTGTTAAATGTAAACAAACTCGCTAATCGTGCGTAAAGGTGCAAAATTAATTATATTATATAATATAATATTATATAATAATTAAACCCTAGGGCGGTAAAGAAGAGGAATTCTTCAGCATTATGAGGCGCGCATGCGCAATGAAAACAAGTACGTAAAGAATCACTTTCTACGCATCTAAAAAGAGATACAATGTTTATATTTCGTAATAATCGTAGATACAAGGAATTACATACATATGGATGTAATGAATCTTAACTAAAACGTATACTGTAGCTTCTTCATTAGTAAGTTTTTCGTGCTCCCCCCCCCCCACTAATTTTTAACCAATCCACGAACAATTCTGGAATAAATCATATTCTGTCAAAAACAAAAATCTTATTTAATTATTTAAGTATTTTGTGCGAAGAAAATTGCTTGTTGACATAATGAATAATTTTCTCGTTAGCTTGTTACTTTGGTTGGGCTTGTTAATTTTAGCTTATTGACATGTTTATTAGTTTACTCATCAGCTTGTTTACTTGTTACTTTGTTATGTTGATTATTTGCTATTAGTTACCTAGTTCTCTTGATTTCTTGTTTCTTGTTTATTAGTTTGCTTACTTATTACATGATAACTTCTTTACTTGCTACTTTTATAAATTGTTAGATTGTTTTATTTGCCATTAGTTGCCTTGTTGTGCTTTGTTTTATTGGTTTTGGTTGTTGGCTTAATTATTAATCTTCTCGTTAGCTTGTTACTTCAGTTTATTGTTAGCTTATTGTCATTTTTATTAGATTATTTGTCATTTCGTTTAATTGATACTAGGTTACATTGTTTGCGTGTTACCTCAATTGTTAATTTTCTTTTTAGCTTATTAACATGTTTATTACTTTAATCGTAAGTTTGTTTACTAGTTACGTTTGTTTAATTCTTTGATTGTATATTATTTGCTCTTAGTTGACTCGTTATCTTGTTTTCTTGTTAGCTTGTTATTTGTTTATTTATTAGTTTGCTCTTTAGCTTGCTTACTTGTTTACTTGTTAACTTGTTATACTTAGTTGTATTGTTTGCTTATTGACATGTTTGTGAGTTTACTTGTTATTTTGTTTTATTGTTAGATTATTTATTTGCTATTAGTTGACTCGATATCTTGTTAGGTTATTACTATTTTATAAGTTTGCTTACTTGTTAACTTGCTTACTGTTTACTTTGTTTAATTGCTTGCTTGTTTATTTGCATAATTAAGAAAACATTTTTTAATTTTTAACATTTATTTTATTATACAGTAGAACCTCGCTTACACGACCCTCAATAACACGACAACCTCAATTACAAGTGGAATTTTTAAATCCCCTTGAGATTGCCTGATTGCCATAACACATAATGTTAAATTAACCTCTATAACGCGACTATTATTATCCAAACAACCTCTATAACACGAATTTCTTCCAATTCACAACGTAACTCACAACCTCTATAACAAATCGTTTTGAGAAATCAACCTCTATAACGCGTCTCTATATAGGAATGGGTCGACCTTGAACAAGTCTAGACTTGAAAACACTGCCCATTAACCTCAATAACACGACTGATAGCCAAAATAACCTTGATAACACTATCCTCAACAAAAAGAGCACCTCGATAAAAAGACTGTTTCCCTAATCCCCTTGAGACACTTCTTATCGAGGTTCTACTGTATTAATTTCTAGTTTATAGTTTATGGTTATTTCATTTAGTTACATTAATTACTTTAATATTTAAAGTTGGTCGGCAGTGAAAATGAGCTGTTGGATGAAAAGTTTAAGCTTTGCCAATAAATTAGTTATTCTTACGATGTTGTCGTTGTTTCTTCCCTATTATTACCTGAGTTGGCTGAATATTTTAACGGAACAGATTCTTCTTGTTTGACATCATCGCCAAAGAGTGCCGCACTCTTTTTTGGCACTTGTTAAGTTAATTAAATGACTAGGTTTGTATCCAGGTTAGAACATAAGACAAAGAGGTTGTCTTGCATTACTAACTAGGTATTATCGACTAACTGTTCGAGTCTTAGATTTTTAATTAGACATTTAAATACACTACTTACCCAGGCATGCCAAACTTAGAGAGGTAAATGTTAGCGGAGTTATTTCCACATTATCTGGTGGGCAGAGCATTCCGCGAACAATAACTGCATTAGAGATTTTTTCTGCAATAGTCACTGACTCGTGTGAAGATGTGGTCGTTAACCATGACTCCCCTCCTAGTTGTATTATACAACCAAGAGTGTCATAAAGTCATCATCATGGTTTCCAGGCCGAAACCTGGTGGCGCCACTCTTACGAGGAGCTTCCCAATTCTTTAAACAATGCTGGGAGGACATTGAGTGGGGAGCCCGGTCGGGGAATCGAACCCAGAGCTGTGGTCAGAAGCGGTCACCCATCCATCTATTGAGCCTGCTGGATATTGCCTTATCGCAAGGTTAGCGCTCTAGCCTCCGAGCTACCCAGGCCACCCAAAAGTATACTACTAGTATTAAAAAAGAAAGGAGAAATTTATATTATTATTATTTATATAATATAATATAAGTAAAGTAGACACGGATTAATTATATTAATAAATAATATTGGAGAAAAATTGATTAATATTATTATTAAATAAGATGGGAGAAAGAAAGGATAATATTATTATTAGAGAAAAACATATTAAATTTATAATTAAGTAAGATGGGAAAAATAGATAATGATATTATTATTAGATGAGATCGGAGGAAGTTAAATTAATATCATTGTTCTCTAATAATAATATTATTCTGTATTTCTTCCAGATTAATATTATTATTAAAGAAGGTGGGAGAAGGACAGATTATATTATTATTAATGAAAATAGGAAAAAGACAGATTAATATTATTACCTATTAATGAAGATAGGAGAAAGACAGATTAATATTATTACCTATTAATGAAGATAGGAGAAAGACAGATTATATTATATTATTATTAATGAATATAGGAGAAAGACAGATTATATTATTACCTATTAATGAAGATAGGAGAAAGACAGATTATATTATATTATTATTAATGAATATAGGAGAAAGACAGATTATATTATTACCTATTAATGAAGATAGGAGAAAGACAGATTAATACTTTTATTAAAGAAGTACTCTAGTAACAAGCGGAATTGTTTTAATAATGTGGAAATATTTTAATTTTTTGCTGTTACTAGAAATATGCAAAATATGCGACTGTTGGGCCATAGAAAAAATAAGAATAGCAATTTGATCTGAACCGCTGGGAATCCAATATGGCTGATAATTTATGTCACCCGATGTTTTACTACGCTTTTATTAGCTTGCTTTCTTGATTGTTTGTTTGTTTGTCCAGTACAAATCTTGCAATCGATTTTTAACTAACTTCCCGAGTAGCTAGACTTTTGAAACCTTTAGATTAGCGCAGAACACGATGACAAAGCATTATTTTAATACTTTTAGCCATATTTCAGCAGAATTTAATTCATTTCAGCAAATTTTGCGAATAGAACATAGAATATTAATAAAATTGTATTAAAAAAAAATCATAGAGATCATAATGAAAGAATACGTCCGAATGAACAATGTGGTTAGGCCAGATAATGGGATGGACGTGCTTGCAATAATTGGCTCAAACTAACAATGTCTGGCGTGATGGGGCTGAGTTTTGAAGGCAAATAATCCTCAACGCAGGACAGTCTGTTTCTATATATATGTACTTAGCTTTGAGGTAAATAAGGGATGAATTCACTCCTAACAACCGCATATATTTATGCGGCGCGTACCAGTGGACACAATTCCGTTAGTTTTCATACTAAATCAATTTAATCTAAATCAAATTATAATTATTATTAACTAAGGGAAATAGACAGTGAAAAATACACTCCAGCGCCGGGATTTGAACCACGGGTCCCCTGTACTTCCAGTACAGATGCTCTTACCAACTAAGCTACGCAGGAGAATGATTTTTCACTGCCGTAATCGATAACTAGTCCCGAATCCAAGCTTTCAATATTCATACACATTTAGACAGTCAATATTTATGACATTAGAACTAAACCGAGAATTAACGCTTATAATTATAAAGTACTCAATTAGTACCTGTACCTTGTACAATCAATTCGAAATTCAATTTTTAAGTTTTTGGTAGTTTTCATACTACGGAAAGTTTAAATTTTAATCTAAATCAAATTATAATTATTATTAACTACGGGAAACAGACAGTGAAAAATACACTCCAGCGCCGGGATTTGAACCACGGGTCTCCTGTATATCATTCTCCTGCGTAGCTTAGTTAGTAAGAGCATCTGTACTGGAAGTACAGGGGACCCGTGGTTCAAATCCCGGCGCTGGAGTGTATTTTTCACTGTCTGTTTCCTGTAGTTAATAATAATTATAATTTGATTTAGATTAAAATTTAAACTTTCCGTAGTATGAGAACTACCAAAAACTTAAAAATTGAATTTTAAAATGTTAACTGAATAAACGCCCTCTATATATTTATGAACCAAACACAAATCCATAAATTTAATCTATAACAAATATATATTAATAATAATTTGAACACAGACAAATCCGAAGAATTTAATTTGAATAAACGTGTTAAAACATTTCTCTTTCAAAAATTTCCAAACTACAGAGAATGTTGTCAAGAACATGATGTTAACTGTGGAAGAGAAATTACATGATAATGTTTTATTTACCTGTTTCCATTATCAGATGATAGTAAATATCTTTGGAAAAACAAAAGCCGGAATTCCTTAAAATCTGATTATAAAATAAATCAACCTTGTCAGGTCAATTAATTAAAAAATTAAGATCTGTGAATCTGGTAACACTGTAACGAGTTCTTTTTAAAAAACAGGTTTTCCCTTTAAGTTTTTTTTTTTTAATTATTTAATTCTTTAATTAAACATTATTTAAAAATTATAGACTTTTATACTTTTTTGGCTAGACTGTCATCTTATTAGAGGTAAACATGTTAAAAATATGTAAATTGCACAACTATTTTAGAATCGTGTATCTGCGTTTAGTCTAATGAGAAAGACAAGATTTTGGTTTCAAATTATAATGTTAACCATGTTTTTGGTGAGAATTATTTTAAATTAATTGTTTAATAAATTATCGATTTTTTTTTAATTAGTTAATTATTTAAAATCATATTAAAATATTCATAAAATGCTAGATGATAAATATATCACTAACAATAAATTTTTAATACATAGATTGCAGTATAAAAGATTTATAGGAAATTATAATTGTACCACTTACTTGTTTTAATTTTTAACCTAATAAATAAATTAATTAATTTATTAATTGTTCGGATTAAATTTAATTAAAATGAATCATTCCAAAACAACTTCAAGTTAAAAAAATAACAAAATAAGGTAAATTTAGTCCATTTATACCAAGATGGACTAAAAGTGCAATCGGTGTTTTAATGATAATTGCGCGCACATATTGGATAATTGAAACTACAATTACGCTAGTATAAATTTACATTTGTTGTGTTAAATTATTTCTGGAAATAGCATGCATAAAAATGACTGCCACAATAAGCTAGAATTTCGTGTATAAGTGAATCTTTTTGGTGCCCAAACATCTGCGGGACATAGATGGTTAAAGGTGGTTAGCAGTTAATAGGTACTAGGTAGTATTTAATAGGAATAATTTCGAGGTGAGTTGTCGCTTCCGAGACACTACTCAATTATATTATAAATGATACTAAAAATTTACGAAATATTTAGCAACTTTTTATGAGATCTTAATTGTTTTAAAGGATATTTTATTAGAATATGAAAATAGAGGTGGTTATCAAAGTCATTGACTTCTGATTTCTAGTTGCATTTAACTGTAGACCCAGTAGGATCACGGTATTGTACTACATGTCAAGGCCACGTTAGGTCACTGTCACTTCCTCAGAAATGCAGTGAGTGAATGTCGAGTGCTTTGCAACGCACTCAGCCACTCAATGGTCGAGTGACTCTTACCCGCATCATCTTATCTAATCAATAACCTTTAATTATTTCCTTATCAATTTAGAAAAATTTGGGGAACATTTTTTGACTAATCTCAAAATTCTTTAAAATTGCCTTAACAAATTCTAACTTTCATTTTTGCATTTCAATTCAATGATTTATATTGACTAGTGAGTTTAGCATCATTGGGTAATTATTTTAAATTTAATTCTAATTATAACCAGCTCTGAGATTTGAACTAAGGATCTTTGGATGATTGGTCCAAAGATCTACTGATTTAGCGATGATTTATGAGAATAAAAAATCTTGTGTTCAAATCCCGTCGTCAGAACATATTTCTATATGTCCCACGTCTCTACTATAATTCTACTTGTATTTAAATGAACGTTTAGAGAATAATTCTATAATTATTGAACGAGCGCAGTAAGTTCTTCATTTCAGAGACTTGGTATTTGAAAAGTTTATATTAGTGTGTTTATCTCACTATAACCAAGCGTAAAAATTGACCGATCTGAACGGTTTTCAGCACACAAGAGCATCTCAGCATTTGTGACAACATTATAGTTTTTGGACTGGAAATATAAAACTTAATATTTATAAGATGGCGGCCAATATAGCGGACGATTGAACATAAAGTTTTTAGTCAGCATAACTTAATGTTATACATTAATTTCAAGGTTTTGAAGAGTAGGAAAAAAGTATGTAACTATTAGTGGGTAAAGTGTGTAAAATCTACACTAAATATTTTCAATGTTGCAGCCAACATGGTTGGACGGCTAAAAATAAGGTTAATATCAGCATGGCATGTTATATCATTTTGAGTCTTTAAAAGTAGGAATATAGTATGGTGATTACAAAATTGTCATTTTTAAAACATATATGCCTGAAATGATATTGTTTAAAAATACTCTGCCGATTAGATTTGACTTTTCCTCATGAATTAAAGTATCAATTTAGTAAAGTGTAAAGAGCGCAAAGGGTTGAAATTAATTTTGGGCTGTTTGAAATTTGGATGGTAAGTCATAATTAGCCAATTGTTGGTCCCATTTAAGTTTAACCTTAGGCCCATTTTTTTATCTTCCACATGCGCACAAACATACATTACTGATTTTACTTATCTGATTTTTATGGCAAAAAGTAACCCGCAGATAGCCCCAGATTAATTTCAACCGTCAGCGCTCTTTAAATTTTGCTAAATTGATACTTATGGAAAAAATGTCGACAGATTTAAAAAACGTGGGAAAAATGAACTAAATTAAATAGCAATAGGTTTTAAAAGCATAAAATATTTGAACTTTGCGAGATTGGATGCTAGGAAATTATGTGCCAAACTAAGTGCCAGAGTATTTTTTATTCTATGGGGACCTCAAAACGTGTAAATCCATCTAAATCTCTAAATCGTGACATCACAATATGGACTTTTGGAACGAAGTTCCTTATGGCACGTTCTGGAGCCCGGGAGTGAATCCGAAAAAAACGACCAAAATCACTGTCACAAAATCACCGTCACGCAAAATCCGTCACGAAATCTACAGATGACGATAACTTGAGTAAAAGATCACCGAGTTAGATGAAATTTGGTACACATGTTCATGTTACCAATGCCCAGGCTGAGTTCGTCGGAAAACGTTATCCGCCCAAGCGTTCACGCGCAACGCTCGTGTAAACGTAAGCTTCAAAAGACGGGAAAAAGTGTTATTAAGGAAGCCTGTTACTTGACTTGTTTTGATTATTTTTGTTATATATTATGTCAAAAATGTCACTTAGTTTTGTAAATAAATAAAATATAATCATGTAAAATTTTACCCTGATACAAGCAGAAGCTGTAGAGTTGGGAAGAGATACATTATATAATATTTTAAATGAATTGGCCGGGTAGGTAGAAAATAGTCCTATTTCAATCCAAACTCCTTTAACAAACATACTCTTTCACTATAAACTCATCATGATCAACTAATTTTCTTATATTCAATATATATTTATAATAAGACGCTTGCTTTAATGATACAAATAATGCTTTTCTTTTAATTTTGCCTTAACTCTGCTAGGTACAAACTGATCGTTACTTATAATTTTGTGTCTTTTCTAACTCCGCCATGTATAAGTAGTTAGCAATGTATACGTACTTAGCAGTGTGATTTTATAATTTATATTTAATGAAAAATGTAAGGAACTTCGTCCCGCGACACCACACGTATTTTTACTTTCTCATATAAAGAGAAAGTATTGTGATGGTGCAAAAATTCGATTTTGAGATTTTGATGGATTTACACGTTTTGAGGTCCCCTGAGTCCAAAAAAGTGGTTTTTAAAAAATGTCTGTCCGTCGTCTGTCGTCTGTCTGTGCAGACGCCTGGAGCCTAAACTACTGGGCCGATTTTGACGAAATTTGGCATACAGGTTCAGAAAAATCATACCCCGAGGCGAAATCGAGAAATGAATTTTAGCTCCAAATTTGGAGGCGCTACCCCCCAAAAACTCTGAAAAAACGTGAAAAAAAAAATATTTCTCGAAAACGGTTCCGACGATTTTGATTAAAAAATTCTAAAATGTAGTCCATTTAAATACGGATCCAACGATATAAGCAGTTTTCCCGGGAAAAATCTAGTTCCTGAGAAAATAGCTAAAAACGTGGACGGAGAGATCCCGGGTTCGATTCCCCACCCTGGAGAAGTTATTTTCATGGTAAATTTTGATATAATTTTCAATAATAATTAAACGCACTTACAAAAACTAATAAATGGAAAACATTGGCTAAGTAATTATGAACTTGTATATGAGAAAGTTTGTCTGAGTTGTCTCGGACCGATTTTTTATTATATGCTACGTATAAGAAAGTAAAAATATGGACGAATGCGGCAGTAATAGGAAGGACGAAGTTTTTTTATTCTTTATTTAACATTTGCTAAATATTTTGTACTTCAATAGAAGTTTTTAATGTAATGATGTTATCTCTTGATCC
Source organism: Gerris lacustris (assembly GCA_951217055.1). Classification (NCBI taxonomy): domain Eukaryota; kingdom Metazoa; phylum Arthropoda; class Insecta; order Hemiptera; family Gerridae; genus Gerris; species Gerris lacustris. The sequence continues at coordinate 105,908,874 of OX578277.1, read as the reverse complement.
ATCCAAACTTCTTAAAGATTTAGTTAAAGAGAATTGAAGCGTTTTAAATCTACGTTTAACTTTCCAAAACCATTAAACTTTTTGAAAGTTGACAACACTGTTTTAAAACTAATGTTTTTAAATTCTATTGCAATATATATTTCAGTGCCAATACACTATGTTTATCTTTAAATATAATAGAATAATAACAGAATTTGAGTACAAATGATCAATGGAAGTATATATCATGAGATGTTATAAATACAGTCAATATAATAATATATTTCGGTTAAATCTTTAGCAGATGATAGTTCCCTTAATATGTTGTAGGAAATTGGCTTTTTATTTGTAATCTATTGTCTAATAATGCTTTAACGAAAGATAATAATGGCCAAGCTTCGAACTCTTCAAGTCGTGTTTAGTCTATTATCAAAATCTTCCAAAAATTCTTATCATAAATCAAGCTATTTTGTTTTTAATGTTGTAGGGTTATAATCAAATGCTTGTAGAAGCTACTAATAAATGGAGGATTTAAAAAAAAAAAAAAAAACTTTAATAAATGAAGAAGAGAACAAAATAAAAAAAAAAACCTCGTGTCGAGATATTTACCTTTCTCTACTGAATAAGGTTTCGCAGCCGGGTCTACTAATTAACTCTAGAGATCTTCAGAAGGAGACCGCGTCATCAATTTTGTTAATCCCGATATCGAATCAATTCAGAGATCAATCTTATGAGAGTTAATCATGATTTGAGTTATTAGCAACTAAATAATTCTAATGACTCTTATTACAAGCAACTCCCTTTAAAATGATCCCTTCTAAAGGTTTCAATGGTCGGGATTTACAAAATGTCTGACGAACTTTCCTTCGGAATATCCAGAGACATTGGATAATAACATTAAGTACCTTTGTCATGCCACTCTGTAGACCCTTGCTCGTTTTTTTACGAGTATTTCTTGTCTTAATACGTCTATCATTCGCCTGCAAACAAATTTAAAATTTGAAACTAATAGAGCCATAGAATTTGTACTATTTTACAGCGCAGCTGTTAGCTGTTAATGTCTGCAAAATTAAATGCTGACTCCTAAGTTATTAGTGTCAAGTAGACAATGGTGATGACAAGCTATCGCATTCTATTATTAAAATACAATTAATGTGGCACATAGATCTTCGTGTTCCATTTCATATAATTTAATGCTTTTTACGACCTCTTTTTGTCAAATTTAATTTTCCCCCGTTTACTAAATCTGTAAAAACAATTTGAATTTCACATAAATTAAAGTATCAATTTAGCAAAATTTAAAAAGCACAGACTGCTGAAATTAATCACGTGCTTTCTGCAGGCTAGTTTCGATAAGCTATAAAAGTTTCATAAAAATCAGATAAGGACTTATGAAGGTATAAGTGTTAATAAATGTGTGTTTGTGCGCATGTGGAAGAGAATCAAGTAGGTGCAGAAGGTTGAAACTTATATGGGACCAACAATAAACAGCTTATATGGGACAACATTAAACTTATAAATGACCTTTAGTTTGGTGAGTAGTTTTTAAGATAATGTTGGTTTTCAAAAATTGAGAGACAGACCGACAGATAGACAAAGGAACAAAAATGTTCCCTTACGTCTAAAACGGATTTCCGTCTAGGAATTTTTGAAATCGGAGGCTTAAAAATTAATGGTTCTTCAGAACGATCATATAGCTTCCATTACCTTTTAAATGTTTTAGACTAAGCTACGAGTCCCGAATTCTGTTGACTTAAGGGAAGAGGAAGCGAAAGGGAAAAAAGTTTTTCATATCCGATGAATCTTCGTCCTTGAATGGGTTTCCATCGTGCAATCAGAATTTTGTCCCTCTTTAACTGATTTTTGGTACAGATGACGCCCGAGAAAACAAAGGGTAGCTTAAAAAGTCATATGTGTATGCATTTTCTCTGATATAAATCGTTGTCCTCAATGGGCTTTCCATCGTGCAAATTATTGATTCTAATGTGACTCCTTGTGGAGACTTTCTTTTTAATTGTGTTTTTTTGTGGTACTGATGATAATACTGACATTGGTACTGAGATACCGAAAGGCAGCTTTTAAAAATTTCACGTTTTATTTGTGGAGAGGCGGTTTTTGTTGACTCCACTTCTTCATCAGAGATGTATCTTCATCCACAAGGTCTACTTTCAGGGGACAAAGCTGGTGAAAATCCGATGGATTTGGACTATAAGGATGATGCTTTAGTATTCCAAAACGTTGATTTTTCCATATTACCATGTACCTATTTATAGATATTTGACAATCTTTGTTACTAATTATACATAATTTTAATAATATTTGTTTTTGTTGTTTGTTTCAGTCATGGAGTGATGTTGGTTGAAGTAAGTAATGGCAGAGGTTTGCTGCAGCTCATATACAAAGGAACAGGTCACCTTGTCGATTGTGATGAAGTTACTGGTCCAAGCATCGAATTAGATTCCTTCCTGGTCGACTTCGAGAATGTCTCGACTAATGCCACCTGCTCATTACCCAACAACGATAACTATCATAGAGTTACCACATGTTACCATCGTGAAACCGAGTCAAGAAGTGATTTGAATCTCAGAGACGAGAGTAAATTCCCAGTTTGGTACGACAAAGGGAAGAAGCCTGAAGACGAGAACAGGATATGGGAGAAGGGCGAAAGCAATCTATCAGACGTTTTACCAGAAATAAAACCTTGGCTGGACTATAAGTCACTTAGCAGAAGATGCTCCAGCCTTCACAAGCTCTACCTGGAGAAAGCGACTAATTCCACACTTCAAGAACACAGGTAAAACACACTCAACCTTTTTTTCCCAATCGGTAATTAATAGCGAAGCCTACACATCTTCGTCAACATCTCATACATCACGACCCGAACCAAAAATAAATATTGATAAACCCTCGTCATGTGCTAAGTCTTACGTGAAAGACGCAGAACAATGGCGTTATCAGTCGCACCAAAAAAAAAAAAAAAATCCCTTTCACTCTTCACCTTAAACAAAAACCTCGATGCATTTTAATTGACCAATATTATCATTCTCATTTGATCTGGACTTTCTTAAACTACATTATTAAATAATAGTTTCACTATCTATGACCAAAGTTTAGAGAATAGATTACACCATAACGAGAAACATTAAGTTATTTTATCTATTGAAATTGCATAGATTATTAACAAATATTGTCTTTCTAAAGGAATAACAAATTAAATGAAAGTATCGGATGAATTTAATTATCTATACATATTCCTCAAGGTGATATTATAATTTCGTAAAATATACTATTACATAAGTGTTTCTGGTACGAAACAGACGCGTTTGATATAAATAATGTCAGAAAATTAGTTATTATAATAGTAATTAATCAAAAATTAATAATTATTCAATTTATTGTCAATTTGCACAATTGCTAATTTTTAATCCACACCGGTTTGGTCTTCAGTGTAGAGTTATTTATAATATTTACATGACCTTGGTGGCTAAACGGTAAGTCGTGTCAAATAACGGATTGCACCAGTATAGTAATTGGTTTTGACATGATTGGTCCCATTGCTTTTGGACGTATTTCCTTCTTAAATTGAGCTAGCCTTATTGATTTTAGTTATTTTTTATTTTTACTTCCATGAAAATGGAAGTATGGTGATACCCTCCAAAACGTGATTCCGAGATCTCTGTGAAGGAGGGGTCTTACGGACCCGGGGGTATCATTGAAATCCGTTTCATATACATGTATGTCTGTGCGTACGTATGTATGTACGTACGTACGTACGTTCGTTCGGAACTTAAAACCTTTATAACATCGCTTCAAGACATCGTATTGAGATGCGGTTTTCGGCATGTTTTAGAACTTTGGACGGAAAAACTGATGGCGCAAACCCGAACATCGTAGCTTACGACGTTTCTGAGCTACAGACACTTAAGCGCGAAATCGGTCTGTCGACGATAACTTTAGTAGGCTTTATTTGATTTCAATTTCCTTTGGGGTATATACGTGTCCTATATGGTAGATTGTACCTATACTTTTTGAGCAAAATCGGACAAGCGGTTTGGGAGATATTGGTATTTTAGTGTTTTTTTAAAGGTTTTTTTCGGAACCAAATTGCGGCTAAACTGAAAGTCGTATCGAAAAGCGGATAACACCAGTTTAACCAATTTTAAATAATCTACAACTTTTGTCATATGACTTTTTGTCGTAGGACCATCCCTTCTACCTTAAATAGTCATTTTTGTTACATTTTCGACTTTGAGCTCTTATATTATTCGAAATAATTGACGGATTTATTTCGGAACCAAATTGCGGCTAAACTGTAAGTCGTATCGAAAAGCGGATAACACCAGCGGTAACTGATTTTAAAAGATCTACAACTTTGGTCCTATGACTTTTTGTCGTAGGACCATCCCTTCTACCTTAAATAGAGACATGTTATCGATATTAACTGTTTGTACGATGTAGTTTATACTGAGTTCTCTCTTGCTCACGTATTGACACCATAACATTTCATGGAAGTCATGTGTGGGATTTCCACACCGGTACTTTATTTTCTGCAAAATATTTTTTCACACACTTATAAAATCATAAGAAAAATATGGCACATCCAACTGCCATAAGTGTGCCAAATATGATGGATTCTAGCTGCGCTATGGAAAAAATAAAAACGAGACTGCCACTTGGAGAGGCACATAGCATCCTCGCATCCTATCACGTACTTTATTAAATTTATACTTTTAAAGCCATTATTGTCTAATTTGTTTAATTGTTTTCCCCCGTTTTTGCTTCCGAGCTTACCGAAGGTAAGCTCGGCTCAATTTTTTAGTAAAACCAACATCGACACCTCTATGAAGTGTTAAAGACCGCTAAAAACTATTTATAGTTTTCACACAATAAACAATATAACAATAAAGTAATATAACAATAATTTTAATGTTAATATAACAGTAAAGTACATGATAGGATGCGAGGAAGCTATGTGCCACACTAATTGGCAGTCTATTTTAATCTGTCATAATTGTTTGGATTTTTTTAACATAAATTTAAGTACCAATTCAGAAACATTAAAGAGTGCAGACGGTTCAAAAAGCTGTGGCTATCTGCGGGCAACTTTCGATAAACTATAAAAGTTTCATACAAATCAGATAAGTACTATAGGTGTTAATAAATTAATGTTTGTGCGCATGTGGAAGAGAAAAAAATGAGCGCAGAGGGTTGAAACCTCAGAGTAAGCAGTGCCGGATCTAGGTTTTTTCTCAGGGGGGGCAAAAGCAGATTTTGCCGCCCTTGCCACACAGGGGCAGATCTAGCAGTATATTTGGGGGGGGGGGGACTTGGGGGGTTTAGCCTCAAATCCAAAGGGGGGTCCGGGGGGGCCTCGGAAAATTTTATAAAATTAGGTGCAAAAATGGTGAATTTTAAGCGTTTAGAAGAACCTTTTTTCTAGAGCTTTTTTAGCTAAAACTACAGTACCTATTCTACATTGCGTTTAAAATACCAATTAATAATGATAACTTCTATTTTATTTATCCTGTAACACTATAGTATGCTATTAATTCTTCTAGATCCATTAGGAGGGGTTACCCTCCTGCCCAAAGGGGGGTTCAGGGGGCCTCCCTCGGAAAAATTTAGAAAATTAGATTCAAAATGGTGAATTTTAGGCGTTTTGGAGAACCTTTTTTTTTAGAGCTTTTTCAGCTAAAACAGCAACTTAAAGTTTGTTTAAAATTATTTCTGCAGAATTTTTGAAATATTTACTATCTAAATCGGGTTTTAGACTTAAAAAAATTATTTTTTACCTGTAACACTATATACTATGCTACTAATTCTTCCAGTTTCATTATGAAATACCTTCACAACTTCCTATATATAGCAAATGAATCAAGTAGATACACACTCAACTAAGCATATAAACAAACATCCATTAAAAGTATGCAAATAAACAAACAAAAAAATAGTTTATATTTGCATCCCACATAAAAATGTAAGTGGGAGTCCCAGTTAGCAATTTTAATATCAACTTGACTATTGCTCCATAGTTAAGGCAACCATATTTATTCCAATAATAATATAGGTTTATTTTGATTTGTTGGTCTTCAAATAGATGTAATAACATTTAAATTAGTTAATGTAAAATGTTTACGTTTTATTATTGTATTACATATCATGTAATATATTAATTTGTTAATATTGGCAATAAATTACTGTTTATTTATTGATATTTTTGCTTCCAACCTCACCGAGATAACTGAAGCTATGTGATCGTTCTGAAAAATGACAAATTTTTAGGTCTCCGATTTCAAAAATTCCAAGACAGATTCAGACATCAGGGAACACTTTTGGGTCCGTGTCTGTCTGTCACTTTTTTTGGGAACCAACATATCTTAAAAACTACTCGTCAGTTTTTAATGAAGTTTGGATGGTAGGTCATGATTAGCCCATTGTAGGTCCCATATAAGTTTCAACCTTTCGCGCCTACTTGTTTCTCTTCCATATGTGCACAAACATACATTTATTTAAACCTACAGCTTCAAAAGTACTTTTCCGATTTGTATGAAACTTTTAAAGTTCTTTAATTTTTGCTAAATTGATACTTTAATTTGGGTAAAATTAAAAACGGGGAGATAATGAAACAAAATAGACAATAATGGCTTTAAATGCATAAAATCAATAAAGTACGTAATAGGATGCGAGGAAGGGATGTGCCATATCAATTCAACGTATTTTTCCGAATATCTCGCTTCCTATGGCTCGGAGACAAATTAAAATTATTATCAAAAAGCAAAACAACTACATTTCCACAAAAATGGTCTCATTCATTTTTTACGTACAAAGAACGGTTTAGCAAAAACCTAGTTCTACTATAACTTGCATTGTGATTGTTTTTGCACGACTTTTTACGTGATTTTGTGAATATCTCGCTTCTTCTGACTCGGAGACCATTGAGGATCAGATAAAAATGTTTATCTAAAATTTCACACAAGAAACAATATGTTCATTTTTTACATACAACGAACCGTTTGGATAATAATGCGCTCCGAAGTTTCCCTTTTTGTCTCAGGGCCATAGGAAGCGAGATAATTCGTATAAATAAGACCAGTCAGCACCATGACTTAAAGAGCGAATTTTCAAAGAAATCTGCGTATTATTGGATTATGATAATGTAGAAAAATTTTGGTTTAGAATTTGGATGGGTGAAAAAAAAAATTGGTACACAATTTTGACAAATTTGACCAGTAAATGGACTCCAATAAACAGGTCAAGTGTGTGCTAGTCAGCACACAGCGAGGGTCCGTAGGCCACACTATATAGTGTTTAACTGTAAAGTGTATAAACAGTGTTTTTTTAAAATGCTAAAAAGCTTACTTTGAACCATTCTAAGGGTCTAATATTCTCAAAACACTCTCTGATAAAGTATTTTTTTGCCACTGAACCGGACTACAACCATATAAATACATCGAAAAGACCATAATTATAAAAAAAACGTATTCTGTCAATAAAAAATAAAATAATATTGTTTTCGAAATTTCCAAAAAGTGGTATCTTTACTTTTGGTCGAAGAATGTTCAGGAATTTTTTCAGATTTTTTGCACTTCACATAAGCGAGATAGAGAGGGGGGGGGGCACGTTTCAAACCCGCTTCAAACTCGCCTATGCTCGCCCTATCAAAGTTATAACCAAAGAATTATATATTTTTGTAATCAGCTCGACGTACCCTTTCATATGATACCCCTCACGGCGTTGAAAACAAATGTAACATTTTTAACCCTTAAGTTTTTTTACCCTAATTTTTTTGAAAAATATTTTTTTTAAGTCGCTATATTTTTAAAATATGTGGGCAGGTACAAGACACATACATGCCAAATTTCAAAGTGATCGGACAAGAGGTGTAGCCGTGAGAGCATGCGAGAGGACGGACGGACAGACACACGCAGGAAAATATAAGGGTCCTTGGTTTTGCCTACGGACCCTAAAAAGTATTAATAGTATTATTATTTGCGTTAACAGTTTGACTCTTTCTTGACACATCGAACTTCTTAAATAGTTTTTTGAAAACTTCAATATGCTTAAGTTTCTTTCACATCAACTGTAAAGAAAAAAGGGTAAACGAAGTTAATAAGGGTGGATATATCAGATTGGACAAGATAACTGTAATTATATTACATATAATTAAAAATTACATTTCACCTATTTTTTTTTTTTTTTTTTTCGTGAACTTTTTATTATTTTTCCTTTTATTTTTCCGCCCCCCCCCCCCCGGGCGTGCCGCCTGGGGCGCTTGCCCCCCGCAGCCCCCCCTTAGATCCGGCACTGAGAGTAAGGAAGGGGTAGAGGGAACAATACTATAGAATCTGGGTCTCAAAAAGTGGTTCATTATGCTACACCCCTATACTAAACCTCCCAAGCGGCAGTTTGGTGAAACAGTATCGATATCTCGATAAAAACTCGAAATTTATCTGATGTCAGCTGATAAGGATAATTATAAGATATCGGTGAAAACGTTGTTTTCTTTATTTTAAACGATTCGGTCCACTCTAACAGATTTATCGATCTTTAGCCCTTCATATAGCGGTGTCACCATGGGTTTTACTAAAAAATTGTATTTGTAAAAAAAAATTATTTCATTGTATAGATGAAGTTAGAATTATTTGCGTCCTAAAATTACAGTTTAAAATGTTCGCGTGAGGTTTGCGCGTGAACGCTTGGTAGGATAATTATTGTAAACGAGGGAATCTGTGTGTATGTCTTTTCAGAAAAAAGGGGAAAAAGTACCATATACAGGGTGTCCCAACTTAAGTCTGCTAAAAAGAAGGGGCATTTAAGGGACTTAAAAGGAGTCAAAAATGTTATATTAACCTATATCCTTTCGGGCTTCGTTTTCTGACTAGAGCCATTTTTAAAACTGTTGGGCTGTTTATTTTTTTTCACTTAAACAAGTGTATCTCGAGAACAAAGAGGAGTAGCTCATTATTATAGGTATCGTTGGAAACCTAAAAATATTTGCTAAAAGAAATCTTATTATCCATTTTTACGTATTTTTATTCCTTCTAGTTCAAATTTAGCTCAAAATGTCTTTTTTAAAAAATCAAAATAAAATAAAACTTTTTGACGGCCCGCAGTGCATAAACTAGTAAGTTTTTGAATTGTCCAGGCAATGAAAAAACTTCTTTGTTAAATTACCTTTTCATGGATACCCATGTCATTATATGTTAAATAGGAAATGTTTTCCTTATAAGCACATTTATTGAAAAAAAAAATTAATGTAAATGTGAGAAAAACAAAAGTACCTTTTCTTTAATATCTCCTCTTTTGAACTTTTTTTTTTTTTAATTAGTAATAGACAAACAAATTCATAGATATAAGTTGTATGATTGCTATACAATTTAGAGAATTTAATTTTTTCATCACACATTTACTTTAAAAGTTATTAAGATTAACTTGATGATTCAAGTTAATCTGGGTATTGATAATTATTATACCTTTCAAAAGAGGAGATATAAAAGAAAAAGTTAGTTTTTCTCACATTTACCGTATTTATTTTTTTCAATAAATGTGCTTATAACGTAAAACATTTCCTATTTAACATACAATGATATGGGTATTCATGAAAAGGTAATTAAACAAAGAAGTTCCATTGCCTGGACAATTCAAAAACTTACTAGTTCAAGCACTATGGCCCGTCAAAAAGTTTTGTTTTATCTACGATTTTTTAAAAAGACATTTTAAGTTAAATTTGAACTAGAAGGAATAAAAATACATGAAAATGGATTATAGCATTTCTTTTAGCAAATATTTTTAGGTTTCTAACAATACCTATAATAATGGGCTATTCCTCTTTGTTCTCGAGATACACTTGTTTAAGTGTAAAAAAATAAGCTTAGCCCAAAATTTTTAAAAATGGGTGTAGTCAGAAAACGAAGCCCGAAAGGACATAGGTTAATATAACATTTTTGACTCCTTTTAGGGTCCCTTATATGCTCCTTCTTTTTGGCAGACGTAAAATGGGACACCCTGTACATAATGTCTAAGAACTCACGATAGGACCTCGATTTGATGGATGGCTAGTGGAAATATGGTTTGGGTTCCAGATTTAGAAATTTTCCGCTTGTATAAAGGATCAATAAATGTCATCGCCAGATATCCTCTGATCAATCATGTTCGCCTTCTTTGAAAGTAGGTGTTCCCTGACCATCTCAATACGCTCCAACTCCTCACCTGTAGAGTCTATTATGAAACCTTTCGCAAATCTAGCTCTTAGATATGTATACTTTGTATTGTTATTGGACAAAAGAATATTGGAGATTGCATTGTTTTTTGCACAGGAAGAGAAGACGGAAGCGGGCCCTGGGAGACATGCTGCGTGTTCCAGGTACCAAGTGGTGCGGGAAGGGTTACTCGGCCAAGAAGTATCACCAGGTTGGTGCATTTGCTGCAGCTGACAGGTGCTGCAGGAAGCATGATCTGGCCTGTCCTCATTACATTCCTGCCATGACCGAGCGCTACGGTCTCTTCAACTGGAGGGTCAACACCCTCATGCACTGCTCTTGTGATAGAAGGTAATTAACTTTAGATTATCATTCAGGAACTTAACTGTTATAAGTCCCTTATAGCTCCTAACTTTACCTCAGTTAACCAAATGTATTTGCGAACTTTAATCAAATTTCTTCAGCTATGTAACTAAACTGTAGGTGTAGGTAGTAAATACGGGTTTTAACACTATTATTTATTTTAAGAAATTTGAACGTTAATGACTATAAAATATTGCTATTAATTTCAAATATCTTAAAGTAGAGAAACGAGAACACGCATACGTACTATTTTAGCTAAATCCCCATATCTAATTTTATCCACCAAGCATAGGCGAGAAAATGAAGAGCGTCCAATGCTTGAAAATATGCAATATCTTATATCATCTTAAGATAGGTTGCCTAAGTGAAATCTTTAAGATTTTAATTATACCATCTACAATCAAGAAGATTTATCATTTATGTTATTATTCGTATCTATATAAAGACCTACAAATCAAAACAATTATTTATTTATATTGGAATAAATGTGGTTGCCTTTGCTTAGCAATAACAAAAAAATATTTCGAGGTGCGTCGTCGGGACACTACTCGATTATATAAATGATATTATTTTATAAATCTTAACTAATACATAATACATAAAAGGAGTGAAGGCATTTCTGGATAAATTGAACGGGAGATATCGCGACAGTAAAATCAACTAATATCAGCTAATATAGTTAGTCATCTAATCAAGTTCAAACTTGGCACATAGACTGTACCAACATAAAAACATTCTATTAAATTATAGGTTTGTTATTATTTTATATTATAATATCATTTATATAATCGAGTAGCGTCACGACGGCGAAATAGTATGGTCACCTTGAAATGATTTGTTATTGCTATAAGCTAAAAAGCAACCGCATTTATTCCAATAAATATAAATGTTTGTTCTGATTTGTTGGTCTTTAAATAGATATAATAACTTATGAAATAGATAATCTAAATTAATTTACATTTTTTGTTTTTCTAAATATAAAATTAGGCCTATTGTCACGGGCTTAACGACTTGCATCTTTATATTTAAAAAAATTAATTCAAATCATCGAATGTCAATGAGTAAACGTTTTCTGCGAAAGTAAAAGATTGCGATAAAAGCATGCAACTTGCATAAAGCAAGTCGAGTGTATTATGATTTGTCGAGAGACAAGTGTCTAATACTGTTTTCTGTTGATTCAGTTGTTTGCAAAGCTCGAAGCTCTAATACAAAGCATACTATTTGAAGGAAAGGTATAAACACGGAAGAAGACTTTTTTATTATGTCTAATATATGGGTTTGTCTCCTCCAAAGCAACTAAGTTGCTTGCTCGTGGCAACTCTTTATACCTTGTTTATACAAGAGAACACCCCCCTACTAAACCATCGTAACGACAAGTAACATCGAGTTTAAATTATATGTAAAGAATTACCTTCCTAACTGTTCCCACAGGCATTTTTCGTGACCTTATTGTTTTAATACAATCCAAACCCATGGAGTTATTCTTTTTTTTTTAGTTTTTCCTTCTTTTACCCCCCCCTGTACTTTAGATTATAATATGCCATGGACAAACCTTATTATTTTAAATCGTTAAAAAAAAAGAAATATTTAAACAAGGTAAGGGAATCGTGAGCCTACCATTACCCTCTGGTTAGACTACGTGGAATTGACACTGGAGCATTTCTTCGTGGGTGGTAAAAGTTTTAATAAAAAATATTTTCTCTTTAGTACATTATAAATTATTTTAAATTGTTGGACACCTAAAGCTTTCTCTGCTAACAAGGTAATAATGAGAAGCAATTAATTGGAAAATTATCCTTAAAGACAATTAAACTTATTCCTTGTAATGTGTCCCGACAGCGACGACTCTAACAAAATGATTTGTTATTGCTTAGATAAGGCAACCACATTTATTCCAATAAAAATAAATGTTTATCTTGAATTGTTGGTCTTCAAATAGTTATAATAACTTATCTAAATTAATTTACTTAATTTTACTTTTTTTCTGAATATAAAATTAAGCCCGTTGCTACGGGCTTAACGGCTCGTCGTAGTATCCCGACAACGTCGATTCAACTCAAAATGATTTGTCATTGCTCAGCTAAGACAACTACATTTATTCCAATAAAAATAATTGTTTGTTTTGATTAGTTGATCTTCAAATAGATATAATAACTTATCTAAATAGATGTCTAAATTATTTACTTAATTTTATTATTTTTTTCTAAATATAAAATTAAGCCCGTTACCACAAGCTTAAGGGCTCGTTATTTATAAATCGATTAATGTCCCAACGAAAAAAATACGTGTGGTGTCGCGGGACACCCGGTAGGAACGAAGTTCCTAACGCTATTCATTAAAATATTAATTATACTATAATCATACTGCTAAGTATACGTTGCTAACTACTTATACATGGTGGAGATAGAAAAGAGACAAAATTAAAAGTAACTAACTGTTTGTACTTAGCGGAGTTAGGGAAAAATTAAAAGAAATTGTTTTTATCATTGAACGAGCGTCTTACAATAAATATCTATTGAATATTGAGAAAAAAGTTAATCATGATGAGTTTATAGTTAAAGAGTATACTACTAGGTAATTGAAAATATCATAAAATATATATCTTCCCTACATAAATACTTGTACTCTGTGTTAACTGTTTGTACTCGTATCAGGTCGAAATTTTACATGTCTGTTTCAATTGTACTTTAGACGATGTGTATGAAGTTTTATTAAAATCGTTACGTTAGAACGTAAGATATCGGTAAAAACTGTGTTTTCTATATTTCAAAGATTTAGTTCCGCTTTAATAAATGTAGCGATTTTTATCACTTCATAGCGGTGTCGCTGTTAGTTTTACTAAAAAAAAAAAAAATATATTTAAATAGTTGTTTGTCTCATTGAATACGAAAAATACGAAAAAGGTCTCCGATTTCAAAAATTCCAAGACAGAAATCCGTTTCAGACATCAGGGAACATTTTCGGTTCCATGTCTGTCTGTCGGTCTGTCGTTCAATTTTTGCGAACCAACGTATCTTAAAAACTACACGTCCAATTTTAATGAAATTTGGGTGGTAGGTTATAATTAGCACATTGTTGGTCCCACATAAGTTTCAACCTTCTACTCCTATTAGTTTCCATTTAGTTACACATGCGCACAAACATACATTTATTTACACCTATGCTTCAAAATTACTTATCTGATTTGAATGAAACTTTTATAGTTTATCTTAAGTAACCCGCATATAGCCGCAGATTAATTTGAACCGTCTGCGCTCTTTAACTTTTGCTAAATTGATACTTTAATTCGTGTAAAAAACCAAAACAATTTTGACAGATTAAAAAATACGGGGTAAACAATTAAACCAATTAGAAATGGGCTTGTAATAATGGCTTGTAAAAGCATAAAATTAATAAAGTAAGTAAATAGGATGCGAGGAAGCTATGTGCCACACCAATTGGCAGTCTTTTTTTTATTTATATTTGAATTATTTATTTACTCATTCATAATTGAGTAGTGTCCCGACGATGGCGACGACTTACCTAGAAATTATTTTTTATTGGTAAGGCAACCACATTTATTCTGCCCCTTCCAGGTGCTTAACGGCTAGTAGTAATAAGTAGCAACTCCTTAAGTAGCAAGGAGTTGCTACTTAAGTTAAGTTGCAAATAACCTGTTGCGAATGTCAATTATTCCGTATATGTTGCCGATACAACAACACGGCAACCCCGTTTCATCTATTACACAATATATATATATATATATATATATATATATATATATATATATATATATATATATATATATATATATATATATATATAATGGATATATTATATATTTATATATATTACGTGGTTGAATTAGCCCTTTCGGCTAGCTTAAGCATTCCACGGAGGGAAAAGAAAAAAAAAAATAGGTGTATTACATATATTATAATTTTGCTATTTCATATTATGTATAATAAAATATCTCAGTAATAAATTTAAAAAAAAATAGAAAATTATACTGTATACTCAATATACTTTTTGACATTCATTTTTATCCAAAGTTAATGGCTTTAAAAAAAAAAAAAAAAAAAAAAAAAAAATATATATATATATATATATATATATATATATATATATATATATATATTATATATATATATATATATATATATATATATATATATATATATATATATATATATATATATATATGTGTGTGTGTGTGTGTAATAAAATTATTATTCAATAGTTTCAACTTTATTTACTGAGAGAAATGTAATATTTATGTTAAAAGAGAGTTAAACAATCATATATATTTGCTTGTATAGACGTCATTACCTTGTGTATAATTTATGTATGATAATAAATACATTATAAACACTCGCAAAATATATATATATTTCTTCAAACAGATTTGTTTGACAGAGTTGACACTTTTGAGTCTTGTAAATAGATGTAACAATGTACACATTTATTTCTACAGAGATTTACTGTGTGTTTTTCCTGTATACATTATTTTGCTGTGTTTGGATATTCAAATATATTATTCAGTATATAATCATATTGAAAGAAACATAAAATTCTTTTAGTACTTATAGGCATTGTAATTTATCACTGGCGCCATAATATGACAGGATTGTACAGTTGTCCGAACATTAATTGTGTAAAGAAATTAATAATTTTAATATAATTTTATTAATACCCTTTTAGTCCTTACTTTTTCAAATACGTAGTATGTACAGTACATAAATATATAAATAGAATATTTTGTGCAGGCGCCAAAAATAAATTTTGAAATGTCAATGGATTTAAACGTTTTTACCGAATTAAGTGGTTTATAAACAATGTCTGTCGTCTATCGTTTGTGTATACGCGTGGCGCTTAAATCTGGGCTAATTTCGACTAAATTTGGCATTAAGGAAACATTGATAAAAAACAATTATTTAGGCTAAAAGTTTGAGGGCTCAACCCTCTTAAATCTTGGCTAATTTCGACTAAATTTGGCATTAAGGAAACATCAATAAAAAACAATTATTTAGGCTAAAAGTTTGAGGGCGCAACCCCCTTAAATCTGGGCTAATTTCGACTAAATTTGGCATTAAGAAACATCAATAAAAAACAATTATTTTAGCTCTAAGTTTGAGGGCGCGATTTTGTTTAAAAAATTCTATAATATAGTCCATTTGAGTATGAATCTAACTTAAATCTATATGTAGCATTTTACTGGAAACAAATCCAGTTTCCAAGAAATTGATGAATATAAATTATAATAAGCTGAAAAAAAAAAAAAAAATAGACTGCCAATTGTTGTGGCACATAGCTTACTCGCATGCTATCACTTACTTTTTGATTTTATGCTTTTACAAGCCATTATTGTCTAATTGTTTCCCCTGTTTTTTTAATCCGTCAAAATTGTTTTGATTTTTTACTTGAATTAAAGTATCAATTAAGCAAAAGTTAAAGAACGCTGACGGTTCAAAGTAATCTGGGGCTATCTGCGGGTAACTTTCGATAAACCATTAAAGTATCATACAAATCAGGTAAGTACTTTTGAAGCTATAGATGTAAATTAATGTATGTTTCTGCGCATGTGGAAGAGAAATAAATGAGCGTAGAAAGTTGAAACTTATATGGGACCAACAATGAGCTATTTATGACCTAACATCTAAAATTCATGCAAATCGGACGTGTAATTATTAAGATATTTTGGCTCGCAATAATATAGTGACAGACAGACACGAAACCAAAAATGTTCCCTGAAGTCTAAAACGGATTTCTTTCTTGGAATTTTTGAAATCGGAATCATAATAGTACATTACGCGTCGAGTGCGGAAAGTAGCATTTTGCATGCGAGTGTGGAGTTTGCACCCGAGCGACAGCGAGGGTTGTAAAACCACACGAGCAATGCAGAATGCCGTTTTCGCTCGAGTTGCGTACCGTACATTATCTACGATTGTTAGATTTAATAATAAATACAGAAAAAAATAAACTTGCTGTATGTAAATTCGTCTCTCTTGATAAAGATGGCATTAATTCTTGAGTTGTATTTTTTGCCGAATTAATTATTTCTGGAGGAGTATTATTCTCCACATTTTCGTCAAAGTCACTTAATTCACTCATTGTTTTTCACTAAAAACTCGATATAAACAGCTACTTTAATAAAAGAACAGCAAATTAGTTTTGTTAAATGTAAACAAACTCGCTAATCGTGCGTAAAGCTGAAGAATTCCTCTTCTTTACCGCGCTAGCGCGGTTCTTCAGAACTATGAACCAATTCTTCAGAACTATGAGACGCGCATGCGCAATAAATACAAGTACGTAAATAATTACTTTCAACGCATCTAAACAGAGATATAATGTTTATATTTCTTATCGATCGTATATAAAAATATTTTCGTTCTTCAGAACGATCACATAGCTTCCGTTACCTTCGGTAAGCTCGGATGCAAAAGAGAGTCCATTGAGAAAAGGTTACTTCAATAAATGATTTTATTTTATTTTCGTTATTTAAATTAAAACAAAATATGTGGTTTAGTTTGAAATGAATTTTAATTTAAGCAGTTATTTCTTGGGTATTTGTTTAACACTACACAATGTTTCATTTGAATCTTATTTATTCATGCAAATACCATTGGTTGATATGAGAGTAAATTATAAATAATTTATTTCTATACATGCTTTAATTATACATCAAATAAAAATCATATGTTCTTTTATATATAGTTTTTTAATAAAAGGCATTGTCAATATATCTAATCCCAAATATAATATTTATCAAAAGAGTAAATAAATTTATGGAGGTTTGATATGTAAAACAAATATACAAGACAGAAGACAGTACATTGTATGCAAAATTTTGTCATAGTAAATTCTAAAAAGAGACAATAAATTTATGCATGTTTGGAAATTTTAAAATTTAAATTTGACAATATCTTGTTTGCAAAATTTTGATTTTATTTAAATAGAATATCCTTATTAACTTTCTATGTTTTCATTAGCTTGCTTTCTTGTTTGTTTGTTTGTTTGTGTGTGGGTCCAGTACAAATCTTGCAATCGATTTTTAACTAACTTCCCGAGTAGCTAGACATTTAAAACATTTTGAATAGCGCAGAACACGATGACAATGCATTATTTTAATACTTTTAGCCATCTTTCAGCAGAATTTAATTGGTTTTCAGCAAATTTTGCTTTATGGAAAGTTCGTTCGGAAAAAATCCGCAAGTTATTTTATTTGTTTTGCCATGTCCCATATTTACGCAAGCTTCATTTTGACGGGTTTCAAATTTTTGGTTTTTATAAATAAGAGATAAACATTGAATGACAGCAAAACAGGAAATATATCGATTATATTATTTCAAATATATTGATGGCACGGTTTAGATTTGGTGTTGGGGAGATCCGTTGTACAAAGATTTGTCCTTTTATGTCCAAGATCAGCTCTCTAGATGGTTGTAATTTATGTGAAGTAAATAAATTCGGAACTATTTTTTTTTTTTTTTTCACTAACATTATATATTATATAACAATAACAATTATGTTATTAACATTACATACGATTCAACAGAAAATTTAAAAACGTAGTACATTTATAAAAAGTTCTTTTTATCTTGAAATGATTACTACATTTTTATTAGCTTGCTTTCTTGTTTGTTTGTTTGTCCAGTACAAATCTTGCAATCGATTTTTAACTAACTTCCCGAGTAGCTAGACATTTAAAACATTTTTAATAGCGCAGAACACGATGACAATGCATTATTTTAATACTTTTAGCCATCTTTCAGAAGAATTTAATTCGTTTTCAGCTAATTTTGCTGCATGGAAGTTAGTTCGGGAAAAATCACCAAGTTATTTTATTTGTTTTGACATGACCCATAATTACGATGATTGACAATCAACTGATTGATTCTATGCGCACTTCCAACAATTAAACAGTTTAGTTGAGGAGAAATCCAGGAGTTCATCGATTTCGAACATCTCAAGTTCAACAGTTGCTAACTGAATCTCATCATGCAGCAACTTCCTTTAAAATGATCCCTGTAATGTGTCCAAAAAGAACTGATAGCAACATCTCAAGTTCAACAGTTGCTAACTGATTCTCATCATGCTGCAACTTCCTTTAAAATGATCCCTGTAATGTGCCCAAAAAGAACTGATATCAACATCTCAAGTTCAACAGTTGCTAACTGATCCTCATCATGCAGCAACTTCCTTTAAAATGATCCCTGTAATGTGTCCAAAAAGAACTGATAGCAACATCTCAAGTTCAACAGTTGCTAACTGATTCTCATCATGCTGCAACTTCCTTTAAAATGATCCCTGTAATGTGTCCAAAAAGAACTGATAGCAACATCTCAAGTTCAACAGTTGCTAACTGAATCTCATCATGCAGCAACTTCCTTTAAAATGATCCCTGTAATGTGTCCAAAAAGAACTGATATCAACATCTCAAGTTCAAAAGTTGCTAACTGATCCTCATCATGCAGCAACCTCCTTTAAAATGATCCCTGTAATGTGTCCAAAAAGAACTGTTATCAACATCTCAAGTTAAACAGTTGCTAACTGAATCTCATCATGCAGCAACTTCCTTTAAAATTATCCCTGTAATGTGTCCAAAAAGAACTGATATCAACATCTCAAGTTCAACAGTTGCTAACTTATTTTCATCATGAGCAACTTCCTTTAAAATGTTTCCTGTAATGTGTCCAAAAAGAACTGATATCAACATCTCAAGTTCAACAGTTGCTAACTTATTTTCATTATGCAGCAACTTCCTTTAAAATGATTCCTGTAATGTATCCAAAAAGAACTGATAGCAACATCTCAAGTTCAACAGTTGCTAACTGATTCTCATCATGCAGCAACTTCCTTTAAAATGATCCCTGTAATGTGTCCAAAAAGGTAGGGATTCACCAAATTTTGTGACGCGGAATCCTCCAGGATATCACGATATATTATTCTAAATCAGTTTCATTGACTGGCTAAACTTATGAATGCTATGTTGCTGGATAGGATATTAACTATCAAAGCCAATAGTTTTTTGTGGGATCCCCAGTAAAGTGTTTTAAGGACCCTACAAGAAGAGAAAAGGATAAGGGTGAAGAAGGACATGGTTAGTTTGTTAACTTGACAGGATATAAAAAATAAGTAACAAAAAAAAATACAAGTGCGGCAGGATCACTATACCAGGATACTGCTTATCTCCAGTCATACCAACTTCACTGCTCTCCCTTCTATAATTAGATTATCTTCTTTTATTCCTCCCCCCTCCCTCTTTTTATGTTCCCTGATTCCAGTCATCAATTCTTCACTGGTTCACTCACTGTCTTTAGTCAATTATTTATTTACATCTAATAATGCATGTGGGCATCGTTCAGTGAGTTGAAAAGGGGGAAATAAATGTTCAAATGGAAAAAGGGAAGCATATCATTTTCTTTCATGTATCATTTTTGTGAAAAAAAAAAGAACTTAATTACCTTTCAGTACCAATTTATCTTTAATATGCTTGTTTGAATGAAATTGAAACGAAAACTTATCAGATTTTTTTTATGACAAATGATGTTTCTCGAGTTTATTGCAAATGTATGTTTTTTGTGTTTATTGCAAATTGCAAATTTCGAACTTCCTACCTTTAGATCGTAGTGCCTTAGCCCTTACACTCCTGACTACTGAACGTCAGGAAGGTATATTTATAGGTATAGGAGACTAGTCAGTAAAATAGTGGATGGGTTTCTACTCTGTTAGTTTTACTTTTTGATGTGTGACAGAAATGGAGCAGCACCATCGGGCCATGGTACACTGATGGCTATACCATGGTGTGTACCAGCCTGTCCAACTAGTAGGGAAGGACCTTACAAGTTGGTCAGGACTGGTTTTACTAAGAGAAGATTAAAATTTTCAATTACAACAATAATATAGAAGAGTACCTATAAGTAGTATATATAGAACAGAGTACCTAAATAGATGCCAGGTGTCAAAATTGGTTTCAGTTAACGTTAAGACCATTCTACCTATATTCTAATGACCAACACACATCCTAATGTAACCCTAATGTCCTTAAACTATTAGGGTTATATTTAAGGACTACCTTTAAAAAAGGATTCCGTGAGGATAATTAGAAATTCCTTAAATCAGAGAACCATTAAAGAATATCATTATCCCTTACAATTACTTCCAATGGAATTTAATTACTGTAATAGAAAAAAAACTTTAATTATTATTTGTATTATATCCATTTCTCTATGAATGCATTCTTTGATCTGACGGAATAGAATTGGATTAGGTAGGAATTCTAATAGATTTTAGCAGGTACGTATTTTAATAGATACCTCTTCTTTTTTGTATAGCTTCCAAATTAAATCTAACGTAGGAATATGTAGGAATTAAAATAAAAGAAGGTAATTTATTAAATTCTTGATCTATAACATTTATGTTGATAGTTAAAATTAAGATAGATTAACCAATAACGTTTAGTTTACTGTTAATTGATTCGTTCTTCCTTTCGATTATTTTCTAATATACGTAGTCGATATAGATAGTATTATTTTTATGAGAAGATGCAATTTAGACTATAAACTCACCATGATTAACTATTAATTTGCTTAATATTAAATATTTATTGTATTAAGCTCACTTCAATGATAAAACTATGCCTAGTAGTAGTAGTAGTAGTCTAGAACTTCCTTCTAGAACGGGTAGGACGAACCACTTGTTCGAACCTTGCAATTAGGCCATCACTTAGGCACTTTTTTACGCCCCGCGGTGGAGAATTCCAGCTACTTCACACATCATACATTTGTACATTGTACTGCCGAAGCGAGTATATGGTGTGGTCATTAGTAAGCTATATAAGCGTGCGTCAAAGCGTGGGGGAAGAGTCCCCATAAAGGGTGTCCCTCGCCCTGCACCGTCCTATTAACTATGCCTAGTTAATATATTATTTAAAATGTGCTTAACTGTTGGTGTTGGTTGTTTATTTTTTTGTTTTTAAATTTTCAACAAAATCAGATTTATTTTTATTAATATCTCGAAAATTAGATTGTTCCCGGGATAACTGTTTATATTGTCATATTCGGAATACATGTTATAATATGTTATTCAAAATCGTCGAAACCGTTTTCTTTTTTCAGGGTTTTTGGAGGGTAGCGCCCCCAAAATTTGTAGCTAAAATTCAATTCTAGATTTCGCTTTGGGGTATGATTTTTCTGAACATGTATGTCAAATTTCAACAAAATTGGCCCAGCAGTTTAGACTCCACGCGTCTGCATAGACGACAGAGACAGACGGACGACATAAGGCAGACGGACGACAAACAAAATGGATTTTTTTAATTAAAATCGTCGGAACCGTTTTCTTTTTTCACGATTTTTCAGGGTTTTTGGGGGGTAGTGCATTTAAATTTGGAGCTAAAATTCATTTCTCGATTTCGTCTCGGGGTATGATTTTTTTGAACATGTATGCCACATATTGTCAAAATCAGCCCAGTAGTTTAAGTTCCACGCGTCTGCACAGACGACAGACGACAGACAGACTACAGACGGACTACAGATATTTTTTAAAAACCACTTTTTGTACTTAGGGGGCCTCAAAACCAGTAAATCCATCAAAATCACAAAATCGAATTTTCGTTCGTGGCATCACAATACTTTCTCTTTCTATAAAGAAATGAGTAAAAATAAAATAATAATAAGGGAGTTTGATGATAATTAGGTGTTTATTGAATAGACAGAATGAGGGTTAGATGCCAAGGTAAGGGGGGGGGGAGGTTTAGATGAAGGTTGTTAAAATTAATTATTGTTTGAGAAGGCAACTTGTCGTCGTATAGTTTGGGATACTGAGAGATGATCTGGACCCTAAGATAACGAGTCTTATAGGTCCACCCCAAGGGTCATCACCTTCCCACTAGATTTATCATGTGACCCTTTCCACTTCTTCTGAAGGGATTGTTTCACAGTTTCATTGTTCACAAGACCTTTAAGGGCCCTTCTTAGTAGATGCTTGTTTTTTTATAGTTATAATAGATAACAATTTTCGAATTGTTTTGTTTTTTTAATAATATAAACCCAAGATCGAAAAGAAAAGAGTTTTTCTTCTGAAGGTACTGAAGTAAGAATGAGGAAGGGTTATTTTGTATGTTTAGACTCCCAACACCTCGTTATCCTCTGAAATTTAAATTAAATAGATTCAACATCGTTAGTTCGACTTATATCTCTTGTCGCTATATAATATCTTTAAAAAAAAAATCTTTAGTAATCGTTTTTTTTTTTTGTTTGTTTTATTTCGTATTAACATACTGCTTCTCATTTTTTTTTTATTCATATGTATAATTTATTATAGTTCAGTAAGGAATTAAGTCTCATTAATAAATAAATAAATAAAAAAAGATTTGATTCAATGAATGAAATTGTAATATCTTTATTTTTATGAATGAACAACCAAAACTATAAAAAATGATTAATTAAGGAAGAAAGAAAGTTGCCACATTTATATGATAGATTTATTGTAATGTTCTAATTATATTTGCTGTATTATATTTATTTGTGCAACTAGTGCGCAAAGTGGCACTTTGCTGCTCTCGAGAGAAATATTTACGCACGAGCCGCAGGCGAGGGTGGAAAGGTGTCTCGAGTGCAACAAATACACTTTAAGCTCGAGTTGCACATTCAATTTTTCTTACAGTAAGTTTTTAATCTGTAAATAAAATATAAAAATAATAGAGTGTTCATCAACATGTAAAAGGTTTTATCTACGATTTATACGAAATATAAACATTATATCTCTGTTTAGATGCGTAGAAAGTGATTCTTTACGTACTTGTATTCATTGCGCATGCGCGTCTCATAGTTCTGAAGAATTCCTCTTCTTTACCACGCTAGCGCGGTAAAGAAGAGGAATTCTTCAGCAAAAATTCGATTTTAATATTTTGATGGATTTGCACGTTATAAGGTCCCCTTAATCCAAAAAAGTGGTTTTAAAAAATGTTTGTCTGTGCAGATACCTGAAGCCTAAACTAGAGGTCCAAATTTGACAAAATGTGGCATATATTTCCAGGAAAATCATGTCTTTCAGGAAAACATATCTGTCTGTCGTCTTGCAAGAAAATTGCTTTTCTTTTAATGCTGCCTTATAACTCCGCTAAGTAAAAATAGTTAGTTACTTTTAATTTTGTCTCTTTTCTAACTCCGCTATGTATAAGTAGTTAGCATCATATACTTAGCTGTGTGATTTTATAATTTATATTTAATGAAAAATGCGTGTGTTGTCCCGGTGGCACCACACGCATTTTTTTTAATGATCATCACTAGAGCCTTAAAATAAGTAGTTATTTATGCACCTAGGGAGTAAAGTAAGCCATTATTCCCTGAGCGAAAAAGTTGGTTCTTGAGGCGAAGCCGAAGGAACCATGGTCCCTAAATCCCGAGGTGAAGCCGAGGGAATTATAGTTTCTAATTCCCAAGGCGCAGCCGAGGGAATAACTCTAATTAGCTCCCGAGGCGCAGCCGAGGGAGATAATTATCGTACTTTACTCACGAGGTGCATACAATATTTTATCTCCAGTAGGGAAAAAATACACATTTTCATCCATTGCACAGTTTTTATTTATTATTTTAATAAATAACAATAATTATTAGCACTTTTAATAGCAGATATAAGAGATTCTATATTAAAAACAAATAAGAATTGGAATTAAACTCAAATAGAATGTTATTTAGATGGAGGTTATAAACAAGGTTGAAAAAGGAGTGTCGCCAACCTGATTTCAACAACTTCATTACAGTAGCCATTTATTTTCTACTGTTTATAAAATAATTAAGTTGGCTATCCTTACTTTTTTGCCCTACTTTTACTGTTTCTTCCTACTTTTGAGTTCAGGGAAGAAAAGACTTACTTTAGTCCCTATAAACTAATCCAAAATCTTTACTTTTTTTTTCTCCACTGGAGATAAAAGAATAATTACAATACTTTCTTTAAATAAATACTATAGGCATATGAAAAAGTAAATATATGTAAATATTATTTGAGGAGTACTAAGTAGCTGTGTATATAATATGTACTTTCACACGTAACTATTGTCTTGTTCCTACAGATTGTCTGTTTAAGAGTTTTTAACATCCTTTTTCTCCTTATCAAGTTACGAAAAGACACCGGCCATTTAAAGACTATTTGCTCTGAGAGTTGTTCACAAGGGATTTGAAGGACCTAGGTATACAAGCGTTATGTCTTCGGCAATAACCCTCTGTTCTTATTTCTTCATTACTAAAAACCCACCGCTGTCCAAAATGCCAGATGGTTTTTGCCTTACTGACTTGAAGGGTTTCCTGTTAGTTTTTATTTTTTCTCTTTCTCTCAGCCATTTCTAAAAAAATGTGCACTTGAGTAAACATGAGGATCTTCCCACAGTTTATCCCCCTTAAGATTTGTTGAAAAATAAATGTTTTCTTAGGAAAGTTAAATCGTTTAATTCAATCCTGTCGTTTTGTATGAACTTTACGTTTTATCATTTTAAATAGCTATATAACAATTGGTATGTGAATAATCAATCTCCCATTTACGAAACATCTCCTGTTTCACGATATGTTTGTCAATATTATTTTGCTTCCGAGCTTACTGAAGGAAACGGAAGCATTGTGTTCACTTTTGAGAACGAAAAACTTTTATGTCTCCGATTTTAAAAATTCCAAGACAGAAATCCGTTTCAAACATCAAAGAACATTTTTGGTCTCGTGTCTTGAGTAAATGTCGACCGATTTAGATGAAATTTGGTAGACATGTTCATTTTACCAATGCCCAGTACGAGTTCGTTGGACAACGTTATCCGTCCAAGCGTTCACGAGCAACGCTCGCATAAACGTTAACTTTAAATTTAAAATTGGAATTTTAGGTCGGGAAAAAATTCTAACTTCGTCTATTTAATGAGACAAAACAACTTTTATAAATTTATTTTTCTAGTAAAATGAACACCATCACTGCTATGAAGTGATATAAATCGCTAAATTTATTAAAGCGGACCTAAATGTTTAAAATAAAGAAAACAACGTTTTTTACCGATATCTTATGTTCTAACGTAACAAACATTTTTTTAATAAAACCGACAGCGACACCGCTATGAGTGTTGAAGATCGCTAAAACTATTAATAGTTTTTACACAATAAACAATATAACATTAAAGAAATACAACAATAATTTTAATGTTAATATAACAATAAAGTAGATACATGATAGCATGCGAGGAAGCTATGTGCCACACTAATTGGCAGTCTATTTTTACTTTCTCACAAATATGTAATATGTAATTATTAAACGTAAGATGGAACCTTTAGGTGCGAAGAATGCAAATTAAATCATGTGTTTAATTATATTATCATTAAATAATCTCTATAAGAGAAAGTCATTATTTTTTAATAAAACCTGTCAATCAAATTTAAAATTTAAATCTAAAAAATTAACAAATAAATTAGCATACATAATTAAATATTACTAAAACAAATGTAACAAAATGTGTAAAACAAATTAATATTAACAATTATCAAATTTTAAACTAATATCACAACTACCTATGAAGATTGTGATAAAATTTAAAATTTCAAATTGATTAATAAGTTTTATTAAAAATACTGACTTTCTGTTATGGAGATGAGATAATTTTGCGTTATTTATCACTCTCAATGAATATAGATAAACTGAGGATTGACCATAAAAGAAAGGAATGAATCGTCTCTATTTAAATTATGTCATTTGAATTCTTCCCATCTAAACGGCCCATCTTAGTTATTAATAATTCTAATCAAAAACGTATTAAGGCCAGCCTACTCTGTAATAAGTACAAAGATAAAGTATTTTGATAGTGCGAATATTCAATATTACGGATTTTGATTCATTTACACGTATTGAGTCCTCCTGCGTCTAAAAATAGTGTATAAATGGTTAGCTCTACTATGTGTAGTGGTGTCCATCCAGCTACAGAAGCCAATACTAAGGTTTATACAGCTGATTTAGTGAACTCACTAACCCCATGAATTACATATATGTAGCTGTTTGGCAGGTCAAAGCCCAGCATGGACTATTTTGCCAAATAATATTATTATTATTATTACATATACTTGGTATAAAGGGGAATACAAATATACTTATAACACAAATGATAGAGATAAATAAAACTAGACATGGATAAATATTACCTAATTAAAGTATAATTTATGATTTCAGTAAAAGTACAATAATTGTAATTTTATGTCTCAAGGTAAATAGAGAGGTGAGGAGAGAGTTTAGATCTAACCTTCAAATAAAAGAGAAACATTAGTTACCTTTAACCTCAGGCTTAACCTAAGTTTTATTTAACACTATACTTCACCTCGAGCTCCGCGCGGGGCTCATGCTAGGTATTAGTGGCTATGTTTCCTATTATCATGTATACGTAGTCAAAACCAATTACACTGGGAAATCATTGAACAGTCATCAACCATTGGAGGATTAATTTAATTACCAGTCTCTTCTCTCAATACGGCAGTTGCACCAGTAAATATTTAATAACTCTAGTTCTAGGACAAATAAATAAAATAATAAATACTCGATTTGAAGAGCATTAGTGTGAAGTTTAAGCACCCTAGTCAAAAATTAAATCGGCCAACAATTACGGACGCCGATGCCATCAAAAATTTAAAAAACATTTAAAAAAAACAAAGTATCTCACCACTGAAAAAAAAAGTCGATTTCGTTTAATCAGTTTTTCGCCTATAAAGTCGGACTGGTGGCAACAGATACACATACAACATACACACATACATATATGTATATTCTTGTATATTCTATATATTTATATACAAATATATATTTTGTAATTTATCTTTAAGCCATGTCACATTGAAAATTGTTTTTTTTCGTGTCTCCCCTCTATTTTTATTATAAAACAACGAAAAAAACTGAAAAAAATTATAGTTATTCTTTATAATAAAACCAAAACCGAGATGTGGGATGTGAGGCAAGAGTTCTAGAAAAATATAATGAAATAATAAATAATCGATTGAAAGAGAATTAGTGTGAGGTTTAAGAGCCCCAATCAAAAATTAAATCGGTCAACAATTGCGGACGCCATAAGAGCTCGAAGTCAAAAATTACAAAAAATAAAAACAAATTTAGCACTATTTAAGGTAGAACCGATGGAGGTACGACAAAAAGTCATAGGACCAAAGTTGTAGATCTTTTAAAATCAGTTACCGATGGTGCAATCTGCATTTCGATACGACTTAACGTTTAGCTGCAATAAGCCTCCAAAAAAACTTGAAAGTTGAGCGCAATCTTAAATTTTTTAAGGGGAGTAAAACTTTTTTTGCGCCTATAAAGTCTGACTGGAGTGACAAACACACACAGGGCCGGCGCAAGAGGATTTGGCGCCCTAGGCAAAACTATTATAAGGCCCCCCCCCCCCCAATCATTCAAAGCCAACTCCGATCAGTTAATTCAGTAACTCTCTTTTAGGAAATATAAGAACGAAACAAAAAGGAACACAATTTAATTCACTGCTACAATGTACAATGTACAACTTGCTAACTCCGATTCATTTGCCAGTCCTACTAATTTCTCTGCTATAATACATGACCCCAGCCCAAAGGGGGGTCCGGGAGGCCTCCCCCGGAAAATTTTAGAAAATTAGTGCATTTTGAGCCTTTTTATAGAGCCTTTTCAGCTAAAAAAAAATCACATAAAAGTTTTTTTTAAAATTGTTTCTGCAGAATTTTTGAAACATATATTAACTAAATTGTTCCAAGATATAAGATCCTATAGTTTGGGAAAGTTAATTAACTAAGTTTAAGCTTAAATAAACTCAAGTGTACAGGGAAGAGGTTACCTGGAGGGAGAAATCCAATAAACACTAACTATCTGCTTCACAACTGCCAGATAAACAATACTTGTAAAGGTAATTTTAATTACATTATTATGTAATTACCCCATCAAAAGAGTTTTACCAGATAGAAAATTATCAAAAAGACAATAGCTGAAATTTACGTACATTAATACAGAAGGTTCAAAGGGCAATCACCACCTTGAGAAGAGATTAGAGATCATACCCCTGCCTGTCTTATAATCTTATCAACAATATTACCATAATAGTTCAAATAATAAATTATTTTATTGAGGTAAATAAAACATAAATAAATGATTAATTTAAAAATTGCAATTATCTTTAACTGCATATATTGAACAGTAGGACCTACAAAGAAAAAAAAAAAAGAAAAAAAAAAAAAAAAAAAAAAAAAAAAAAAAAAAAAAAAAAAATCGTAGCAAGACAGAAAATAAAATAAAATAATTATTTTAATTAAAAATATGGACAGCAAAATCAATACCTACTTTTTACAAAGAAATACTAAAAGGACAAGGAGTGATGATATGGAAAAAAAGGACTGGAATGAGGTGGAGGAACTGAAAAACCAAGTAGAGAAAAAGGATGATTTAATGGGAAACCCTTCCTCAAGTGAAGAAAACGTGGAAATAGGCAAAATGCCAATAAAACAATTCATGAGTTCCATAGCAGCTCTTATTGATGCAAAAATCAGTCATTTGTCGACAAAAGAAGATATGAGCACCAAAATAATCAAACCTGTCAACCAAAATAGTGTCATTAGAAAAGGAAAATATGCAGCTCAAACAAAAAATAGAAGTGATAGAATCAGAAGTGTTAGAACAAAACAAAATTATAAACCAGCTACAGAATGAACAAAGAATAAAAAACCTATTTATCCGAGGCTTAAAGATTAATGATGATGAAAATTTCAGTCAAACGATAGAGAAATTTATAAAGACAGACCTTGATATATCGGAGAGTTTGAATATTGAAAAAGTTGTTCCAATAGGAAACCCCAAGAAGCCTACCGCATTGCTGGCAGTTTTCAAGAATGAGAGGGAAAAAGAGTTTGTATTAAGACAAGGATGGAAACTTCAAGGCACAAGTATATCTATGCAAGAAGATTTGACCTACTCATCTAGACAGCAAAGATATATCTTAAATCAGTTGAAAAAAGATCTTATTAACTATAACAAAGAATTAAAAATTAAATTGAAAAGAGATGTATTGTATGTGGAGGGAAGAAAGTTCAGATGGGATAACCAGAGGGGACTTATTCATGGAAAAGAGGAAGGGCTGACAATATTGAAGGAGATAACTAAGTACGACATAACACCTACTGTTGAAAAGCTCATGAATAATAGAATCTCAGATGAATCAGCATAGCAACCAACAACTAATTCACAAATTAACAATATTAAAATGAAGATATGTAAAATTTATACTTACAACTGCCGGACACTAATGGATAACACAAAGCTGTTGGAACTAATTGAAGAGTTGAAAAGAGCAAATTGGGATATAATCGGTCTTGCAGAAGTGAGAAGAGTGGGAGAAGGATGTATGGAGATTGAAAATGGTATACAATTTTATTATAACGGTCATGGAAGTACAGGTGGCACAGGGATTTTAGTTAACAGTAGTCTAGCCAAACAAATTGTGCAATTTAAAACTTATTCTACTAGAATAAAGTTATTATGGAAACCATTTAGAAGTAAAAAAATTGGGAGGATAAAATTACTACAGATATATGCCCCAACAAGTGCATCAACTGAAGAAGACAGTGACTTGTTCTACAACCACCTACAGCAAGCATTAGATGAAGATACATGTAGTCACACCATCATCATGGGGGATTGGAACGCAAAGGTGGGAAAATCAGAAGGCGAAGAGGCTGTCGGACGACACGGATTAGGTAAAAGAAACGACAGAGGTAATAAAATGGTAGAATTCGCAGAATCAAATAATTTGTTTATCATGAATACATTCTTCCAAAAAAGAGAATCGAGCAAATGGACGTGGGTCAGTCCTGACGGACAAACATTCAATGAAATTGACTACTTTGTATGCAATAAGAAAAACCTTATAGTTGATGTAGATATTGATAATAAAATCAATATAGGGAGTGATCATAGAGCAGTGAAGGCAGAAGTGAATGTAAAGGTAAAGAAATATTGGAAAAAGACACAAGAAAAGGCAGAACTCAAAATACTAAGAGAAAATAATTATGAACAGGCCTTGTCTCTAGAACTAGAAGACATCGGCAAAGAAACCCACGATATCAACCAAAGAGGAGAACAACTAGTCAAAGCTATAAAAAAAGCTACACGCGTTATCGTTGAAAACAATATCCATCATAAAAAGAAGCGAAAGAGAATTCCAAAAGAAATAAATAAATTGATGAAGAAAAGAAGAAATATGAAAAGAAAAGGATGTCACTCTGAGGAATTTAGAGCTATTTCAAAAGAAATAAGAGATAAGCTAAAAGATTGGTCTAATAACAAGGACATTGAAGAGCTCAATGAAGCTGTTGCAAATGGAACAAGCTTAAAAAATTGTATAAACCAACAAAAAATAGGGAAAAGAGTAATTGTAGCTATGAGGGACAAAATGGGAAATATTCAGAGGGACAGCGAATCTGTATTACAAGTAATTTACGAATTTTATAAAGAAATTTATTATTATCCAGGTAAAAATATACAAGATAAAGAACAGAAACTAATTCCATTCAACAAAACATTTAATGAACAAAGAGAGAAAAATGAAATTAAACTGATCATGAAGAGTGAAGTAGAATATGTTGTAAAAAGGCTGAAATCTGGAAAAACAGGAGGAATAGACGGGATCATAAACGAACAGTTAAAAGCAGGTGGTGAGAAATTAATAGAAGAAATGACCGAGCTGTTCAACCAGTGTCTTAACAAGTGTTACTTACCTGGAAGCTGGCTTGAGTCAAAACTTATTCTACTTTTTAAAAAAGGGGACAAGAACGAGATAAAAAACTACCGCCCAATAAACCTACTCTCCGTGTTGTATAAGACCTTTATGACAGTAATTACAAACAGAATCACTAACCAAATAGATTTTTTTTCACCTGTTAACCAAGTCGGATTCAAAAAGAACTTCTCCACCTGTGATGCCATCCTAGTAGTGCAACAACTTATATCAAAAGCTCAAGACTACCAATTTCAACTCCACCTCTTATTTATAGATTTTGAGAAAGCGTTTGATAGCATAAGGCATGAGGCTATTCGACCTGCCCTAGAAACAAATGGCATAGAAGATGAGTACATCAATTTAATTGGGTTTATCTAAGCAACTCTAATATAAATATCGGTCTTGCAAATAAGAGTAAAACAATAAGAGTAAGGAATGGTGTAAGACAAGGAGATGTGCCATCTGCTAAACTTTTTGGAGCTGTACTAGAGGAAGCTTTCAAAAACCTGGACTGGAATAATTATGGAATTAAGATCAATGGAAAAAAATTAAATACATTGAAATTTGCTGATGATATTGTCTTGATTGGTTCCTCAGAGAAGGAAATTAAAGCAATGGTTATAGAATTAATAAGAGAAGCTGAGAAAATAGGATTAAGAATCAACAAGAAGAAAACAAAGTTAATGACAGTAAACAATGAAAGCACACATGAAGGCATAATTATTGAAGAAGAAAAAATACAAGAAGTAAATGAGGTTATCTACTTGGGACAGCAAATTTCAAAGGGAGATGGCACAACAAAAGAAATAAAAAGAAGGATAGGTATGGGATGGAGAGCCTATAATAGGTATAGAAAACTTTTCCGGTCCAATGTGGAGTTAAGGGAAAAAAAGAAATTATGGAATAGTGTTGTACGGCCTGTGTTGATATATGGATGTGAGACGTGGTGCATGACAAAGAAAAGCATCGACAGACTCAGAGTGACAGTAAGAAACATGGAAAGAAGTATGCTCAAAATTGGAAGGAAAGAGAGGAAAACAAACAAATGGATAAGAGAAAAGACAGGATTGGATGACATTGGCAAGGTGATAAGTGAGAAGAAATGGAAATGGGCTGGACACCTGATGAGAACAGAAGATGGAAGATGGTCAAAGGCAGTTATAGAATGGACACCACTGGAGCACAAGAGAAAAAGAGGCAGGCCAAGGATGAGATGGGATGAAGAAATGAAGCTTTGTTGTGGAGGAGCCACCTGGCCAAGAGTTGCAAGAGAGCGGGCAGAGTGGAGAAGAATGGCACAAGTTTATAGGGATGTTTGGCTTCACCAGCAATAATTTAAATAATCTTAAAACTTATAGTAGCAAAATTTACAATAAATAAATAAAAATTATGTTTAATAATTGTTATGATGTCCAGATTGGATAAGAGCTGAACTCATAAGTCTCTACAGACTACCACAGCTACGGCTGATTTAAATGTTCTTTTATTTAGAAGTACTCATGTAATCTTGGAAGTATTCATGTAAAGATTGTAAAGGACATTTAATAAATGGTTATTATTATTATTATTATTATATGTTCCAAGATTAATATATTTTGAGTTATTTCAGTTTTTTAAGGTAAAGGTCGATTGTTTTTAACACAGCCTATTTTCGCTGATAGATCCTACCCTGTTGAGAATTGGACTATAGCTTATATGAACTTTTTTGCTCCAAATGACCTGTAGATATACCCCTTTTTCTATGGCCATTTGAAATTGATACACCCTGTATAATCAAACAACCATTAAAGTATGCAAATAAACAAACACAAAATAGTTTAATGTTTGTATCCCACATAAACATGCAATTGTGAACCCCAGTTTTAAATGTTAATATCAACTTGACTATTGCTCCATAAACCATAATCATTTATTATTAAATGATTATGGCAAATAATTATACTATTAGTTTAAAATGGGAATAAAAAATAATATAGCATAAGAAATATTCAACTATATTTTCTATAATTGATATTTTTTCGTAATTTTGTTGTATTTTTTTTGGGGGGGGGGGGGGGGGGATTTCCCTCGTCCATGGATTCGCCCCTGAGTCTCTTCTAATTTAAGTTATTCACCTATCTTTCTTTGAAAAAACATTGATTTCATGGTGGGCAAGTATTTTGCGGCGCCCCTCAGGCCCTAGCGCCCTAGGCGGTCGCCTAGTTCACCTATACGGTCGCGCCGGCCCTGAACACACATACGCACATGCATACATGCACGAAAAAAGTTTATTTTTTGTGTATTCACATTCGGTTTTTGGGATGTATAAAATGAAAAAGTATCCAAAAAAAAAATTCTTTTCTGACCGCAATGTACTGACAAAACTTTAATTTTATATATATAGATTGCTAAGCTTAGGCCTACATTTATTCCAATGAACATCTGTTTTGATTTGTTGGTCTTCAAATAGTTATAACTTATCTAAATAGGTATATAAATTAATTTAATTAATTTTACTTTTTTTAAATAAAAATAAAAAATAAATACAATTAAGTCCGACGCTACGGGATTAATGGCTCGTAATTAATAAGATGATTTTAAATAAAGATTATTTAGTAAGTTAAAAGCAATGATTGCTGATTAGGTTTATTAAATGACGGCTTATATAATGTGGAAATATTTGGACTCGAGTTTCCAAGAAGACCTGTGGTTTGATCTGGCGCCTAAATGCTTCCACACTTGTTTACTTCTTATTGCTTTATATTAGTAACATTATATCCCGCGTATTAACTGTCAATTTCATTTTGTTTACTTAAGCATTATAACGGCAAATTAGAATAATTATATTTAAAACATTAATGCTGACTATAAAAATAAGTTTGAAACTTGATTTGTTCACTATCAAAATAAAACAATCCAGCCA
This sequence comes from Gerris lacustris, assembly GCA_951217055.1. Classification (NCBI taxonomy): domain Eukaryota; kingdom Metazoa; phylum Arthropoda; class Insecta; order Hemiptera; family Gerridae; genus Gerris; species Gerris lacustris. The sequence goes on along the minus strand of OX578277.1, from coordinate 105,874,688 downwards.
ATATAAAATCAGAGGTTGAGAGGTATATAATATATATATACTAGCTGAATACCCGTGCTTCGCTACGGGGTGTTTTATTTTCAATTTAATGGATTTATAAACTACTGTCAAGAAACATTTAAATTATTTTACAAAGCGAGAATATCTAGATTCTATCCCTCCCCCTTATTTCTATACCCCCTCCCCTTTAATAAGATAATTTGCTAATATCCCAAATTAGTAATTCATTCCGACTAAATTTTTAAAAAGGAAAAGCAGTGGTATTTTCCTTCTATTTGAATAAAGAACACACACACACGCGCGTGCACACACACTTACGTTGACATTTCCTTTTTACCCCTCTTCTAAATGAAAATAATGACAAAAACGTACATTACAATTACTTTTCTCTTAAAGAGCCTTTCAACGATATGCATCATAAAGGGTACCTATCAATTACTTTGACATTTGTACCCCGTACTCCTGTGTACCAACATTTTAACTTTATAATCTCATGTAAGCAGTACACTCATAGACACTTCATTTATATAAGATAAAAGACACTCATAGACACTCTTCATTTATATAAGATGTAGTTATACATATTTTTCCATTTTACCCCCTCCTAAATGAAAATATGACAAAACTGTACATAACAACAATTACTGTACTTTTAAATAGCTTTTCAACGATATGCATCATTAAAAGTATTCATTACTTTGACATTTGTACCTTGTACCCCTGGGTACAAAAATAAAAATTTCGCAAAATCCTTTCTTAGTGGATGCCTATGATATGAACCGAGTATATCCTCAAAATTTCAAGTCTCCCGGTTAAGCAGATTTTGCTGTGCGTTGATTCTATGTCAGTCAGTCAGTCAATCAGGACATTGCCACTTATATTATAGATTATATAATATATATAGAGGTATATAATATATAAAAATTAAATAAAATGGTGTTTAAAATCATTTAAGTATAAGATAATTTCAAGATAAAAAGAACTTTTTATATACTAAGTTTTTAAATTTTGCCATCGATATATTTCAAATAATATAATCGATAAATAATATAATCGATATATTTCCTGTTTTGCTGTCATTCAATGTTTATCTCTTATTTATAAAAATCTCAAATTTGAAACCCGTCAAAATGAAGATTGTAAATATATGGGATATGGCAAAACAAATAAATTAACTTGCGGATTTTTTCCGAACTAACTTTTCATACAGCAAAATTTGCAGAAAACCAATTAAATTCTGCTGAAAGATGGCTAAAAGTATTAAAATAATGTATTGTCATCGTGTTCTGAGCTATGCTAAAAGTTTTAAATGTCTAGCTATTCGGGAAGTTAGTTAGAAATCGATTGCCAGATTTGTACCGGACAAGCAAACAAACAAACAAACAAGAAAGCAAGCTAATAAAAACGTAGTAAAATAGAACGCGAGGAAGCTATGGGTCACACTATTTTCTTACTACCGTTATTATTGATTTATTTTATGCGTATTTTTTATTGCGACTAGAGTAACATTTCAATTCCGTTTTACTCTGCTCTTAACAGTTGGGTTTAGGGGCCTCACATGTGAAGTACCTTAGGTCCTCACTACATTTAAAAAAATCGTCCCTTGCTAGGAGATATTAGAGGAAGGTTTTTTAAGAGTGATTTAAAGTTGAGGTGAAACCATGAAAGAGATGTGTTGGAACAGGTGGCAAACCTGATAATGGTACTTGTACCATACAAGTACCTGCTTCTAAACATGGTTCCTATAATATACATAACAATCAGAACAGAAGAACACCGACCACATAATAATAATTATAATTAGATTTGAGTGTGTCCATTTTTTCAAGATTCTCAAAGAAATAAAACTGAACACACTCGTGAAAATAGTATTATGTACTTTACTTACTTAGGGATTAAACACCAAAAACATTCTTATTAAACATTATCAATGATTTTAAGTCTTACGTTGATCTCCGACATGAAGTAGACTGGACTCAATCATCAACTTTTTATTTATGTAATGTAACTTCCACATTCAGGCCCGTTTTAGACGTTCACTGCGCCCTAGGCACCCCGTCACAATGCGGGTTCTGAGGTGAGCTAAACTTTTGCGAAGCCAAGAAAAACGGCGTACTTTTGGAATTTTGGAACGAAGTTCCTTATGGCACGTTCTGGAGCCCGGGAGTGAATCCGAAAAAAACTACCAAAATCACCGTCACAAAATCACCGTCACGCAAAATCCGTCACGAAATCTACAGACGACGATAACTTGAGTAAAAGATCACCGAGTTAGATGAAATTTGGTACACATTTTCATTTTACCAATGCCCAGGCTGAGTTCGTCGGAAAACGTTATCCGCCCAAGCGTTCACGCGCAACGCTCGCGTAAACGTAAGCTTCAAAAGAAGGGAAAAAGTTTTATTAAGAAAGCCTGTTACTTGACTTGTTTTGATTATTTTTGTCATTTATGTCAAAAATGTCACTTTGTTTTGAAAATAAATAAAATATAATCATGTAAAATTTCACCCTGATACAAGCAGAAGCTGAAGAGTAGGGAAGAGATTTATTTTATAATATTTTAAATTAATTGGCCGGGTAGGTAGAAAACAGTTCTATTTCAATCCAAACTCCTTTAACAAACATACTCTGTGACTATAAACTCATCATGATCAACTTTTTTCTTATATTCAATATATATTTATAGTAAGACGCTTGCTTTAATAATACAAATAATGATTTTCTTTTAATTTTGCCTTAACTCTGCTAGGTACAAACAGTTCGTTACTTTTAATTTTGTTTCTTTTCTAATTCCGTCATGTATAAGTAGTTAGCAATGAATACGTACTTAGCAGTGTGATTTTATAATTTATATTTAATGAAAAATGTAAGGAACTTCGTTCCTACCGGGTGTCCCGCGACACCACACGTATTTTTTCTTAGTTTTTCGCTTATAACATCTTAAGGGTGCATCGAAAAGAAAATTGAGTTCTTACAAACATTAAATTCTGCGTCGAATACATTTTTAAATATTACATTTTGTACAGCGTTTTGGTCAGAATCTAAAGTAAAAAATAGGCCAATTTTACAATTTGGCCAGAAAAGTATGCTATGCTCAATTTTATACGCCTGAAACTCAAAAATGGTTATTCCAAGTGAAAAATGTTTAAATGACTAAAGTTGTAGAGCATTTAAATTATGCGTTCAGAACACTCCTATTTTTTTTGCTTTTGGATCCCAAAAGATACGACGGTATATTTTTTTTACTCCATTGGGTCTGGGGGGGGGGGGGGGGCGTGCCCCCCGGGATACGCCACTGGCTCGTGTGGTTTTACTACGCTCGCATGCAAAATGCTACTTTCCGCACTGGACGCGTAATGTACTATATTTTAACAGAAAACAATTATTTTTAGGTCCAAATATCATCCTATAATAAAACCCCTATGTAAACTTCTACCAAGTTATGTAGGTAATACGACCTTTTATAGGACTAATAGCCCTGACCTTTAGACGCGCTCTAATCTCCTGCATTGCGAGCTAACCTGTATTTTCCCCAGGAGTTTGCATATCGTATAATGTGCAACGGTTTAACACCGGTTCTAAGTTTATAGGTTTAGGGCAAGGTTTTTAGGTTGTACATCAGTGTTTGGTTCTGTGGACCAGGATTGCAGCCCTATCCCTCCCAGTCCTTATAGGGCCAAAGGAGTCACGGGGTTTATGTAGCGTAACCTGCCATTGTAACCTCCCTGCGAGGAATTCGACCGGAAAGATATCAACAGCGCCCTCCTTCCTAGCCGACAACAGCCAAGACAATACACACACACACGCATATATATATATATATATATATATATATATATATATATATATATATATATATATATATATATATATATATATATATATATATATATATATATATATATATATATATATATATATATATATATATATATATATATAAACATTATACTTGATTGGTTGCCTTCGCCACCCGACTCTAATCTTTCCTCAATAACTAAAAGAGACGTCTTAAAGATAGCGACATTGGTGCTATCCTTAAACCAATATTTTATATAAATAAATATATAGGTATATAAAACTCTATATATTAAATAGTAAACATTAAATGTGCAGTGGAAAAATACCATTTTCTCGTTGTTTTATAACAGTTTTTTTTTTTGTTTTTTAAATGCCTTTTTAGTTCACATACATTGGTAATATATCGTATTTATATTTCATATATAATTTTAATTCAATTTTAGTAGATACATTCGAATTGTTTCAATATTTATTAGATAGTTCTATTAAATATATGACTTATTGTCAAAATTATTTATTATAAATAGTTAGCAATTGAGTTGCCAGCTTACAATAGTTTTATGCCACTAGGCAGCAAAATGGAATTTTACTGACGAGTGATTAAGTTAGCCTCCGAGCCGGAGGCGAGGACAGGGTATAACAATTAACTGCCGAGGCGAAGCCAAGGCAGATAATTTACCTAATTGACTGCCGAGGCAGAAATGTTTTCTTTGCAGCCTTGTTGCATACAATATTTTATCTACTCACACTATTTAGATAATTTTTTTTTATCTACTCACGGCAGCAAAATTAAGCATTGTTGTACTGTTTTCAGTCTGCAAAATGTCATTTTTCTTGATTCTTTTGAATAAAGTGTCAGCAAAATATCAAAGTGTCAGCAAAAGTTCAAAGTGTCAGCAAAATAACAAACAGGCTGTAACATTGTAAGAAAATTTTACTAAAAAAAGGTTACTTCATCGCAGGTTATAAACACTACCATATTGTTTATTTTTATATATTTAAGCGTAATATTCTGCTAAATAGTTATATCTTTTTTGAAAACAACTTAAATAATTATAGTGACAAACAATACCTAAAAAATAGAATTTACCAACATAAAAGAAGTTGCATAAACAATCCCATCAATGCTACTGCCCTAACTAACCATTTCCTATCAACAGGACATACCTTTGACTTTGATCATCCTGTTATAATCACTCATGCACCCAATAAATACAAAAAGAATATATTAGAGATGATTCACATAACCAAAAACAACACTGTAAATAATAGAACAGACACTAACAACCTCAGCTCCCACTACTTTAACATAATAAATAATCTAATTAAATAACTAAATCTAATAATAATTGTTATAACTATAAAGCTAGCTATAGCAAGTTCATTATTATTATTATTTTATAAAGAGATCCACTCGTCATAAATGTTTTCGGTTTTTGCTATACTTAATTTTTTGTTTAATTTCTTCCTTTTTTTGTTTTGTTCTATAGATAAATTGTTATGCACCCAACATTCCTTTAAATAGCTTTTTCAAGGAGTATGTAAAAGGTTTTTTAAGACCAATATATTATGATGTCTCCTGACATCTTTACGATATAATTGTAACATGTGGTACATGTGTTGACATCCCCACTCTATACTTCCTAACTGTAAACCCACCATGAAAAATAAACTAACTCATTCATAATCTTGACTTGAAGAAGGAAATATATTTTCCGAAACGTCGGCAAACTAAAACATTGTGTTTTTTTACTATTGACTGATCCTCGCTATCCATAAAATATCTATCCTTTATAATATTAACTTCACTTTTGTGCCTGGGTGCCTGGGGCCTGGGTGCCTGACGTCAAAATCTTTGGAAGGCTACTTAACCCTCTTCCAGCTATCCAATCAAGCTGAAACTTGGCACATAGACTCTCTACCAAGACAAAAACATTTTAATTAATTAATTAATTAAATTTACTCATTTAATTAATAAATTAATTTTTCAATTTAATTAATTATCTTTTTAAAAATGAATGGATTAATTAAATATTAAAAAAATGAAGTAATAAAAAAAAATTAATTAATTAATTGGTAGGTATATAAAATCTTTGGAGGGCTAGTTAATTAATTTCTTGTTGAAAATGAATGGAATAATGAAATTTAAAAAAGTAATAAAAATAAAATTTAATAAATTAATTTGTGGGTATACAAAATCTTTGGAGGGCGAGTTAACCCTCTTCCAGTCATCCAATCGAGCAGAAACTTGGCATATCGACTCTCTACCAATACAAAACATTCTAACAAATTAATTAACTAATTAAATTTTACTAATTATTTAATTTTTAAATAATTATTTAAAATTAAAATGAATTATTACCAATACTTCCCCTCACAACCAAAATGCAAAAATATAAAGGATTTATAATAAAAACTTGGTTTTTATGGGCTTGTATTAATTAATATTTTAATGACAAATCAGCGAAACAGTACTTTCCAGCCTAAACACCGTTAAGTAATGTTTAATTTTGCTGCCGTGGGTAGAGATAAATGAAGTTATAACAATAATAATCTATTGTTTAGGTAAGAATCGATACCCTTAATAACAGCTTTCACAATTCGCTTTCCTCTGCAGAATTTAAGCTTTTAAAAAAAGCCCGTGTTTATAAAAGTGGTCATAAAAACACGCGTATGGGCACGCAGGTCCGTCAAGAGGGCGGTGGGGGCGGTTTAAATTACCGGGGTCCGCCCACTACAACAACCCACATCATAAGCACCCTTAAAAATATTCCCCTTGGCACTTAAAATCTCTTTAAGAGAAAACGTAGTTTTCTGCTTTCCCGATAAATAATACCTATTAAAAGATTTTTCCTTTAGGAAAAGTTGAGCTAAATATCGCTTTCTTTCTCCACAGGAAAGTAGTCGACGATAAACATTAAGTTTACTTAAATAATAGTAGTAAAAAAATCGGGTACGGGGTACCTTGGAACTTTTCCTCACTTCAGAGGCCACTAAAGTGGCCTCTCCTGCTGCTTCGCAGCAGGACGTGGTCAGTACTTGGATGGGTGACCGTTCTGAAGTAACTGATTTATTATCCTTCTTCAAAAAACCCTTATTTTTACTATTACTACGTTTTTATTAGCTTGCATTCTTGTTTGTTTGTTTGTTTGTATGTCCGATACAAATCTGGCAATCGATTTATAACTAACTTCCCGAATAGCTAGACATTTAAAACTTTTAGCATAGCTCAGAACACGATGACAATGCATTATTTTAATACTTTTAGTTATATTTCAGCAGAATTTAATTCGTTTTCAGCAAATTTTACTGTGCGGAAAGTTAGTTCGGAAAAAATCCGCAAGTTATTTTATTTGTTTTGCCATGTCCAATATTTAAGCAATCTTCATTTTGACGGGTCTCAAATTTGTGATAGATAAACATTGAATGACAGCAAAACAGGAAATATCGATTATATTATTTATCGATTATATTATTTCAAATATATCGATGGCACGCTTAGATTTGGAGTTGGGGAGATCCGTTGTACAAAGATTTATCCTTTTATAGGTTTAAGATCAGCTCTCTGGATGGTTGTCATTTATGTGAAGTAAATAAATTAAGAACTTTTTTTTTTCACTAACATTATATATTATATAACAATAACAATTATATTATCAACATTACATACGATTCAGCAGAAAATTTAAAAACGTAGTATATAAAAAGTTCTTTTTATCTTGAAATTATTAATCCCTATATTTTATTTTATTATTTGAAGTTTGGCGGTATTTTGACAGATGTAAACAAACTTTGACGTCATCAAAATTATCGCACTAATAAATAATTATATTCGCTTATAACTTTTAAACTAATAAATTGAATTTCATCGGGGTTTTTTTCATATTTTTTCCGGTTCCAACGATATGCTATATATGTCAAAAACCAATTTACACTTTCGGTATTATTAACAGTCAAAGTTTAGAAATTGATAACTTCAAAATGGCGGTTAATATCAAAATGTAATTTGGTGGGCTTGTTTGTCATACAGAGAGGTACATTCGTGCCAAATTTCAACTCGATCAGGACCATTTTCGATTTATTAGGATTTTTTTAAATTTTTTTGCTGACTCAGCAAACTGGGTTTAAGATGGCAGAAAAAATTGATTTTCCGGGCGGCACCACTACAGGTAAGGACTGATTTTTCTGCCAAGTTTCATCTCTCTATGTTAAGTACCTTGGATGCTACGATGATAACACACACACATACAGACTTCATGCTGAAAACCACTCAGGAGATCTTAATAACACCCAAAACGGATAATTCCGTTGAAATCTCGAAAGCAAATTTTACAATACTTTTCCTTCTATAAGTAGTGAGGAAAAGCAAAAAAAGTCTTCAAATTAGTTTGGCTTATAGCTTCCTCGTATTTTCATCGAGTATTTTACTAATTTATTTATTTTGCTTCCGAGCTCACTGAAGGTAACAAAAGCTATGTGATCGTTCTGAAGAACGAACATATTTTATGTTTCCGATTTCAAAAATTCCAATATTGAAATCTTTTTTAGAAATCAGGAAATATTTTTGGTCCCGCGTCTGTCTATCGTTCAATTTACGAACTATATCTTAAAAACTAAACAATTTGGACGGTAGTTCATAATTAGCCCATTGTTGGTCTCGCATAGTTTACGAGGCATACAGCAAGAACTAAAAAAAGTCCATTTTTAGGGTTTTGTAGATACTTCTCAAAACCCTTATGCCGAGGGTGATGTGTCCGTCTGTCCGTCGCTCTTTGGTTCATAAAACAAAAAAGAAATTTGAAACACTGGTGCAACTTTTTGACCAACCACAGGAAAATTATATAGAAGTTCAAAATTTGATATGCGCATGCGCAATTCGAAAAAATGTGATAAACTTAAAATTTTTTATTTTTTTTAATTTTTGAGTGGGGTATCCAATGAAAGCTGCTGAAGAGTAGGAAACAAATATATATATGCTTTTTTAAATTTTGCATTCCTTATTGGTTAAAAAAATCAAAATATACCCAAAAAAAATCCCCCCCCCCCAACCACTATAGTCGGCTGGTGCTAAAATTTCGAAATAATTCATGCTAATACCTTATTGTGGCGCGATGAAAATTCCGGGAGTTCATCCTAAATTTTCATACATTGCCAATTTTGGGCGCGAAAAAGTGAAGTGCGCCCAAAATTTTATTTTTTGAAAATTTTGAGTTGGGTATCAAATGAAAGCTGCTGAAGAGTAGGACACAAATATATATATATATGCTTTTTTAAATTTTGCATTCCTTATTGGTTAAAAAAATCAAAATATACCCAAAAAAAAATTCCCCCCCCCAACCACTATAGATCGGCTGGTCCTAAAATTTCGAAATAATTCATGCTAATACCTTATTGTGGGGCGATGCCAATTTCCTGAAATATGTAATTTATCTTGTCTTTATTACTGATAAAAAATATTGTGACCCCCCGGGGGATCGAACCCGGGACCCTTGAGTTCGAAGACAAAAAAATCATAATTACATAACGGGTATGCTTACTCATCTACAAAACCCTAAAAAGTACTTGGACGCAAGTACTTCCCTGTGATTTTTTTCAGTTTCTTTACGAACGCAGCCAGCTCAGGTTTTTCGAAGCTACAAACTTCAAACTTAGGAGCACACTACCCTAACTGTTCCGAACTACATATCATAGAATCAGACATCAAGCTTTGCAAAATTAAGGTCAAATTTGACTGGCCTAATATTCCGTTTTTGTGTTTTTTACAATTGCAACATAGCTACTGGGCATACAGACTTTGTCTTGTACTTAAAAGGAGGCCAATTAAATTTGCAACAACTTCATTTGTTATGACTTTTCTCGTAGGTGAACGGTTTTATGCTGATATTCGGCTCGAAACGAGAGCAATACTTAAAATTTCCGGTTTTAGGGTTTCCTTGGTAAAACCAAAAAAAGAAAACCCTTATATAGTTTCGTTCATGTGTCAGTCTGTCTGTCGCTCTGTACGGTCTCAATAACTTTTGAATAAAAAGAGATAAATACTTGAACTTTCCAATATTAAAGATCGCTTTGACGCACATACAGGAAAAATATAGCGAACTCAAAATTACCAGCTGTTCAAAATCCAAAATGGCGGATAACTCACGTCATACAAAAAAAAATATTTTTTTTAAATTTTGAGTGGGGTATCAAATGAAAGGTATTGAAGAGCAGATTACAAAAATATATAACACTTGTAAAAAACGTTTAATTTTCCCCGCCATTTTGTCAAAAAACATCAAAATGTTGCGGCCCCCCCCCCCCCCCCTAAAACTATATTTCCGCTCTTACTAAAAATATGATAAATGTGCGGTCTGATCGGCCAAAGAAAAAATAAGAATAGCAACATGGTCGGATTAACTGGGAATCCAAGATGGCGGCTAATTGCTGTCACGGGGAAAATAATATGGCTGTAAGAATAATTTTTTGTAGCTATATATACGAATCTTAACTAAATAATATTTTAAAAATAAACTCGTAAATTAAAAATCATAATTAAATGAACATATGTCCCGTAGTTGCACATATGCATTAAACAAAAACGGATAAAATACATATTAAACAAAATTATATAAATCTAAAATGTATTATATATCAAATCTAAAAGTTATTTTATAAATAACATTTTATAAAATATTAATGTATATTTACAATGTTCCTGATTGACTATAATATTACCTACAGATATGACTAATAATAAGAAATTTGAATGCTGTTTCAGGTTCCGTTCGTGTTTAAAAGTGGCTGGTACTGGTACAGCCAATCTTGTCGGAAAGATCTTCTTTAATATCGTTCAGACAAAATGTTTCGTACTCAAATCGGAAAAAGAATGTGCCAAAAAATCCTGGTGGGGAAAGTGCCATCGATTTACACTGAAGAAGAAAGCTTATTTGAGGCCCAACAAGGGTTACTGATCGGATTCAACTGAGGCTTCACGAATCAGCTCTCACTCGAATTCTCGGTGAGACGAACCGTTCTTCTATAATTATAAAGATCGGTGGATGTTCAAATTCCTTCAAGACGTTTTTATGAATAGAAGCTCAAGAAGTAGGAGCTTCGAGAAGGAAACATCGAATGTTATTAACACCAATGTAAAGAAATTGTGGTGTTTTTTTATTTTTATTTTTTAGTGTACTTAAAACAGTCAAATTATGAAAAAGAATAAAAAAGTTATTTTAACTTTTTGTTAAATATTTCTGCTGATTTTTTATGTGATATATTTACAATCTTTAGCAGCAGTTGGTGGTATACTCATGCCATTGAACTTAGTAATTCTGAAAGCATAGAAAAATCGGAAAAAAACAGGAGGGGATGAGAGCTCAAGATTTTGGCGGGTAGTAGGTCGGGCCAACTAGGCAAACAAAAATATCACTGGATAACCTTAAGATAACCGCCTAGTGGTTTTATTTTTTCCCTCACATAGGTTGGCCAATCTGAGCTGCCATATTTACAAAGTATAATACGTCGCATCAGTGAGGTTACGTAAAGTGACGAAGGTTGCTGTGACGTCATGCACCCTCCACAATTTTTTGTCAGGTTATCTTTTAGTGGCTCATAACAAACAATTGTTTACTAGTGTTCTGCAAGCATTTCATAGTTGTTTCCTCTTTTTATTTTATTAAAAGCTTTTTTAACTGTTTTTAACCTAATAATATATAAGTAACATCATTAATAAGCCAATAAATTTATACATTATGGATGATAAAACAAATAATTCTTACAAATAACTCAAATTAGATATAAAAGAACTTACCTACAGATGTTACGCCACACAGAAAATAGATTAGTATTGCGGTATAAGTGACATTTATCTTTTAAGGCTCTATGGTTGCACCCAAATTCAAAGCATTCAGACATTTTTCATTCTTAAATTAATAAAATTGATTAAAAAATAATAATAAAATAAAATGGCACTGATAAAACCCATTTGTATATTCTTTGTTATGAGCCAGCTCAGATTAGCCAACGTAACAACACACACTTTTTTTTACGTAAATGACGTCACACTTCCCCATCGTATGGCATGAGTATAATTGCCCTTGCGGCCATTATCAACTTAAGCCTACCTTGATTAAGATAGGTGTACTTACTTCAACATAAACATAATTGTCTTTAATTAAAATGATTAAGTACAACTTATGGATTATCTGAAATTTTTATTACAATTTATATATTTTTTTTTTTTTCTGGTGAAAATTCTTCACGTTTAAGCTAAAGATTAAAACTTGGTTATGATCATGTCTATTATGGTATTATTCTTCAAATGAGCAGAAACATTTAACAAAATTTCAGAGCAAAAATATTAACAGAGATATGCGAGAAAACAAATCTTATAATATATGCATAAACCATCACACATTTTTAAATATCTGTTATCACTAAGATCTCGGTGTATAGTAGGTACTCCATTGTTTTTAATCATTATAATCAAAGAAGCAAATAAAATATTAAATTAAGAGTAAAACTTGTTTATCTACTCTATTGTTACAAAATATAAACATTGTATCCCTGTTAAGATACGTAGAAAGTGATTCTTTACGTACTTGTATTCATTGTGCATGCGCGTCTCCTAATTCTGAGGAATTCCTCTTTTTTACCGCCCTAGGGTGGTAAAAAAGAAGAATTCTTCACCTTTACGCACGATTAGCGAGTTTCTTTAGATTTAACAAAACTAATTTGCTGTTTGTTTAATGATCAAGCTGTTTGTTGATAATCAATGAGTGATTTAAGTGATTATGACGAATATGAGGAGAATAATAAGCCTCCCGAAATAATTAATTCGGCACAAAATTCAACTAATGAATTAATGTCATCTTTATCAAAAGAGAAATACGAACTTGCATACAGGAAGTTTATTTTTTTCTGTATTTATTATTAAAATGTAACAATCGCAGATAAAGTACGGTACGCAACTCGTGTGAAAACGGCATTTTGCATTGCTCATGTTCCACACTCGCATGCAAAATGCTACTTTCCGCACTCGACGCGTAATGTAAAATTCTAAGAACAATATTAACCTCATAATGTTAATAAATTAGCAATTAACTGAATTTGTGAAAAAAATTGTCAGTTAACTCAGACTGGTTTTAAATCACTTGTAAATTTTGTCTCTTAAAGCAATTGATAAAAAAAAGTGAAATAAAATCAGAAAAGAGCTTGATAAATGAATTGTTTTTACCTTAATTTTTATGAAATATTCACTAAAAAAGAATATAATACAGCTGAACTTATGTAGATATAAATGTACTATTGATAAAAACAAAACATTGCCAAGTAGTTAGGAAAATGATATAATTTTTCTATAATTGACTGTGAAGCACAATTGGATGATTGTTTGTTTGATATTGCTTCCGAGCTTACCAAAGCATTGCGGTCATGGTACTAGAATTAAAGATAGAATTAAAATAAACACTGTTTTTGTTAAATCTAGATCTTTTGGAGGAGATGTCATGAGAAACTTAATGAATCCTGATGTTTCAATGACTTCTATTCACCGTTGAGTTGCAGAAGACTCTCACCATGAGCAATGATCCTTGTAACGGGTTTGAAATCAAGGGATTTCCTAAAAGTCTGTGACGTGGTCTCCTCCAGAAAATCTAGATTAATTAGGCTCTGGCCCTGGAAACCAACACTATTGAATAAACACAGTTTTCTTGAAAGTTATGAGCCTCATAGCTAGATGATTGTTTGTTTGATATTGCTTCCGAGCTTACCAAAGCATTGCGGTCATGGTACTCGTTTAGTTATCTCCTTCTAAAAGATGACCAACCAAAGTAAAATAGGAGACATGAGGTAAGACTTTAGTTGAGTAACCCTTGAAAGTATTAAAACAAAGCAATATTTATACCCAAGTACTTTGGGACAAAGGGATATTTATTCCAAAAGTACTTTGGGACAAAGGAATATTTATTCTACACAATTTGTGAGAGAATTTGCAGTGTGCAAACACGGTGTTAAATTGCTGTTGAATATTTATTCCAAAGTACTTTGGGGCAAATAAGGGATTTCATACTTCTGTACATAAAAGTAATAACATCCCTTAGTCAAATTAATTATTAAGATAAAGGGATATTATTACAAACAGAAGTGTGATGTTCCCTTGTCCTTAAGTACTTTGGATTAAATATCCCTTAATCATAATAGATAATTAGACTAAGAGATGTAATTATTTCTAAATACAGGAGAGTTTATATTCCTTTGTCTAATTTTCACACCCACCCATGACAAATTTTCAATGAAATAGGGGAATACCAAACTAAAAGAGTGCCAGAATATTTTTGATCTCTTGTCTATCTATAGTTTAATATATTTGGGAACCTCCTTAACTTAAAAACCATTTTTTATGAAATTAAGATGGTACGTCACAATTAGCCCAGTGTTAGTCCCCTCTTTTCAATAACCTTCTGAAATCTAAAAAATGTTAGTTAAAATTTTAAATTTTTAGCCTTCTGCCATTGCTTTCTCTTCTGTATGTGTACTATCTTATTTTTTTTCTTTCCATACACAACATTGAAAGTACTAATACATCTTAATAGTATAGTTTAAAAATGGTTTGTCAAAATTAGCCCACGATATTCCCATTTTAATTTTAACAGTCTGTGCACATTTAATATTAAATAAAAATAAGTGTTACTCAACTGGGCATTGAAACAGGTTAAAACATCCTCACTTTCAATGGCTGTGTGACCATTCATCCAATAATAGGAAGCGAGGATGTGCCAAAATAATTGGCAGACTATTTTTTTTTTTTTTTTTTAGTAAACTTACTAATTTTGCTCTTTAAATTTTTACTAAAAGGAAAATAAACTATTTCTTAACTTTTTGTCAGTATTTTTCGAAGTGCATACTAAACTTATATCAACATAGTCCTACAGTATACAAGCTTAATCATAAAATTTCCTTTCTGATAAATTGTCTAATTTTTATGGTGAGATTTCAGATTAAAACTATTATAATATTGACAATATTATATTCTAGGAAGTTGTGTGAAAATGTTATTTTTCTTAAAGATATTTAAATGTATATCACTCCAATGTCTCTTAAATTTTTTCTTGCTCTTAGAAAATGAAACATAATATTTAAAGGCTGTTTTCAGCAAGACTATAACAAAATTCTGTTTCTAAAAATTGTAAACAATGAAATAAATTTAGATTTTGTTTATAAGTAAATAACGTATCAATTTAGTCTCATCTTAAATTATATTATTAAATTTGAAAACATTTGAACATATTTATTTATTTATCCTTTTCCTAAAAAGATCCCTTTTAAATTGTGAAAGTGGAACACTTATAAAAGTGGAAAAGTAAGCTGAGTTGCAGAGTTCTTACTACATAAGACGTATCAGTCAATTGCTTATCTAATAATAACGATTTAATGTTCAAAATTATTTTAATAACGCCCGTTACTGTGTAGTTGAGGAAGATTTAATCAAACGGGCCTTTAGTCACTCCTCCACTATATATTGTCAAATTTTAATTTAAATCAAATTATAATTATTCTTAACTACGGGAAACAGACAGTGAAAAATACACTCCTGTGCCGGGATTTGAACCACGGGCCTCTATATATATATATATATAGAGGCCCGTGGTTCAAATCCCGGCACAGGAGTGTATTTTTCACTGTCTGTTTCCCGTAGTTAAGAATAATTATAATTTGATTTAAATTAAAATTTAACTTTCCGTAGTATGAAAACTACCAAAAACTTAAAAATTGAATTTCGAATTGATTGTACAAGGTACAGGTACTAATTGAGTACTTTATAATTATAAGCGTTAATTCTTGGTTTAGTTCTAATGTCATAAATATTGACTGTCTAAATGTATATGAATATTGAAAGCTTGGATTCGGGACTAGTTATCGATTACGGTAGTGAAAAATCATTCTCCTGAATAGATGGAATATAGCTTAGATAGAATAGCTTAGATGGAAGAGCGCTATACTGGAAATATAGAGGCCCGTGGTTCAAATCCCGGCACAGGAGTGTATTTTTCACTGTCTGTTTCCCGTAGTTTAGAATAATTATAATATGATTTAAATTAAAATTTAACTTTCCGTAGTATGAAAACTACCAAAAACTTAAAAATTATATATTGTCAATTAAATAAATTAAGTTTAGGTTCAACGGGAAACATTAAGCAGAAATAAATGAAAAAGCCTTTCAAAAGTTTAAGTTCCAAAGGAGGTAAGCTATGCACAGCCATAATTTCAAAGTTAGTGTCTAAGGACTTTTTGTTAACCCAATAATAAATTCCTAGTTATTACTCCACTAAATGTTGTTAGTATAAAGTGTAGAATAACACATAACTTGATTAGAACAACAAATTTATTAAATTCACAATAAATTTGCAGTCAGATCAATATGAATGTCCTGTAATGACCTAATGATGTGTTTAGATCAGGACATAAAATAAATTAGAATTACTCATCACATGTGTGTTGATCAGGACATAAAATAAATTAGATTTACTCATCACATGTGTGTTAATCAGGACATAAAAGAAATTAGAATTACTCATCACATCACATGTGTATTGATCAGAACCTAAAAGATTTTAGAGTTACTTATCACATGTGTGTTAATCACGACATAAAAGAAATTAGATTTACTCATCACATGTGTGTCAATCAGGACATAAAAGAAATTAGATTTACTCATCATGTGTGTTAATCAGGACATAAAAGAAATTAAATTTACTCATCACATGTGTGTTGATCAGGACATAAAAGAAATTAGATTTACTCATCACATGTGTGTCAATCAGGACATAAAAGAAATTAGATTTACTCATCATGTGTGTTAATCAGGACATAAAAGAAATTAAATTTACTCATCACATGTGTGTTGATCAGGACATAAAAGAAATTAGATTTACTCATCACATGTGTGTAAATCAGGACATAAAAGAAATTAGAATTACTCATGACTTGTGTGTTGATCAGGACATAAAAGAAATTAGAATTACTCATCACATGTGTGTAAATCAGGACATAAAAGAAATTAGAATTACTCATCACATGTGTGTAAATCAGGACATAAAAGAAATTAGAATTACTCATCACATGTGTGTAAATCAGGACATAAAAGAAATGTCAAAAAACTAACAAACTTATTACTGAATGCGAGTTCCTAAAACTAGGATTACTCATCGCAAGCATTCTGCAAGAAGATGCGTCACCATCCGTTCTTAGTAAGAGCCTCAAGTTAATGATGTTTTTGTTAAACCATGAATTGTGATCCTTATTTTTTGTTCAAGCCGACTCTGAAGGGCATGTAGGTTAATGGCCCATAAAATGAGTGGAATGCTGTAACTCCTTAACAAAATCTTTAAAACAAAAGAATCAAGATACCAAACTAAAAAAAAAAATCAAAACACAAATGTATCACTAGCAAATATTTTATTATTTTTAGAATATATATACATAAATTATATTATACTAATTTCTTTTCTTTTTACAGAACAACAAAAATTTGACTTTTCTTATTTGATTTGAGTTGCCAAATTTCAAAAAGGGACGAATAGAAGAAATTTTTTAGAGAGATATCTTTTCAAATACTGAATTTTATTTATATTTTTGTTTTTCTAAGATTTTTTAAATAAATAAGAAAGTTAGTTTATCGCAAAGTGTTATTTAATACAAAAAAATTGGATCTAAAGTTGTCAAAATGTGTTCCAAATTGAATTTAATTTTAGCAATTTTGGTTTTATATTAAATCGATTACCTTCTTTAGCTATTTAATTAAATGAAGCATGTTTACATTAAAAAAAAAAAGTTTAAGAATGAGCCAAATATATAATATAATGGTTAAAATTACAGTTTTTCTTATTTACTCTACTATGCTTTAACATAGTACTATTACTGTTTAAAGCCTGAATTAATTATTAAATTTAATTCTTAAGATCATTATTTTTAAAATTAAAATACATTAGAACTTTGGTTTATGAATGACTGTTCAAGTACAAAAACCTTGACTCGAAGGTGTTTCAGTAAGAGAACAGAATTTTCGTTTTACAAATTAATCCCTTTTAAGTTACACCATGAATTTTATTGCTTTTACCGGATTTCAAGCAAAAAGTAGAAAATATAGATGATAAAGTACGGTTTTCTAGGGGTCTACAAGTCTACATTGATTCTAATGGGAATACACAATTATTTAGGTTTTGGAACAGTTTAAGGCAACGAATTAAGTTCCTAAACCAAGGTTCTACTGTATTGCATAGTACACTGTAGGTGCACTACAGTGTACAGAATTTATTGTGACATCATGCTAAATATTTTTAAAATGTATTATTAAAATCTGACTATATAATGACACAAAAATCACAACACTAGAACATTCCTCTGATTGCCATGATTTTTCGTTCGGGGTTTAGTATAAGTTAGGTAAGTCTGATTTTTTCTAAATACTAGTTTAAGTAAAGTCTGTTCTTTTTTTAATACTAGTAAAAGTACTGTCTGTTCTCTTTTAAATATTAGATTAAGTAAAGTCTGTTTTTTTTCTAAATACTACTTTAGTAGTAGTAAGGTCCTAGTACTAATAATAGACTGGTAGGACAAACTACTTGTTCGAATCTAGCAGTTAGGCCATCTTTTAGGGTCATTTTATTAGCCCCGTGGTAGAGAGTTGCAGCCACTTCACACATCATACCTCTGTACATTGTACCGCCGAAGCAAGTATGATGTGATCATTAGTGAGTCGTATAAATCAGAGTATCACAGCGAGGAATCGAACCCACGACCTCATACCTCCCTTGATTAATTGATGACCATCAGACGTGGCAAGTTATTTAATTCACACGGCCACACCGGCTCTCATTAAGTACTAGTGTAAGTAAAAATCTGTTCTTTTTATTAATATTAGTATAAGTACTGTCTGCTTTCTTTTAAATAATAGTTTAATAAACACGCTGAATTGTAACTAAGGTGGATGGATGATAAGGTGTGTATATAAATTGAATTAATCCATTTTTGCTAGTCGTTTCGACCCTTTTTAAGGTCACTTAAGATGACCTTAAGAAGGGTCAAAACGCCCCTAGCAAAAATGGATTAATTCAATTTATACACACACCTTATCATCCATCCACATTAGTAACAATACTAATTTAAGCAAAGTCTATTCTTTTCTTAATATTAGTATGAGTAAAGTCTGTTTTGTTTTTTTCTAAATACAGTAGAAGCCTTTTTATCCAATCTAAGTTTAACAGGTCGTCACTCCTTATATGACATCCGGGTCACCGACCATTCCAACCTGGCATATAAAAGGTCTGTTACCATCGTTACTAATGATGTCTTCAAGAATACTGTATATACACATGGGTGTTTTCAATTCTTATGCTTAATTTTTTTTTTTACCTGTAAATGTTTTAAAAGGATTTCTCTTTTCTTTTTTTTATTGGCTAATTCAAGAAAAAAAATTGGTTTAACTAGCGATATTGGTATCCATGTTCCCAAGGTGGCTTTCACTGCAGTCTATTCTCTTGTGTACTGTCTGTACTCTTGTGTAAAGTATGATCTTCTTTTAATACCAGTGTAAGTAGAGTCTGATAAGTAGCTAAATACTAGCACTGTAGAACCTCATTATAACAGACATTGCTTATAACGGACAAGATAATTAAAGTTGATTATTTTTAATGTGGCTATACTATGAACACTTAAACTCCGTCAGTTATTAACTGATGGAATAAAAACCTAACAAACCCAGCAAAAAATAAAATATTTTTAAAAACTAATGAATTTCAAGCAATCAACGTGAACAAAGATCTTCTTCAAGTTCTCCGGTGGTGACCGAGTGTCGATGCTTCCAGCATTAGGAGTGAATCATCAGAGTGTTCACTCTTCCGATACACCACCTCAAGAACTAGAACTTCATTCTAATTGCAATGGAAGCCTACAAACTTTAAAAAGATCTTCATGTTCTAAAGATGAATGCAGTGTATTCACACATATTTTTTTAATTAATGTTTAAGCCAGTTCATTATTTTATGAATAATAAACAATTTTAATAATTATCTACTGAACTTTCATCGATGTAACCCCTTTAGCATTGTTACTTGTTATAAATCCGGACTTTCATTAAAAAGGACAGCCTTTACTTGTTATAAATCCAGACTTTGATTAAAAAGGACAGCCTTTACTTGTTATAAATCCGGACTTTCATTAAAAAGGACAGCCTTTACTTGTAATAAATCCAGACTTTGATTAAAAAGGACAGCCTTTACTTGTAATAAATCCAGACTTTGATTAAAAAGGACAGCCTTTACTTGTTATAAATCCGGACTTTCATAAAAAAAAGACAGCCTTTAGCCCCGAATAGTTTGTAATAATAAAGTTCTATTGTAAAAAGTAAACTCTGTTCTTTTTCTAAAAGCTAATGTAAATAGATTTCTTTCTAATAAAAATTAAATTTGAATTTGAAAAACAAAAAACTTATATAATTGAGGAAAAAACAGAAAATTTAAAAAGACATTTTAAACTATAAGTTATGCAGTTGAATATAAAAACATCGTCTTACCTATTACTTCATTATATAAGAATATTAATTCATTAAGACATATTTCTACTATAACAAGCATAGTTAAATAGTTGAGAAAATTTAAACGAAATACCTACAATTTTAATTTAGCTACTAACAATTAATAAGGCACATCTGAAACACACTTTGATTAGATTATTTCATAAGACAAACCAACTTTCTTTAAAACAATAAAGAATTTAATATCCGAATCCAAAGCTGGAATTTGGTCTGATTAGACAAACATTTTATAGGAGAAATAAATCTTCTTTTCGACATTAAATAAATAAGTTTAGTGTTTAAGACCTCCTATAGATTATTTTTCTTTGTTACATCTTTTATCTACAGTTTAAATCATAAAATAATATCCTTTTATTTCTTGATGAACATTTTCCATCGTTAATAATTAAAATTAAAAAAAACAAAAAAACGTTAATTTAGAGAGTCAATAGAAACAAATGAAATGTACTTATAGTCCAGGAGATAGCGTGCAAAAAAGTGTCTGACTAACATCAAGCTAGAATTTTGTATACAAGTCAATCTTTTAGCGCCTTTTAAGAATATGTTGTGGTATCCCACTTGATTATAAAGTATTTATGATGAACCTTAAGTAATAATTAATCATGTTTATTGCAGTTAATTACTTTGTTTAGTTAGTTGATTTTTTTTAGGGGCTGTTAGGAATTTTGCCCTAGATTTTGAAATGTATAATTGTAAATCTTTGTTTAATTATTTATTAGGTTGGCTAACCTGCGTAATTATGTTCGCGTTCTGACGTCATACTAGGGAAGGGGTAATAGCCTAGGTACCTCGTGGTTTACGAAGGAAAATTCACTGATCCGGCTGTTCTCGTAGGCGATAGAGGGGCACTGGGAAGTCCGTCTGGAGAGACGATAATAACTTTGTAAATTCGCCATTTATGTAGTTTTTAGTAAAACAAGATTTTCTTGTTATTTTATCAAGTCTTGTTAGTGTACAAGTTTGTACTAGTTTAACTTCATCCAAATTTAATTTACTACGACTAGAGCTTCACTTTGCTGATTTTTATCAGCCAAAGCTTACTGCCACAAAACTTACTGCTACAAATCTTCCTAGCATAAATCTTCGGGACACGAGTCTCACCATTAATCCACCATGTCGGTGCGAACTTAGAATTTTGATCCAAGGTGATCATATCTCTACTCATCTTAATCTTACTTCAGCGAGCATAAGATTTTCTCCAGTTAAAACAGTATCTACGATTTTCAGAGAATATTAATTTTAAATATTAATTATTTGCATAGTTTGGTTCATGTACGCCATTTTTTTGAACGAATATCAAAGTTCAACTAAGAGTCCTTACCTCGTGGAAACTCTCAGTAGGAATTTATTAATTTTAAACATTCAAGACATGTACAATGGGATATAGGATATATATAATAAAGATGTAAAAAGGTTCACATAAAAATTTTGTGTATTTAAAAAAAAATATAAAATTTGTAATAAAAAATAAAAAGATAATTTTGCCTAATGTTCTACCGCAGTATTAAAGTATTAATTGTATTTAAAGATAAAGAAGAATTTTTTATCAATTTGAAATTTTAAATAAACTTAAAAAAATTATTTATTTAAAAAATTTTGTTAGTATTTCTTTTATTTTAATTTTAATATGTTTTCCCTTCACAATTTTAAGTTGAGGAATGAGATTTTTAATTAGAAAAGAAAAAGAGCTTAACTCAGAGGTAATTAATGTTAAATTATATTTTAACCCCTTTTTTTTTATAAGCGATTCAAGCGAGAAACCGCATTTTGGTTTCCGGAGAGTTAGCGTGAAACCGCATTTTGGCGCACCGGACAAATGGACTTGATAAGGCCGATCCAAAGAGTTAATTATTATATTATTCGTTCATTTACTGCTTTTAGCGTATGCTTTCTAAATTAAAAATTTAATTTATAATTTTATGTGAACCTTAAATTTTATTTAAAAAAAATAATTTTTGTTTAATGGTTATTACTAGATTTATGTCAAAGAATTTAAATATGGATAATTCTAATCCTAATGTGAGTTTGGAAATCGAAGAAATAGACGTAAATCCCGTTATCGAGCAAAACTATAATCCAAATCAGAATCTAAGTAATGAGTTAATTTTGAGTCTAATCGAAAAAGTGAATAGATTAACTGACACGAATTTAGTCGAACAAATTAATAAGTTAAATAGTAAAATTGCGGAATTAGAAAATAAAGAATTAAGTCAAATAAAAGAGAGAAATAGAGAGGATCATAGCGAAATTAGTAGTATAGCCAGACACAGTAACAACATTAATGAAAAATTTTTAATGAAATTTGAGGGAGAGAGCTCTGAATTAATTAGTCCTTTATTATTCTTAAATAAATTAGAAAAGTATATTAACAGGCAAGGATTAGAGAATGATTATAGATATGTAGTAGAAAATGTGTTTACAGGTCCGGCAGAATATTGGCTTAACACGCTTGACGATGAAATGCCGTGGTGTGAATTTGTAGTGCGTTTTAAAAAAAGATATTGGAATGAGAATGTGAGAGAGAAAATACGTGAGAAAATTTTGACTAGTAAATTCAACGGTCAATTAAATCCTACGACATATCTACATAAAATATACAAGGAGGCCAAGTATGCTTTTACGGACGAGTATACTATATCAAATAAGAAAATATTGACACAAATAGCCAAAAGTTATGGAAATTATTTTTATTACGTATTTAAATGTTCAAGAGTAGAAACTCTTGAAGGTTTCGAAGAATTATTAACTGAATTTACGACAGAAGAGTTGTGTAGAAGTGATCGCGGAAATGGGTATTATGAAGGAAATAGAGAGCAATATAGACGCGACGAAAGACAATTTTCAAATAATAATAATTTTAATAATGATTTTAATTTTAATAATAATTTAAGTGATATTATTTATGACCATATAGCCAATGTTGAATATAATCGATTTTGCTATAAAACTAAAATGATAAAAATTGACAAGATTGATAAGAGAAATGGAACGCGTAAAGTTACAGCTGATTCAACCTTAGACAAGCGCTTAGATGAATTAAGAAACGTGAAGAAGGTTTTGAAACAGGACAAGGATAACCGTAATAAAGACTCCCAATTATTCGAGTGTGATATTGACGATTTTTGTTTAGCACTTTTATTTGAAAATAATCATAATGAAAAGATTAGTTTAAATAATATTTTCGAAGAATTCAATTTGAGTGAGGAAATAATAAATGAACGCGAAATATGTGTGAAAGAGTTGCCAGTTGTAGGGGATTGTGTTGAGAATGAAGCTGTTGAAATTCTGTTGGATAGTGAAACAGAAACATATGGCGTAAGTAATAGTTTGTTTAAAACGAATAAAAATAATGATAATGATAATAATATCGAATATTTTGAATGTAAATTAGATGAGTGTCATTTCGGTAATTTATTTGCTGAAAATATTAAAGTTTATGTGAATGAAAATGAAAAAGAAAAGATACAGATCATGTCATATCAACCATATCATAAAAGAGAAGATTATTGTAATTCTGACATTTTATGTTTAAATACTGTGAAAGTAACAGAAAATGTTAATGACAAATTAGAACCTAATATGTGTTCAATTGTTAATTCGAATAAAATAGTACGAAATGTTAGTTCAAATAAGATTTTCAATAACTTCAAGTATAAAAGAAAATGGACTAATTGATTGTCTTCGATATTGTTTTTTTTGTTACATTGAAATTGTAAAAAAAAAAAAAAATGTATGTAGTAATTAATTTTTTTTTTTGACCATGATGAAGGATTACAATGTAAGGAAATATAAATTTCCAACTGAATTTTAATTGTTTTTTTAATTATTTAAATAATGAACTTTATTTGTTGACTTGTGATAATTTAAGTTATTCACTAATTTATGTTAATGATTTTAATCTGTGTTTACAGTTTCTATTTTAATTATTTAATTTAAAATATTTATTTTAACGTTTTAAAAAAAAAAAAACTTAGAATTTGTTTTGAAAAAAAAAAAAAAAAAATTTTTTTTTAAAATTTTTTTTGATGATTGATGTCAATTGATTTTAGAGGACTAACAAGTCAAGTTTGTTATGACTAATTTTCTATGTAAGAAAATTTTTGTAGACAACAAAAATTTTACCAAATTAACAAGGGGGTAAATGTGGTATCCCACTTGATTATAAAGTATTTATGATGAACCTTAAGTAATAATTAATCATGTTTATTGCAGTTAATTACTTTGTTTAGTTAGTTGATTTTTTTTAGGGGCTGTTAGGAATTTTGCCCTAGATTTTGAAATGTATAATTGTAAATCTTTGTTTAATTATTTATTAGGTTGGCTAACCTGCGTAATTATGTTCGCGTTCTGACGTCATACTAGGGAAGGGGTAATAGCCTAGGTACCTCGTGGTTTACGAAGGAAAATTCACTGATCCGGCTGTTCTCGTAGGCGATAGAGGGGCACTGGGAAGTCCGTCTGGAGAGACGATAATAACTTTGTAAATTCGCCATTTATGTAGTTTTTAGTAAAACAAGATTTTCTTGTTATTTTATCAAGTCTTGTTAGTGTACAAGTTTGTACTAGTTTAACTTCATCCAAATTTAATTTACTACGACTAGAGCTTCACTTTGCTGATTTTTATCAGCCAAAGCTTACTGCCACAAAACTTACTGCTACAAATCTTCCTAGCATAAATCTTCGGGACACGAGTCTCACCATTAATCCACCATGTCGGTGCGAACTTAGAATTTTGATCCAAGGTGATCATATCTCTACTCATCTTAATCTTACTTCAGCGAGCATAAGATTTTCTCCAGTTAAAACAGTATCTACGATTTTCAGAGAATATTAATTTTAAATATTAATTATTTGCATAGTTTGGTTCATGTACGCCATTTTTTTGAACGAATATCAAAGTTCAACTAAGAGTCCTTACCTCGTGGAAACTCTCAGTAGGAATTTATTAATTTTAAACATTCAAGACATGTACAATGGGATATAGGATATATATAATAAAGATGTAAAAAGGTTCACATAAAAATTTTGTGTATTTAAAAAAAAATATAAAATTTGTAATAAAAAATAAAAAGATAATTTTGCCTAATGTTCTACCGCAGTATTAAAGTATTAATTGTATTTAAAGATAAAGAAGAATTTTTTATCAATTTGAAATTTTAAATAAACTTAAAAAAATTATTTATTTAAAAAATTTTGTTAGTATTTCTTTTATTTTAATTTTAATATGTTTTCCCTTCACAATTTTAAGTTGAGGAATGAGATTTTTAATTAGAAAAGAAAAAGAGCTTAACTCAGAGGTAATTAATGTTAAATTATATTTTAACCCCTTTTTTTTTATAAGCGATTCAAGCGAGAAACCGCATTTTGGTTTCCGGAGAGTTAGCGTGAAACCGCAATGTGATCGGCTAAGTTCGTCTGCGGGACATAGAACAAAAAAAACAAACCGGTGGAGAGCGGCCATGTCTCACCACTTATGGTGGACAATGTGTTTTTCATGATCCTGAGCACAGAATTAGTTAGTAGACCGAAAATAAAGTTGATGTTAGTTTGTCCCTTGACAGGTGACCACATTGATTTTTAGTAATATTTGAATAACACCTATCAAGTGTGAAAATAACATCGACTTGATTTTTGGTCTACTAATTAATTCTTTACTCAGGATCATGAAAAACGCATTGTCCACCATAAGTGGTGAGACATGGCCGCTCTCCACCGGTTTGTTTTTTTCTAACGCCTATTGCCAAGCTATGTCCCGCAGACGAACTTAGCCGACCACATATTCTTAAAAGGCGCTAAAAGATTGACTTGTATACAAAATTCTAGCTTGATGTTAGTCAAACACTTTTTTGCACGCTATCTCCTGGACTATTAGTTATGGCACCAAAGACTAAGAAAAAAAATTAAGACGACATTATGTATTGATTGAACAATATAAAAATGATAATCAAATGGTCCCTTTGATATCCATTATACACAAGTTTTTAACTATACAGTTATTATTTTAAGAATTGTTTAGTTTCACCAAAAAATCTATTAAACTATTTTATTTGTTTTTAGCAAAATTTAGAGAGAATACAAAAAAAATTGTTGATGGGATAGCATTGTCAAAAATAATTAATCACAGCCAACAACTATATGTGATTTTTTGAAGCATTGAATATTAAATAGAGATAATTATAGATATACATTATTGCAAGGAGTGTTATGAAAGTTCTTTGAATTTGGTTTCCTCGACAAAAAATTATTTGTATAAGATAGGATTGTATATGAAGGCAGTGGCGTAGCTAGACCATTGGGGGCCCCCTCGCAAGAAATTTTCATTTTAATTAAGAAGAAAACCTCTTCCGTTCAGGATTGGGGGCCCCCTCGACGTTGGTACAAGGATAGTAATTTTAGTTATTTCTGGATTTGGGGGCCCCCTGGCACTGGAGGCCCCCCCGCAATGCGGGCCCATAGTTACGCCACTGTATGAAGGGGCAATGTACAGAATAGTACACTGTCAGTATATCCTTGCTTTAGATTAGTACACTGTCAGTATATCCTTGCCTTTGAGTAGTACACTGTCAGTATATCCTTGCCTTTGAGTAGTACACTGTCAGTATATCCTTGCCTTTGAGTAGTACACTGTCAGTATATCCTTGCCTTTGAGTAGTACACTGTCAGTATATCCTTGCCTTTGAGTAGTACACTGTTAGTATATCCTTGCCTTTGAGTAGTACACTGTTAGTATATCCTTGCCTTTGAGTAGTACACTGTCAGTATCAGATCATCCTTGCCTTTAGTTATGTTTGGTCATCAAACGTCTTCAACTCTTTTGATATGGTAAATTACAGAAGATGATCGTAATTTATATTTTTTGAAGGGAAAAACTAACTGACTTAAAACCCCAGGATTTGGTCCAATCTGCAAGGGGTAAAAGAGGGAGGTTTACCTCAAAACCGGTTGGTCAAGACAGATTTTACGATGGTCTACAAAAAAAAAGTTTAAAAATTTAACATACAGCTACAATTTTATAATGAAATGGATAGTATGTGATTTAATAAAAGAAATAAAAAAAACGATAAAAGATGAAAACGATAAAAAATATAAGTGAACAATTTTTTTTTTTTTTTTTTTTTTTTGTAAATGAAGATTTAGGTGTTACTAATTTTAGCAACCACAACAATATTTTCATGAACAAATGATAACTTTGTTACTTTTTAAATATATCCAATTGTGTTTGGATGCAAATGAAAAATAATTAAATTATTTTTAAATATTATAATTTTTTTTTGACATAAATGGCATAGATTACCAGGTATAATCGAGAGAATAGCATAGCTTACTAAATATAACCGAGATAATGGCATAGTTTACCAGAATTAATTGAGAGAATGGCATAGTTTACCAGAATTAACCGAGAGAATAGCATAATTTACTAAATATAACCAAGAGAACACTCGTAAATTTTGATAAAGTTACAAAATTAATGAACATTTAAAATGGCTACAAATGATTAAATTAAAGGACCTTTAAAATGCTACAAAAATCTGTTGTTTTTGTGTTTTTGGTTTTATCTAGCATAGTTTTCAAGTAACTTAATGTTGAATTTATTCCTTTTTTTAATTGCTCATTAAAACAATTAAAAAATCATTAAAACACACTTTAAATTAAATCTAGGATTCAAAAGAAAGAGAATATAACAAATTTTATCAAAAAAAAGTCTTGATTAAACGGGCTTCGAGGTATACAGTACTCTCAGATGACTACTTGACTGATTTGAAATCAAAGTCAGTATTATCACTTGCTTTCAGTACTGAAGAACCCATTCTATAGGGTTTATCTTTTAATCACTAAGTGATGTGAACCAAAGCTGTAAATCACCTTTTAATCACTAGTTTAAGGTAACTAGGTGGTTCTTAAATAGAAAAATTCAGTAAATTCGGATTGTACGTGCCCCCACTTTGAGGTTAGGTGATAAAATCCCCCATATTAAATTAAAAAACCTTAATTTTGTGTACCCTTGAATTTTCTATAGCCGCTCCGCACCACTTCGCGGTGCTCCGCTCATTTTCTGAAGAAAAACAACCCTCCTGTGTATAAACCAGGTAGAGGTCCAACTCGAAGAAATCTCCAGGGCACGTACAATCCGAATTAGCCAAAAATTCAATAGCTTAATATTTTTTACAAATACGTAGAACAATCAGAACACTTCTTGTACGGCCAACAATTTTGAATCTAAGTTGCTATATTTGCTAAAGAATTAATCACAGCAATTAGTGATACAAATTTTTTAAAAACAAATATTATGAATATTTTAATTCAACTTCTATGATGGGCAATCTAAAAGAAGTTAAATAAATAAATAAGTTATAACATCCATTAGCATGGTGTTCAATAGTTGAAGTCTATTAGATAAAGCTTGCAGCAGGGTCAAAGCATGTGTTTTATATTCAATATTTTATAATAGGTATGGTTAATAGGTATGGTCATTAAAAAATTCCTAATCTTAAGTGTAATTTATAAAAATTTTAGAATGAAGAATGTCTATTTTGCTTTTGGCAAAGAGTGTTTAGTGATAAGAACAAAGCCGATATAAAAAAGAAGGTTTTTAATCTAATGTAAATAACAAGGGATTCGGATATTAAACTTTTCACTAAATAGGTAATGAAGACTGAACATAATTGAATTTTAAAAATATTAATAAATATCAGTCTAATTACAAGTTAAAAAATTATTATCAATGATAGTTTCTCTATTTAACGGAGAGTATGTTATATAATGTTCCCTTTGAGTTAAGGTGCTAAAAGACTGGAAGAATTGTTGCTTTTGAACATTTTCATGACTTTCTTCCCGGGTACTAAGGTCTGTGAAAGTCCGGGCTTTTTCTTTCGTTTACGTTCCGGTTTTTGAGAGTTGGAAAGATTTTCGACGGGATCTTTCGTTTCTTGAGAAGTCGAATCTTCAGAGTTGCATAGTACGACTGTTTCGGTTTCGGGCGTAGACGAACTCCCTAGCGGATTGATTATATCGGAATCGTGAGCGAATTTACACGTGTGCCCGAACCTGCATCGACCTTTCCTATACATCCAGCAGACTTTTTTCCCGTTGATCTTGGACATGAGTGTCTTTTGCGGCACCATTTTGACATGCTTCTCCAGAACGGCCATTTTGTTGTTCTCCGCCTCGACATAAGGGTTGGCAAAGACAGAATTTTTCACAGCGTTGGAATCGGAGAATGATGGGGGAGGTAGCTTCCGTTTCTGCTCAGTCGGCTCATTTGAACACCTGACAACAAAAGTCCATTTATTAAGCCAGAAAAGTAAATTCAAAACCATATCTTAACTATTTGTTAAAAATTTTTAGACATCATATTCTACAGTATGTGCAACATGAGTTCTGACTAAAATCTAAAAAATTAGGGTGGGGAGCCAATGAAAGGTCAGAATTTTGAATTCTAGAAGCTAACTAGCATCGGTACAGCCTAATTTTCTTATGAAAATTAAAGAACCGTCTCCTTCAAAATATTCTTATCATTAGAGAAATACAGTAATGCATGTGATAACAATACTTTATAGAAGGTGAGCAGGGCCTTTGAGGAAAACATTCAAATAAAAATAGTTCTCAGTAATTAAGCCGCCTTATTTTAAAATTAAATGAATTTCCATGGATAAAAAATTACTGGTTTTATTTTGGCTTATATTCAATGAAATAAGTAAAACTCTAAAATTTATAATTGAACATAATTAAGATTGTTAAAATAAACATGCAGTAAATATTTAAGCGGATTAATTTGATTGCTTAAGTGTAAAATACAATTTAAATAATAAGATTAAATCAGTTGTTATGAGTTATTTATTTTGTTAAAAGAAACATTTACAATCATATTTTCTTACATGTAGACATGTAGATTAGCAAGTATAACATATTATGGTTATTTTTAAATTATCTACCTGTAATGGCAACAAGTCAAGTTGTAAAATCGGAAGGTAATTGCTTTTACTTCCCTATAATACAAATTTTAGAAGAAAAAAAAGGTAAAATTGTAGGCATTACGCCTGAGATTGTACCATGATTGAAATGTGGTATGTCTAATCAGTATATAGTACTAGGAAAAACTTAAGTGTGCATAATTTTGGATTTTAACCCATCTAAGTGAGTAGAAGGAAAGGTGGAATGATAAAAAGTTACTGGCACTCTAACCTGCTTCTCAATTGTATTCAATAATGTAACAAACATACAAGGTAATATAATAAACAAGAATAGATAAAAGGATTAGTACAGGGAGCTACTTTTTTTAACTTGTTTAACTGTAAAAGCAAAATTACAGCAGAGCGTTGAGTATCCATACGTCAATCAACTACAACGACAATTATCCAGATAGATTTAAAATAAACGCGGTTTTTGTTAAATCTAGATCTTTTAGAGGAGACTCCGTGAGAGACATTGTGAATCCTGATGTTTCAATGGCTTCTATTCACCGTTGAGTTGCAGAAGACTCTCACCATGAGCAACTTCTTTGAGAATGATCTCTATAACGGGTTTGAAATCAAGGGATTCCTTAAAAGTCTGTGACGCGGTCACCTTGAGAAAATCTAGATTAATTAAACTCTGGCCCTGGAAAACTACACTATGGAATAAACACAGTTTTCTTAAGAGTTATGAACCTCATAGCTTTAAAGTTTTATGCCAAATCTCAAATGTTCTCATCAGGCAGACAGAAACTTTAAAACAAGAAAAAAGCATTTGATAATGCATTAGCTAAAAAGAGGTTTATATCAAACAACTGAAGTTACAAACATAATTAGTTGAAACCAAGCCAGTTATATTTAACATTGCCTACTGTAGTTCTTTAAGAATAGACTGATTTATTTTGTGGTTTCAGTGAAATGGGTGGTGCCGCTCCTAGTTTCGATATAATTCATTAGCAGGGCTCATTCGACAAACTGCTAAGACAAAGGGCAATTAACCCTTTGACTGCGGGACCTTTCCCTTAGCGTCCATCCAGGGACTGAAGTGTTGAGGGTCTGCAAAAAAAGAGATCTGCAAACCAGCATAGCAGGAGTAAACGAGTGAAATAATGTTGGGTCTGGGTCTATCTCTGAGGCGGCTGCACAACTAAAGAACCCGTTTGAAGAAGTTCCATTATCCCCTCTCTCGAATAACACACGCCTTTCCAAACCATGCGATATCACCAAGTGATACCTCTCGCCACTCAGTTGAAAATTCTAGATATCACCTGGTGGGTGATACCTCTGTAATGGGGAAGCCAAGTCCAGAATATTCTAGGAAAGCAGTGTAGACCTTAGGCTAGCAAAGGCTGGAATTTCTGTCTAGTGGTGCTTTCCCCCACCAAGAATCTAACACACTAAGCCCTAGCATAGAGTCACACGGGGAGTCCGATCTTAGCTCTGGAGGTGTACACATCATACAACCACACACACGCATAATCATATACCAATAAATATATATCAACCATTTATTATTCTTCTTTATTCCTCTCACAAAATCCCCGTTACACCTCCGCAGTCAAAGGGTTAACACTATTACAGTAGGGATGGCGCCCTTTGTCTAGCAGTTTTTAAGAGAAAAGAGAATACTATCATCTCTCCTGTGTATAGACGGGATAATATCCATTAGTCTGAACTACTGTTCGATAATTTTATAGTATCAGTGGTAGGACCATGGAACTTCAGTAAAACTGAAGAGAATGAAGAGGTCGATAGAAAAATGGGCAGGGCCTCACTCAAACGTATTATTTTTACAAAGGTATATCAACTCTCCTATGAACAAATCATGCATATACAATTAAAATCATACAAATGTACTGCTTGACAAAAGGGATATAATCTATCAAGCGTAGAAATCAAGCAAAATTGTGCCGCCACCGTATCATCTCCTTCAATTCAGCCGGAACATCAACTAATTTTGCAATTCCAGTCTTGTTCATTGTGCATATTTGGGCCATTCATATACATTATACGTAGAAAACCACAGTGTCTTATTGTTGCCATAAACATCAGTGGTAACACTATACAGAATCACTGCAGTATTAACCCTTAGAGTCACGACTATAGTGCACAAACAATGAGGCACGGGTGGCGTACTTTATGCGCCAATACATTTTTCTAACCATAAATAGGTCAAATCCAGATTATCTATATTGCATTTTGGAAATGTTGATCTAAAAAGTCAATTAATGTATTACATATTTATTTCTCAATGACATCTTTAATTATAAAAATAAAAATGACTATAAAAAAATCTGTAATTACTCCTTCAGCGTTCTTACTTAGTATCGGGCTTTCAACCTTAATTAATTTTTATTAGTTGTCAAAGTCCTAAGACAACTCCTCACAACCATCATCCTAATCCGAAAACTCATGTAAAACCGAAAAATATTGATCGGAAGGCATAATTTCTCTACAACACATGGTGGCACGGGCGTCGTATACAGCACACCAAGACAAATAAACACGGCAAAACAATGCAGAACGAAGCAATAATCAAAGCAGACTGTTTCATCTGTTTTAGAGGTCTCTAGTAGTAGGTTAGAGTGAGGGTTTATTATTCTCGCATTGTGAATCTGTGATTTACAGAAACATTTTTACTCATGGTGCACTCAATGCGCCAGCCCGTGTCTCTAAGGGTTAAAGAACACCTTGATATCTAACTCGGTCTTGAAATACATCAAGATGAATAATATCTATAAAGTTAAAGAGGTTGCAACACTCCGGTTATTCAAAGATTTGTTATAAAATAAGAAAGTTATTCTAATGAATCTAAAAGCCACCCAATTGCACACCAAATTTAACTACGACCATATAATGGAATAATAGGCGAAGTAGAGGTGTTAGAATTAGGTTCAAAATGTACGAAGGAAAAGAAAGGTAATCTTCACTTGGTACAGAAAGTGAAAAACGCGTAATTAATAGTCAAAGAGTTTTTAAGATTGACTTAAATCAATGAAATGTTTAATCTAAGTAAAAGTTTTCTTTAAACCGTGTTCAAGAGGTGACCAGATATGGGGACATCTGAACGACGTAATTAGTTCTATTTCTAGGAGAACGTTTCTAAACAAAATGAGGTCACAAACATACTACACAGAATGTGGAATCAAAAAAAAAGTTCTACAATGGTAAAAAGAAGACGTCGGTTGAATAATTACTTGTCTTGGCTGTCCGAATCTGAAGAATCCTTGGACGAGGAGGAATTATCGTCTGACTCAGAGCTGCCGTAATCAGCAACAAGTGACGAAGCCATCCACACTGATTACAATTACAAATCCAATTCAACACGATTAACAACTTTTAAGATCCCATACTTATTAAAATGACAAAACAAGTGGAGAAAAATCAATAGTTTTAGTTCACCAAATAGACGGCCATGAAAACAATCACGACCTGACCAACTTGAGGTAACCTCCTTTGTTGACAAACAATGTATAACTCGAGGAAGGAGAAAAACCCGGGTTCGTTCGTACAGCAGTATTGTGTTGCGGGCTTACAACTTCGTACATATAACAAGTATAGTTTATCAATTGTAATGGTAGGATGTTTTTGTATTCAATATTAATTTTACTCTAAGATAGCACGAGCAGAAAAGTGTCCATGTCACTTTTACTCTCAGACATTCAACTTGTCCTCCAGTCATCCTCAACCAAGCAGTGATCCCACAATCCTCTTCTGTAAGATATCTAGGACTACACCTTGATCGACGATTGACTTGGGCTCAACACACCAAAACTAAACGTACGGACACTAACAGACGATATAAACTGCTCTTGCGACTTCTTGACCAAAGATCCCATCCATCCCTTTATAACAAAATCCTTATTTATAATTCAATCCTTAAACCCATTTTGACTTATGGAATTGAGCTCTGGGGTTGCACCAAGTGCTCAAATTCCTATAGACTCCAATCCCTTCAATCAAAGATCATTCGAAAAATCACCAATTCCCCACCATACGTTTCTAACCTTACAATTCACCAAGACCTAAAAATTCCTTTTGTTCATGACCTCGCTTCTACCCGTTATAATCATTTCCATGAAACCTTAAATCACCATCCTAATCCTTTAGTCAAATCAATGGCATCCCTTCATATCCCTGATCAACCACCCCGTCGGCTGAAGGGCATTGGCCTCGTGACCTGCTACTATAGTTCACAACCCCAACCGATGAAGTAGATTAATGTTACGCACGACAAGAGTACTACCACTGGGTAGCCTCTCCTCTCATGATAATCCATGTCACTCATACAAATTGTTATCATTATTACTTATAGCAAAATGACATTGCAAGTAATATATATGTAAAATAAAAAAAACTCGTAAGATAAAAAAATTATGTTAGTCAAAAAGAAAAATAGACTGCCAATTGGTAGCGCACATAGCTTCCTCGCATCCTATCCACGTACTTTATTGATTTTATGCTTTTACAAGCCATTATTATTTAATTAGTTTAATTGTTTCCCCCGTTTTTTTTAATCTGTCAAAATTGTTTTCATTTATTACACGAATTAAAGTATCAATTTAGCAAAAGTTAAAGAGCGCAGATGGTTCAAATTAATCTGGGGCTATCTGCGGGTTACATTCGATAAACTATAAAAGTTTCATTTTAATTAGATAAGTACTTTTGAAGTTATAGGTGAAAATAAATGTATGTTTGTGCGCATGTGGATGAGAAACAAATGGGCGCAG
Source organism: Gerris lacustris (assembly GCA_951217055.1). Taxonomy (NCBI): domain Eukaryota; kingdom Metazoa; phylum Arthropoda; class Insecta; order Hemiptera; family Gerridae; genus Gerris; species Gerris lacustris. The sequence continues at coordinate 105,839,637 of OX578277.1, read as the reverse complement.
AAGGTTGAAACTTATATGGGACCAACAATGGGCTAATTATGACCTACCACCTAAAATTCATTGAAATTGGACGTGTAGTTTTTAAGATATGTTGGTTCGCAAAAATTGAACGACAGACAGACAGACAGAACCGAAAATATTCCCTGATGTCTGAAACGGATTTCTGTCTTGGCATTTTTGAAATCAGAGACCTAAATATTTTTGTTCTTCAGAACGATCACATGGCTTCCGTTACCTTCGGTAAGCTCGGAAGCAAAATAAATTAAGATAGTGCATTGCCATTTGGTCATGAAGGAGACATTGTGCTCTTACGAGGGATAAACGAAGATTTGGTTAACACAAAACCCCCTCCAACAATTATTTCAGAAATCTTTCCCCACCATCTCTAAGTTGATTATCTAAATCCTACTCCCACCTCACGCCTTCCAAAAAAAACACAAGTAAAATTCCCTAAAAAATCCAATTTGGAATTCCACATATGTGGAATTATAAATGTGGAATTCAAACTCATATGAGTTTGAAAGCAGAGATCGTTTACCTGCTATGTATTTGATTTATTTATGTAAAATTTTAGGCTTTTTTAAAACTCACTCTATCACTATTATTGTAATAACCAATAAATTCCGATGTTAACTGCTTAGCAGCTTAAGGCAGACTAAAAGTTGTCCTAAAAACTAGAGTTTCAGGCAAGATACCAACCCCAAAAAAGTTAAAAATACAGGCATGATGCAAACAAACCAAGGATATTTTAATAATTCAACATTTTGAAAGTAGTAGTAGCCTTCAGCCTTCCCCTGGCGGGCTCGCCATCTTATGGGCTACATCTTCACCTTGCATGAACATGTAGCCCCTCTACGCCCCGACTTCTTCTCTCTCCCATCAGCTCTCATGTCTTTACTTAGGCACATAAACTCGAAAAGCGTTACATGAAAATGTCTCACTGTCTTGCAGACTCGTATGCAAGCAATTTTTTTTTTTTTTGTTTTGACATGACCCATATTTATGATCTTCATTTTGACGGGTTTCAAATTTATGATTTTTTTATTTTAGTACCTGGTATGGCTGATAAAATTGTTAAAATGTTCAAGAATGATTGCATGAGGCCTTTTTGTTATGAAAAAACTAATTGTATTTTTAAGAGATAAACATTGAATGACAGTGAAACAGGAAAAGTAAACAAAGAAATAAATTAATGTGACAACCAGGTTTGTTTGACAACCAACCTGGTGTGACAACCAGGTTTGTTTACACTTGTGTCCTAGGTATCAGTTTAATTTTCCTGCATAAGTACTTCTTTACTTGTACAAATTTTTCTTCTCTTACTGTCCCTACACAGGGACATATCGATGGCACGGTTTAGATTCGGTGTTGGCGAAATCCATTGTACAAAGATTTGTCCTTTTATACGTTTATGATCAGCTGCCTAGTTGGTTGTCATTTATATGAAGTAAATAAATTCGGAACTATTTTTTTTTTTTCACTAACATTATATATAACAATAACAATTATATTATCAACACTACATATGATTAAACAGAAAATTTAAAAATGTAGTATATAAAAAGTTCTTTTTATCTTGTAATTATTTTAATTTAGTCAGCAAGTTGCATCAGGCATTTGAAAATATTTAAAAATACAAAAAATAACTAAAACTCGTAACAAATTAACTAAAAACGAGATGTTGTTGTTATTAATTTAGCTAGCAATTTCCAAAGGAAATATCATATTAACGGGGAAGGTTTGAATTTTGACTCATAATAATAATATAATAATATATTTATTTGAAACAGTTACACATAAAAAGTACAAAAGTTTTGTTCAGGTCAATCAACAACTAAAAAATAAATCATAACTAAATAATATACAAAAAGATAAATAATTTCAATTCAATTAAATAACTTAGCTAACAAGATCAGAAATCAAAAATTCATTTACAGAATAATATATATTTCTTGTTAAATATTCTTTCAAACTACTTTTAAATAGTCTTGGTTCCAGCTGAACCAAGACTGCTGGTGGTGCTGGCTTGGGACTGGCATGGATACCATTCTTGAATCCAACTTATTGATTATTTTAATGCCAACATAATATCTGCTAGTACTGGAGAGTTTAAGACGATAAGCAGGTAAGTTAATTTTTCCCAAATTTCTTGTTAAGTATTTATGTTGTTTCTGAGCTAGATCTCTATACATGCTATGCACCTCTCCCGCAGCAGCCAGAATAAAAATTGCAGGTAGAGTAAGCACTTTTAATTTTTTAAAAAGTGGTATACAACTATCATCCCACTTAGCTTTACAAATAGTTCTTATTGCTCTTTTCGTGTAGAATTGCCCCAGGCAGTAATGCAGTAAGTAAGTATCGAATGAAAATATGCATAATATACTTTCAATAAAGTACTTAAATCAAGAGTTCGACTTAATTTTCTCAATAGATAAACCACTGGTCAGGGTCGTTTCTAGGTGTTTTGCCGCCCTAGGCAAAAATTAAAAAATTGCCGCCCCCCCTCCCCTCCCTTTTACTATTCGCCGTTTTCCTTTGTCATCCAGGCTAAAAGAAATTAATGTATTATACACAAAAGAACTTGTATCTAACATAATCCCATCAAAAATTAAATATCTAAACAAGGAGTTATATTTTATTTCATTTTAAATATCCCATAACTTTAGCGGTATTTCAGGTTCTTTTTTTTAACATTCCTTGATTGTTTAGTACCTTCCTTACCTTCATTTAAAGAAAAGTCTTTAATAATATCTGTAATGTCCAGCAGGTAAGTAATATCTTTTTCAAATAAAATTGTGGCTAGTCCTCTACGAGTCTTTATTGGCTCATGGAACTGCGCAGATAGGTTTCTATTAATTTGAGTTTTTCATCAAATCAAAATTTTCATATCACTTGTTTTGGCCTATTTTCAACCAAAAGAGTTGTTAATTTATCTCCACTTGAGTTTATTTAGTCAAAGTAAACACATATTAAGTAATTGTTCGGTATATGCATTAGAAAACAACTATTTCTTTTCTTTTCTCTCCTAATTTGCTCGATTTTTTCGTATTTTGATTAAACATGAATTTTTCCCCTTACTTTTGCCGCCCTAGGCGGCCGCCTAGTCTTGCCTATTAGTAGAAACGGCCCTGCCACTGATGACAATCTTTTAACAAGGGCCTCGCACTGAGGTTTCCAAGATATAGACTCCTAAAATTTTTTGAGGTTCTGCAATATGTTGAGTTTTCTTTAAGGTAAGCAGAAGCTGTTGATTTTTGTCTTCATTTAGTTGAAGCTTGTTAGCACTAAACCAATTTTTCACATTTATAATTGCATTTTTCATGTTTTCTCTAATTATATTAATATCATAACCTGAAATAAATAAATAAATCTTTAAATTTTGATTACTACCGATCTAACTTGCTGATCATCACTGAAGTTTGTTGACTCTACTCTTCCCAACTTTTACGACAGCATGGAAGATTGTCTGAAATCAGAACTAATTCTACATCTTGAGGGAATTTCATATCTTATTGGTTAGATCTTTAACCCTCGGGACGCCCGGTCTAATACAGACACGAGGAGGCGCGGACCCCTGATAGGACTTAATCTGTTTTATATGCCCTCACAACAGATAAAATAAATATAAACTTGAAATCATATTAGCAAAATATTATAAAACATATTTAAATTGCTTGTATTATTTTTTTAATTTATAAAATACCGTTGTTTAGTTTCATAGTTTATAGGCACAAAATTAGTCAGTCTCAGTTATAATTTTAAAATTTTAAATTTTTTTGTATATTTTGATTATTTTATTTTTAAATTCAGGTACCATTTTAATTTATTTTGTATATGTATAAATTTCACTAAAATTAGCGTAATACTAAATTTTAAGTGAAAGTGGCGCGGATCCCCTGTCAGGATAATATGGGCACAGAATTGAAGTATAATCACGTACGATGTCAAACAGTGACTGATTCTCTTGAGAAAAGCAAGAAATGTAGCTAGAAAAATCCCGAGCTTCTAATCGCACCCAAATCTATCTCAATTTCATAGTTATATTTCAAATTTAGGCCTCACAGGACCGCGTGTTCCCAAGGGTAAAATAGTCTTCTTTCCAAAGATCCCAATATATCTCTAATACCTTTAGACAATTCTAAATTTCTAATAAATTTACTTGAATTTTAGATTTTTTATTCATTTTAATAGGAAGTAATTTACTATCTTGAGTTGAGATTGTTGATTCATCAAATTCAAGGGAGTAACTATCTCGTCCTCAATATCGGATCCTACATATGTTAAAGGACTAGAATTTAAAATGGATTCTACCTCTGATATTACTGTAAGTAATTGCCTTAAAATTTAGAATTAATTTAATTACAAGATAAAAAGAACTTTTTATATACTACGTTTTTAAATTTTCTGTTGATTAAATAAAAAATCATAAATTTGAAACCCGTCAAAATGAAGATTGTAAATATGGGTCATGTCAAAACAAATAAAAAAAACTTGCGGATTTTTTCCGAACTAACTTTCCATACAGCAAAATTTGCTGAAAACCAATAAAATTCTGCTGAAAGATGGCTAAAAGTATTAAAAATAATGCATTGTCATCCTGTTCTGAGCTATTCTAAAAGTTTCAAATGTCTAGCTACTCGGGATGTTAGTTAAAAATCTATTACAAGATTTGTACTGGACAAACAAACAAACAAGAAAGCAGGCAAATAAAAGCGTAGTAATATTAAAAATACTAATAATATAAGTAGTGCATAAGTGAAGAAGCAGTTATAGTAGTACCAGTTAAAAAAGAAAAGTAGTCGACCAATTAATTTATTTAGGTCAGATTGTAGCCAAGGAAAATAGGATGAACAAATAATTAACGAGAAGAATAGGATTTGGTTGGAGAGTCTAATAACTGCTATACAAAATTATTTAGGTCTAGTGTAAATATCAAACTGAGGCTTAAATTATGGAACAGTGTTGTCAAACCTGCCATGCTATACAAATGTGAAACCTGGTGTAGGTGTCTGAAAAACTTTTCACACCAACTTCAAACTCGCCTAAGCTCACCCTATCAAAGCTTATAACCAACAATTATATATTTTTGTAATCAGCTTGACGTACCCTTTCATATGATACCCCACACGGTTTCCAAAAATCCCAATTATAATTCAATCAAAATTGAATTATAATTGTATCATTATAATTTTAGGCCTGAAGATGCCCAGGTGTGGGCGAAAATTTGCCAATAAAAAATGTTATAAAAAAATAGCAATGTTTTTTTTTATAACTTCATCCCTATAGACCAAAAAGTAGAAAAAAAAAAATAAAATAAAATAAAAAAAATAAGTCGCTACATTTTTAAAATGTGTGGGTAGGTACTATACACATATATGCCAAATTTCAAAGAGATCGGACAAAAGGTGTAGCCGAGAGAGCAGGTAAGAGACAGACAGACACAAGCAGGAAAATATAAGGGTCTCTGGTTTTGCCTACGGACCCTATAAAGAAAAAAAAAAAAAAAATCATAATTGGTTTCAAAACAGGAAAAGTTACACAAATATGAAAATAAAAGAACTAAAAAAGAATCAATAGCCATACAACTATAATATTGCATCTAAAGTTCTATAAGCCCTGGCCATTCACAGAATTAGTTAGTTTAACCCTAAAACACTACCTATGCGTCAAAGTGATGTATTGAATTGATAAAAATGGCAGCTAGTCGCCCCACTACGTCTACTAGTTCCCGACATCCCCGTATGCCTACCCTGTTTAGTATTTATTAAAATAATTATTTTTCTAACTCTTAGTTGTAAGAAATTTGACTGAAACAGATGGAAAAATTACTGTCGATAGATGTTACCTGAGAGTAAAATTTAATTACGAATCACTTATTTGTTTATTTTAAACCAAACTAATACTGACTTTTTAAGTAACTTGCTACATTTAGAAACTAAAAAAATAGTGACAACATACAACATACTAATACTAACATACTATTGGTTGTAACAACATACTAATATCTAACGGTAGTATTCTAGGGTTAAGAACTAAATATTACATCCAAAGTTGTATAAGCCCTTTGGCAGGCCTAGGCCATTCACAGAATTAGTTAGTTAAAGAACTAAATAATACATCTACAGTTATATAAACCGTTTGGCAGACCAAGGCTCTCCTCAAAGATAGTTAGTTAAAGAAGAATCAAAATAAAGTATAATCTCATCTATATTGTTATACAGGGTGTATCAATTTCAGATGGACATAGAAAAAGGGGTATATCTACAGGTCATTTGGAGCAAAAAAGTTCATATAAGCTATAGTCCAATTCTCAACTGTGTAGGAGCTATAAGCGAAAATAGACTGTGTTAAAAACAATAGACCTTTACCTTAAACAAGTAAGGCGCGCTTCACGTAAGTATGAGGGACTGACTATTGTCCATCCTCACAATATGGCCGAACCATCTTAACTGATTGGCTTGTACCATATCTTTGACAGAGTTTATTTGTAACTTGTATCTGAAGGTTTGATTTCTTATTCGATCTCTCCTAGTCTTTCCTTCTACTTTCCGGAGATATCTCATTTCTGCTGTTTGCAATCTTTGGCATTGTTTTTCTGTAAGGGCCTAACTTTCAGAAGCGTAGGTAAGAACAGGTACATACGTGTTCTTATATATAAGCATTTTCGTCTCTTTAGAAATTTCTTGTTTGCTTAGAAATTTCTTGTTCAAGGCTCCAAACAGTTTTCCAGCTGAAGATGTCCGAGCATTTATTTCATTATTAATTTTCCCATCTGAACTGAATATGGTGCCAAGGTATTTATAACAGTTCACTTGTTCTAGAGGTTTTGCCCCTAAACATATTTTATGTTTCTTTTCCTCTCTAGACACTATCATTGTTTTAGTTTTATCTTGGCTAATCTTCATACCCCTTTTGTTTAACTCCTGTACCCACAGGTTAATTTTCCTTTGGAGTTCCTGAGCAGATTTAGCTATAATAATTAAATCATCAGCATAGGCTAGCGTCCTCATCCTAATTTCTTTTAACTGCCAGTTGCCGATCTTATACCCTGATCCTTTTTCACAGACTCGGATGGCGTCATCCATTATTAGGATAAAGAGAAGTGGGCTCAATATATCGCCTTGTCTAACTCCGCATGTGGTTTGGAACTCTTTTGATTCTGAGTTTCCAGTTCTAACATAATTTCTGCACACTTGATAAATACTTTTAATTTTCATAATTAAATTCTACTCTTCAAAACCCTTAAATTGATGTATAACATGTTAAGGTAACTAAAACAATGTTTAGTCACCTGCCATATTGGCCGCCATCTTGAAAATTTTAATAATTGCATATTCTTTTTCAACACTTCAATACCTTTTAAGTTGATGTATAACATGTCATAGTTACTAAAAAACGTTTTTTTGGTCACCCGCCATATTGGGTGACTAAAAAAAGCCTGCCATCTTAAAAATATTACGTGTGAAATTTTAATAGTTGCATATTCTTTTTCTTCATTTTAAGACCTTTAAATTGATATTAACATGTCATGGTGACTAAAAACCTGTTTTTATTCACTTGCCATATTGGCCGCCATCTTGAAAATATTAAGTGTGAAAAATCCAAAATGTGTCCAATTGTCTCAAATGCCGAGATGCACCTATGTGTGTCGAATTTCATGTTCCTAGCTATAGTAGTTTATGAATTGAAACAAGCAACGGACAGACACCAACGGATAGACAGACAGACAGACAGCTGTTATATAAGGTTTCTTTTTGTACTTTGTACAGAAACCTAAAAACTGAAATAACTCAAAACATATTAATCTTGGAACAATGATTGAACAATCGTTGGAAAGACCAGGAAATTTCCTATAAAATTATGAATGCTTTAGTTGACTTTTTACCTTTTTAGTGTGACCCAGAGCTGTTTGAAAACAAAAAAATCTGAAAAACTTTGAGCCCACCTATCAATATGACCCGAATGGGAGATATGTGTACAAAGTTAGGAAAAGTAGGCGCTATTAATAAGCTTTAAAACGATACCAAATACTTCAAAATATTTCAACTCTAAGTGAGCAAACAAACTAATTGGACTATTGCTTGTATGAACTTTTTTTTGCTCCAAATGACCTGTAGATACACCCCTTTTTCTACATCCATCTGAAATTTATACACCCTGTATATATGGCCTCACAGTTTGTTCTTTATGTTACCTGAACATTTTTGGATCGGCACTTGTTAAATAAGTAGTGAGTTTTAAAGAAGTCACACTTATGAAACTATTGAAAATGGTTTTTCTGTTTTGTCAGTAAGTTGTGGTGAGAACAGAAGTGAATTAGTAAGATATTTTTTAAGTGTCTTTTGTTTTAAAGGCAAAATATCCACCCTGTCTGTCTGCTTGTCTGTCTGTCAGTAACATTTACACATGTGACGATAAATTAAGTAGAAGTTGGTCCATTTAGTTGAAATTTGGTATACATGTTCTCTTAACCTATGCTCACACTAATAAACTAGCGTTAGCTGTAGGTGTTCTCACACAAATGCTTCAAATTTAAAATTGAAATTATAGGACAACGCTAGATTCTACCTTCATCTATTCTATGAGATAATTGATTTTTTTTCAAATAAATTTATTTCGTAAAACCAATTGAAGTAATAAAAATGTCTAAAACTAAATAGGATCTAAACGATTTAAAAAGAGAAAAACAACATTTTTAATAATGTCTTACATTCAATGTATCAATTTTAATAAAACTGCACAAAATCATTACAAGAACTATTGAAACGTGTAAGTAAAATTTCAACTTGATACAAGCAGAATTTTTGTGTAGTGATGCGATACATTATTAAAAGGAACAGAGTGTGAGTTAAGGTACAGCTTTAATGTAGGAAGATTATATTATAGTCACTCAGCACCCCCACTTCACTACCCTCTATTCCACTTATTATCTTTAACTATGATACTCACAGATTAAATATATTTTTAACATTCAAATGTTTATTGTATTGCACTCATTTCAATGATAGACTCATATCAAGACTAGGAACTATTCTAATAAAAGGATAAACTTTCTAATGTGCAAAGAATAATTCTTCAGAGGGTTTTTTTTTAGATTCAGTGTACAATAAGAGGATGGTAATTTGGACCACTTAGCAATGATATAATCTTCCAGTTTACTAAGCTACTTTAGCTTAACCAGCATTGGCTTGCCTAAGGGTATCTACACAGTGGCGCCTGGTTGATAGCAGGGCAGGTCGCATGTTACCTAGCTGGTTACTTGGTAGAAACACAGTGGAGCCTAGCTGGTCGCTTACTCGCATACTCGCTTACAGGCTGGAAAAATTGACCTGAGCTTCTTTACGGGAATGAACACAGTGGAGCCTGGCAGGTTACCTGGTTGGGTGCAGTAAGCATAGCAGCAAGATTGAACAATTCCTACCTCGAATGTTACATAGCTCTATGGGAAGTAGATTGGCCTTGAATGCGGGCACACTTAACACTTTTGGTTGGTAGCAGGGCAGGTCACATGTTACCTAGCTTTTTTTGGTTTTACCAACAAAACCCTAAAAAAGTAAGCCTTTTAATTCCTACTGGACAAACTATAAACTAATACAGTAGAACCTCGCTTACACGACCCTCAATAACACCAAAACCTCAATTACAAGTGAAGAAAATTAGAAAATTACAATTTTCAAATCCCCTTGAGGTTGCCATAACACATAATGTTAAATTAACCTCTATAACGCGACTATTATTATCCAAACAACCTCAATAACAATGATTTTTTCCAATACACAATGTAACTCAGAACCTCTATAACAAGTCGATTTGAGAAGTCAACCTCTATATCGCGACTCTATACAAGAATGGGTCGACCTTGAACAAGTCTAGACTTGAAAACCCCGCCCCACCCTGCTCGCAACATTCCTTTAACCTCTATAACACGACTGATAGCCAAAATAACCTTGATGACACAACCCTCAACAAAAAGAGCACCTCGATAACAAGACTGTTTCCCTAATCCCCTTGAGACACTTCTCATCGAGGTTCTACAGTATAATATTATTTTAAGATAACTGTTAAGTGTTACCTGTTAAAGAGAGACATATTATATAAAGATGATGTAGTTGAAGTAATTGCTAAGATGTGAGGGCAGCAGGTCGGGGTCCAGTTTGACTTAGATGCTGAACTACGTCCACCCAGTTCCAACCTCTAGCTCGTTCACCTGATAACAGCATAATCAAAATATTAACTAAATCATACTACTTAACAATGTTCCGTAACTTCAGAGAATTTAAAAACAGAATTCACTCTACTAAAAGAGTAATTTAATTGTAAAATTTGTTTATAAGTAACTTATAGTCCAGGAGATAGCGGGCAAAATAGTGTCTGATTAACATCAAGCTAGAATTTTGTGTACAATTTAATCTTTTAGTGGGAGCCAGAGTAGCCGAGCGTCTTAAGGCGCTCGCTCAGCTATCAATAAGTCAAGGCAACTCGAGGTCGTGGGTTCGATCCCATGCCATGATACTCTGAATTGCATCAATGAAGCGGACAGAGCAGGGCCAGGGACACCCCCTAAGGGGTTCTCTTCCCCCACACTTTGACGCACGCTTATGTAGCTTACTAATGACCACATCATACTCGCTTCGGTGGTACAATGTACAAATGTATGATGTGTGAAGTAGCTGGAACTCTCCACCATGGGGCGTAAAAAGGGCCTAAGTGATGGCCTAATTGCAAGGTTTGAACAAGTGGTTCGTCCAACCCATTCTAGTAGGAAGTACTAGACTACTACTACTAATAAGTTGGTCTGCGGAACATAGCTTGGCAAGAAGCATTTGAAAAAAAAAAACGGTGGAGAGCGGCCATGTTCCGCCCAATATGGTGGACAATGTGATTTTCATGATCCTGAGTACAAAATTAGATAGTAGACCTGAAATCAAATTGATGTTAGTTTGTCACTTGATAAGTTAGTTATTCAAATATTACTCCAAATCAAAGTGCTTACCAATTCTTAAACTATGTTATACAAAGGGTGGAGGCTATAAGAAATAAATAAACACTTCAAAAATAGTCCGCCAATTTGTGTGGCAAATAGCTTCCTTCCTCTTGTATTATTATAGGGCATAAGGTAACATGAGATTTGGATCTGTTCGGACACAGTAGGGCCCCTTTTATATAAACTATATTAAATTTGTGCAGATGGCTGAAATTAATAGACCATCTAAGGGCAACTTTCGACAAATCATTCAGATTTCTTCAGTAATTTTAAAGGTAAAGAGTAGTTTTCAAGATACAGGTATTAATTAATACAAAATTGTTGTTTACATTCCCAGTGGGATCAGGTGTTTTTTTTTTTGTTTTTTTTTAAATAAAATAGAAATTTTCAGTATTAAAGATAAAAATATTTTTATTCAAAATATTAAAATTAAATGATAACATATTAGTAATTGGTAGTGTACCTACAGCTCTGCCAGTGGGGAAATAGGAAAACAGACATCCACAATAGATTATATATCTGGAACATTAGGTGTCTGTGGGCTCTTTAGCCTGCCTTCCGAAAAGGGGAGACTATAATAGCTATTTACATACCTAGAGCAGTAAGGGCGTTATTACAGGCCGAGGGCGAAGTTTGAAAGCATGAGTGCGTTTAACGCCCGAGGGCTGTTATGTCACTTACTGCTCGTGGTGCGTACACTATTTCATTGCCCACCACATGTAAACTAATTACTAAACATGCAAACTATTTTGCCGTAATCTTCAAAACAATAAATGCATATGAAGGTTACATCAAGGTTACATCAGTACCAAAACAAACCGCAGTTATAAAAATATTGATTGTTACTAATTGAACAGCTGACGCTGAGAACTACTAGCGCTTCCTGCACTCTTCTCGAACTACTAGCGGCCCTGTAAAGATAAAAGCATGCATTTTTACAGGTCGCTCAGGATAGGAATGTTATAAGTGGAGGGCGATAAACATATTAAATGAAAAGTTTCAAGGAAGACCTGAGATTTCTATTGTCTAAGGACAAAAAGAGTCAAAACAAGTAGTGGAATAAAAACAATTAGTGGAGTGAAAAACAAGTAGGGCAGTGTAAAACAATTAGGGGAGTAAAAACAAGTGGTGGAATAAAAACAAGTAGTGGAGTGAAAAACAAGTAGGGGAGTGTAAAACAATTAGTGGAGTGTAAAACAATTAGGGGAGTAAAAACAAATGGTGGAATAAAAACAAGTAGTGGAATAAAAACAAGTAGGGGAGTGTAAAACAATTAGGGGAGTAAAAACAAGTAGGGGAGTGTAAAACAAGTAGGGGAGTGTAAAACAATTAGGGGAGTAAAAACAAGTGGTGGAATAAAAACAAGTAGTGGAGTGAAAAACAAGTAGGGGAGTGTAAAACAATTAGTGGAGTGTAAAACAATTAGGGGAGTAAAAACAAATGGTGGAATAAAAACAAGTAGTGGAATAAAAACAAGTAGTGGAGTGAAAAACAAGTAGGGGAGTGTAAAACAATTAGCGGAGTAAAAAAAGTAGTGGAATAAAAACAAGTAGTGGAATAAAAACAAGTATGGAGTGAAAAACAAGTATAGGAGTTAGTTACCTCTGCTATCGACTCTGTCCCACTGTTTTCTCTTCTGAGCCTTACTAAGCTGTTCCTTCTTCTCTTTCTTAGCTCCTTCCTCCCTTGTAAACATCTGCAACCACGTCCAAAGTACAGTAAAATGAAATAAACAATTCTAAAATGTATAACAAGATAAACAAATAAAATTAACAGTACAAAGATATAATATGGTATAGTCAGCCAGTAGACGTTCAATAGTTCAAACAGGATTGAAGTTTGGCATAAAGAATATAAGAGGAAGTGAGGTATGATGGCTAATAGGTGTAGAAAATAAATAAGATCGCTATTTCATTTGTGAAACTTTTTGACCATTTAATAAGGTCATCTTCAGTCATTTTGAATTCTAAAATTCAAAAAAACGTATTATAACATTAATTCAATATAATTATAATTTTTGACATTTCCATTTAATCCCACTGAAATTCAATTTAACTCAAGATTTACAATTAGTATAAAATAAACTTAAATATGTCACCATTGTGTCATTATATAAAATACTATCTCCATAAGAGAGGGAAACTATTTTTTTTAGAATTTAAAAGTCAAACATTATCACCTTGATGTAACATACTGACATCGAAATAATCTATTAAAGTTAAAAAGTTTAATTTTAATTCAGACATCAGGGAAAATTTTATGTTCCGTGTCTGTCTGTCGTTCAGTTTTTGCGAACCACCATATATCTTAAAGACTAAAGGTCTGATTTAAATGAAATTTGTATGATAGGTCATAATTAGCTCATTGTTGGTCCCATATAAGTTTCAATCTTCAGCGCCCATTTGTTTCCCTCCCACTTGTGCACGAACATACATTTATTTACACCTATAGCTTCAAAAGTACTTATCTAATTCGTATGAAACTTTTATAGATTATCAAAAGTAACTAGCAGATAGCCCCAGATTAATATGAACTGTCTGTGCTTTTTAACATTTGCTAAATTGATACTTTATTTCAATCAAAACAATTTTGACAGATTAGAAAAACGGAGGAATCAATTTAACAAATTAGACAATAATGCTTGTAAGAGCAAAAAATCAATGAAGTATGTGACAGCATGCGCGGAAGCTATGTGCCACACCAATTAGCAGTCTATTTTTTTACGCTTCCATTAATTCAATAGATATACCTCCTTATCTTCCTTATCCTCATCTCTGTTCTCAGCATTAAACTCAGGCTGATCTGATATAAGCTGATCAAATTTCTCCTTGATGGATTCAAACAGTGTGTAAGTCATGGCTGTACCCAACCATTGTTCAGCCTCTTTCAGCACATGGTCTGCTATCTTCTCCTTAACTGCTCCAACTCTGAAAACATTTATTATAAGAAATTAAAATAGAAAATAGTATATAAACAGTAAACAGTTAAATCCACACATTATAATAATTTAACAAGTAAGGAGCGCTTCACTTAAGTACGTGGGGCGATAATCGCCGGTTTCTGTACATTAAAGTTAAAATTATTAAGTGTAATATAATTACACTAATTTTAATAGTAATATTCTTTTTCTACTCTTCAAGACCTTTAAATTGATGTATAACATGTTATGGTAACTAAATCAATGTTTAGTCACCTGCCATATTGGCCGCCATCTTGAAAATTTTAATAGTTGCATATTCTTTTTCTCCATTTCAAGACCTTTAAATTGATATATAACATGTCATGGTAATATTAAGTGTGTAAAATCCAAAATGTGTCCAGTTGTCTCAAATGTTGAGATGCACCTGTGTGCCGAATTTCATGGTCCAAGCTATAGTAGTTTATGAATTGAAACAAGCAACAGACAGACACCAACGGACAGTCAGACAGACAGACAGAGCCTTTATATAAGGTTTCTTTTTGCACTTTGTACAGAAACCTAAAAATGTAAACGAGTAGAAGCCAATCAACGGTATAAAATAAATACAAATACTTACAGGTGATTATTATAAAAGGTATCTAGATTAATAACGGGTTTCTCAGTGGGGTAGTCATCACCCCAGACTATTTCTAGAAGGAACGATTTAGCATCACCATCCTCGCCATACTGTAACACAATAAAACAAAAATAAACATAACAGAAAAACTTGCATTATTTATAGTGGGACTCCTTTATTTTGGTATCTTTCATTGCGAATTTGACAGGACCTAGGTTGGTATGAAAACTCGATAAAAAAATATTCTTTGTGTGAATAGCTAATTTGAATAAGGGGAATTATCACTTTTATATCCAGAAGTGTGATATTCCTTATTGTCTCAAAGAACTTGTGACTAAATATCCCTTAGTCTTAATACTTATAAGGGGTACTCAACTAAAGTTTTGCCTCATATCTCCTATTTCACTTTGGTACCCCCTTTTAACCTTAAAGGAGGTAATAAGCTAAAAGAGTATCTATAAGAAGGGTGGTATGTTTCCAAAGACAGACCAATTGGTGTGTTCATTGAACAAACCCGGACAAAGTTGAGATTCTCTCCAAGCCTACCATTATGTGGTAACACTGTATTTCAATGGGTGTGTTCATTGAACAGGCCTGTACAAAGTTGAGGATTCTCTCTAAGCTTACTATTATGTGGTAACACTGTATTTCAATGGGTGTGTTTATTGAACAGGCCTGTACAAAGTTGAGGATTCTCTCTAAGCTTACTATTATGTGGTAACACTGTATTTCAATGGGTGTGTTCATTGAACAAGCCTGTACAAAGTTGAGGATTCTTTCTAAGCCTACTATTATGTGGTAACACTGTATTTCAATTGGTGTGTTCATTGAACAAGCCTGTAAAAAGTTAAGGATTCTCTCTAAGCCTACTATTATGTGGTAACACAGTATTTTAATTGGTGTGTTACTTGATCAAACTTGGACAAAGTTGAGGATTCTCTCCAATTATGTGGTAACTCTGTATTTCCATTTTATTACTTTTTGTTTTTTTTATAATGTCAAAACGACATACATATCTCATAGTTAATTCATATTACTTAAGCGTACTAACAATAAGTCAAAAGCTTGCTCTGAGGAAATGTCTAAACTCTCCAAAGAAGCGTAAGCAAAAATTAAACGTTAAAGTTTGCCATCTAAAGACGTCAACAACTGATGGCAACAGGCTCTTTACTCCACACACCCGCCAGGATGGATTATAGATTCCAAGCCTATCAGCAGCAAGATTCTATTCAGATAACTAAGACCTGTTGTAAATCCAATCATGAGATTAAGGCCAATGTTACATTGGATCCGAATTTTAGTCATACGAATGGAATTTGTAAGAAATCGTACGAATCGAGAGGAAACCATGTTCATGTGAAATCGTGCGAGGATACAGTTTTCATTGTAACAGAAAGAATGATGGATCCCATTGAATCGGATTACTTTTGGACTCTCCTGCCGAAAAGTTTTTTCGAATACTGATATTACTGTTCTACATGCTTTTGTAAGAGACGCAGCATATCCTTTAAACGGGTTTTTTTTTTGTGATACCTTAATATTTATTGAGACCTTTTCCTGGACAAACATTGTCAACGAAACAAGAAATCTTCAATCATAGCCTTTCACGAGCAAGACATCTCGTTGAATGTGTTTTTTGTATAATAATAATAATGAATAATGAATGGCGAGTTTTAAAAACGGAAATGGAAATTTATCCTGATAAAGCAGATGTGTTGTGAACTTCCTATCGTCCTTGTAATAATCTTTAACCAGAAGTTTTATAATAACCTCGTACTTGAAATCATAGTATATACTCACCTGCCATTACTTATAAATGCCTTTCAACTTCTATTAAACCTATGAACACAATATCCACAAGAATATTATCATACTTACTCATTTGTTACATTTATAAAAAATAAAATAAAATTACAATAAAAAAAACAGTAGCCTTTACTTAGAGGAGTAAGGTTACACAATAACAGGTTATGTACATAATATAATGAAAACTTCCATTAATAATCATGTATAAAGTAATTCTTCTATTATCAAACGAATTTGCTGATAAAATAATCTCTTTTAATGTATTTAAAAATATATACCTATCACATACAAAGTCTAGGATATCTCAAGATAATTTGTGTATACACTTTGTTTACTTACCTGTGTTTATACAACAAACTTTGCAGTATTAGATCGAACAATATTATATGCATACATCAATATTAGTTAAGTAAATGTGTGGATTGATAATTTCTAAACGAGTTGCTCCCATATGTACACTAAGTCAGTTAATAAAACCCAATGTAAACATACTATTTTGAACTCAAGTCTTCTTTGAAGATTCAAGTTTCTGATTATGTTTTAAAATGTTGTACAAGCAGCCTTTGTTAACAATTTCACGTATTATGAGATGAATTAGTGTCTACCAATGCCTAAACTCAATGTTAAAAGATGGTTTCTGAAAACCTAAATAAGGTATACAAGAACCAGTAAACAATAAAACAAAACAACAAATGTAAACAGAACCTTGTACTGATAAGTAACGGGAGATAGTTGATTAAATGCTGTGTCTCCATCGTAAATAGAAAGAATAACTTCTCTCTCTTCCTCTTGAAGTTCTTTATTACTCATATTGCTAACTAATTCAGTTCAATTCAATTTTTGTGTTTAAATAAATTACAAATCACTTAAAACAATTAAGAACTAAGTATATGTTTGGTCCGTACACTTCACATTTTGCAAAACCGACACGATTAAAAGATACACAAATATTTTGGAAAAAGAGCAAATGCAAATTGTATAAATTTGTAAGAATTTTGGATTTAGCGGGTACGTAAAATTAACTTTCAATATAAACCCAGATTCATTTATGTGAAAGAAGGTGATACAGTTTTGCTTAAATCATTTTTTACTGTGTATTTTGTTAAACTTAACATAGATCTACTTTGGTAGTCATATTATTATTTTTTCTCTTAAAATGAAACGAAAAGTCGATTTTAATCAGACATTTTATGGGTAAGGCACTAAAAAGCTCAATGGCATTAATTAAGAGAAGCATGTATTATAAATATATCTTTATAGGAAAGAATTTCAAATCAACAACTCGAACAACTCAAACCTTTTTACTTTCTCATATAAAGAGAAAGTATTGTAATGGCGCGAAAATTCGATATTGAGATTTTGATGGATTTACACGTTTTGAGGTACCCTGAGTCCAAAAAAGTAGTTTTTAAAAAATCTCTGTCTGTTGTCTGTCTGTCTGTGGTCTGTGCAGACGCCTGGAGCCTAAACTGCAGGGCCGATTTTGACGAAAATTGGCATACATCTTCAGAAAAATCATACCCTGAGGCGAAATCGAGAAATGAATTTTAGCTCCAAATTTGGGGGCGCTACCCCCCCCCCTCCCCCCCCCCCCCCCCAAAAAGCTCTGAAAAAATTATTTCTTGAAAACGGGATTTAGATTAAAAAAATTCTAAAATGTTGTCCATTTTAATACGAATCTAATGATATAAGCGGTTTTCCCGGGAAAAATCTAGTTCCTGAGAAAATAGCTTTAAACGCGGACGGAGAGAGACCGGGTTCAATTCCCCACCGAGGAGAAGTTATTTTTATGATAAATTGTGATGAAATGTTTAATAATAATTAAATGTACCTATGAAAACACGGAAAATAATACGGAAAATTAACTACTGAAGCGGAAAACACTGGGCTAAGTAATTATGAACTCGTATATATGAGAAAGTTTGTCTGAGTTGTCTCGGACCGATTTTTGTTTATGGTTATCATTGTCCTTTTTTTTAGTATATTTATGCCTTATATTATTTGAAATACTCTATTTTCCCCGAAAATAAAACTGCTTGTGGTTCTATTGTTATTGAAATAAGATCAACATTATAATAAATAATATATTTTCGCGATTTAAGTTTTTTTTTTTTTTTTTTACTAGTAACACTGATTCTTCTAAACAAATTAAACATTTGGTAAATCATTAGTTCACTGTCCATTGTCCATAGTTTAAAAAAAGAAAAAATGTGCCGTAAAACGTAAAGGTGTATATTTTAACAGGCTTTATTTAATTAAATTTATCTCCAGTAGGGAGAAAAAGTTATGATTTTGAATTAGTTTAGAGGGACTTAAGTAAGTCTTTTCATCCCTGAACTCAAAAAGTAGGGAGAAAAAGTACAAGTAGGGCGAAAAAGTAAAGTAGGGCGAAAAAGTATAAAGATTGCAACTTAATTATTTTATAAATATAGTAGAAAATGAATGGCTAATGTAATGAAGTTCCAGTAAAGGATGGTATACAGCTGTGCTCGACTTGGCCGGGGCTTGCCGTGACCCCAGATTCTTAATAGAATTTCTATGTTAGGAAAAGTTCATACTATATTAAGAGAGTTGCTTAAATTTGTGTCTTAAATCTTAGAGAAAAACTGAATGAATGCATCGTCTATTTCAAGCATATCGATGTCATTTTATAAAATTCTTTTAAATTATTTTAGTGTATCCTTGATACAGTAGAAGAAGATAAATTTTCGTTTTTTATAAAAAAATAAAAATTGAAATATATTGTTAACACTTTTAATTCCACACCGATCTCCTAGTAATTTCAGAACAAATCACGTCACAAATTTTATAAAAGCAATTAACTTTAAAATAATTTTTTCCAGTGAAATCGGTTTCTATGGTATTTTCACTTCCATCGTTCATTTGTTTCTTTCATTTTTTCTCTTCTTGTCTATTTTATAATCCAGTGGCGTAACTTTCTTTAGTCGGGCCCCCCTGCGAATATTTTTTGGGCCCCCCACCCCGAGTATTTTTTGAATGGAAGAAAGAAAATGAGTGGTGAGTTAAGATTATAATATAATCTTTAGTTTTTGACTTTATATATGACTTTAGTTTTTTAAAAGCTTCTGATTCTATGTCATCGAATTTGGTTCGGTAATCATTAATTACATCAGTAACTGTTAAGTGTCATTATAGCAGAAGATAAAATAGTGATGGTATCCTGTAAAACTTTGCCGGCATTATTAATAGTTTTAAAAATTGTATACCAAATTACAGTCATTAATGAAAATTCTAAAGATTCCATATTTTGAGTCAGGCTATATTAGCTTAAAGTATTGTCGCTGGCTTATGTGTTTCACTATTAGCAATTACACATAAAGCCTACATTATCTCACACTGTCAGATGTAAATTTCATCAATAGCGTCAGCTCTAGATGATCAGAGCTGGGAGTTGAGTCCGAGAGGGCATAGTGGTTACATCAGGCTCTTCAAAGTTGGTAAAGTTAGATGATAAAATTTAACTCTTACGGTTTAATTTTTGCGTAGCGTTTTAAAATGAAGTCTTTTTTAGCCAGTGGTAATATTGTTTACATTTAGGATTAAATATTATGTATTGAATTAAAGTGGATTTGAGAATCTTAGTGATATCACATGTCAAGTTTTGTTTCGGAGTTTAAAGAAGAGGACTAACAAACTGCTACATACCGGATATAAACTCGAAACAAGGTACTCTCAACTTCAAAATTTCACAAACTTATTAAAAATCATTAATCAATTTAGTGCCGTACATAATTTTTTAAATCTGTTCATAACCTTCTGTCTACGTGATTTCTGTTAAAGAAAAGTTTCATATGAGAGAAGAGCTCGCTGATAACAGTGGTACATTGGCTCAGTCGGTTAAAGCGGTGAATAGAAATCACTCCGGTCGGCGGGATCGTGTGTTCTAATACCGGATGTGGCGAAGTGCTTTTTATTTAATAGAAACTCACGTTCGAGTGTTTTTCCAAGAAAAATAGAGTTCTTATTTATATAAATATTGATAAATAAAATAAACAAACACGTAGGGATTTTCAATGAAGAAATATTTAGATAGTGGAGTTAAAGACCAATCTAAAAGACCTAGAGATTGTTCTTCTAAAGACGAATTAGTACAGGTAAATAAAAAAATGCTTGAATCCGATATTAGTGTAAACAACATTTCGTTGGATCAGTTAATGGAAAATATTGGAAGGAAGATTGAAAGTATCGTTCATAAAGAGCTTTCTGTAGTTGCTAACAAAGAGGACCTCAACTTGATAGCCTCTAAAATTGACACATTGTCTGCTACTTATGATTATCAAATATCCTGTCTAAAAGAGGAAGTTGCTTGTCTCAAGCAAACAGTCTCTAACAGCGCTAGGAAAATCGACACCCTGGAAAATCATATTAAGAAAAACAACCTTATAATAAAAAACTTAAAATACGATGGCACCGCAAATCTTAAGGAAATAGCGACATGTTTCTTTAAAGACACCTTGCAGGTTTCAAAAGAGGTATTTGTTAATAAAGCCTATCAGTTGGGACCATCTAACAAGTCTAACAGACCTATCCTCGTACATCTCCCTAACGATGAGGACGTATCAAATGTATTGAAAAACACAAAAAACTTAAAGGGGACATCTCTGTCGGTTCAAAGAGATTTCTCGAAATTAACGAGAATTAAAAGGGGAAAATTATTTAAATTAAAAAAGGAGTTATTGACACTAGATAAAAATTTGAATATATTTGTAAAGTACGACTACATAATAATAAACAATAGTAGATATGATATCTCTGAAGACTTTACCTTGCTACAAGGAAATGGCGACGGAGTAAGCGCCCTTAATACACAGTTAAACAAGAATCTCACACAACTTATTGAAAACATAATGAGCAGCGACTCGTACAACTCGGGGCCGCCATAGCAGCCACAGCAAACCGAGAAGATCCACAGTGCTTCAGCCAAATCACCGTTCTCAATCGCCTTTTGGAATCTTCAAGGGTACTCTAATCTAACAGATGAAATAGAATGGGCAAAACAAATGGATATACTTTGCTTATCCGAGACGTGGCTACGAAACGTCCCCAGACATCTACCAGCTGCTTTAGACGACTACGGATCACAGGCTGTTCAAGCAATACAAGAAAATAAAAGAGGGAGGGCTAGTGGTGGGCTACTAAATATTTTTAAAAACAATATAAATGCAGAGCTCTTGTACAAATGTGACTCTGTCATAGTTTCTAAATTTAAAATGGAGCGTTTGTATTTAATTATTGCGTCAGTTTATTTTAAGCCTCAAAAAACGAAAGAAAATATCATTGATAGGCTACAACTTATCTTGCCCAGCATATTATCAACCCACCCTGAATGTGTCTTTATTGTAGGTGGTGATTTCAACTCCCGTGTAGGGGAATTTAACCAGATACCTCAAAATACGTTAGATATTGCCCCGTTTAGTTATGTCAGAAAGTCATTAGATAAATACTGTGACCCAAAAGGAGCTTATCTACTCGAATTTATGGAGTCCAACGGTTTCATCTTGCTCAATGGCAGGTCAAGAGGTGATACACTCGGAAACTTTACCCACACTAGTGTCCAAGGCAATACAGTTATAGACTATATCTGGTGTCATTCAAATTCTATTTCTCTTATCCAGGACTTTGAAGTTTGTGAAAGTATAAATAGCTCTGACCACTTTCCTATCGTTGTGAGGCTCTCCCTTCCCTGGTCAAAAGATCCAACCCTATACCTAGAACCTGTTTCTACGATAAAATCTATTATTACCTGGAATAAAGAGATGTCTCTTCTGTACGCAGAAAAAATGAGATTCTCCAACCTTATCTCTCTACATAATTGTATTATTAACTCCGAGACTCTTAGTAAAAATTTATCTATGGCTATTAAACAAACTGCATTAGAGTTAAATATGATAAAAAATAAATCACGATATAATATAAAAAACTCAGAAACCAAGCCCTGGCGAGATGAAGAATGCCGAACCGCTAAAAAGAACCTTAAACTGGCATTAAGGAAATGCAAAAATTCAAATTTTTCCCGAACCGATACTAACATCTTTATTCAATCAAAAAGTACATTAAAAGCCCTTGATATGAAGAAAAAAAAATGATTATTATTTGAATATTTCAATTGCACTATCTAATTGTCACAATGCCCAACAATTTTGGACTACGGTCAAACAAATTCAGGAAAAGACACGCCGATTTTGCCCTATTACAGTTAAAAACTGGGAAATTTATTTTTCTAAAATTTATAAACCCGGTATATACAATGACGAAGAATATTTTGGTGTCGATTGCCCTATCATCGATTGTGATATTACCTTAGTGGAAATAAAAGAAAGCATAAGTGGGACAAAAAATAACAAAGCTACGGGACCAGATTCTCTTTCTTATGAATTCTATAAACATTTACCGTGCAATTGGCTGCTATATATCCAGATATTATTTAATAAAGTTTTAAGGGAGGAAAAAGTTCCACGGGCCTGGTCTGATTCCATTCTAACAATGGTGTATAAAAAAGGTGACCAGCTAGATCCGGCTAATTATCGTGGGATCGCACTTATTAATGGAATAGCCAAAATTTTTACCTCTATTCTTTACAAAAGACTGTTTTTGTGGGTCGAAAAGGCAGGAATGCTTCCCGAGCACCAGGCAGGTTTTAGAGTCGGCAGAAGTTGCACCGACCAAATTTTTGTTCTATCAGCTTTAATTTATATCCAACTACGTTTAAAGAATAGGAAGGTTTACGCTGCTTTCATAGACTTCAAGCGCGCCTTTGACTCAATAGCACATCATCTTCTATGGAGTAAATTGTTCAAACTTGGAGTTAGCCCAAAACTGCTGAGGATCTTAAGAAGTCTCTATGCCAATGCCTCCTTCAAGGCCAAGATAAATAACGTTTTCACCCATTCCTTCGATATCACTGAAGGTCTACTTCAGGGAGAAAAATTAAGCCCCCTTTTGTTCGCCTTGTTCATATCGGACATTGAAAACTTCTTTCGTGCAAGAGGAGTTAGTGGCCTATCAGTTGACGCCCTCGTGGACATACTTGTTCTTCTATATGCAGATGATATGGTTTTGCTTGCTTACTCTCCTGCGATGCTAAACCGGTTGTTAACTATACTAGCTGAATACTGCCAAATTAACAGTTTAGAAGTGAATACGAAGAAAACCAAGATTGTGATATTTAAAAAGGGAAAGCCCCCCCAAAGAACAGCCAAAATTCTTCTACAAAAAGGAAACTATAGAAATCGTGAAATGTTATACGTATCTCGGGATTGAGTTTTCTTCGTCCTCATCTTTCAACTTGGCTGCCAAATCGGCTTTATCAAGGGGGAATATAGCTATAGGTTCCGTCCTTTCTCTGCTATCAAAAATAAAGACTAACGCGTGGCAGTCTCGAATGAAGTTGTTGGATTCATTAGTGTTAAACACGGTTTTGTATTGTGCAGCAATCTGGGCGCCCAAGTACCAAGAAGAATTAGAAAAATCCCAAATCACCTTCCTTAAAAGAATTCTCGCTCTGCCTAGAACTACACCGAATTTCGCAGTTAGACTTGAAACAGGAGTCCAACACATGTCTCATAAAATCTTTAAAGCCATTTTAAACTGGTTGCTCAAAATTTTAAGTATGGAAAATAATCGTTACCCCCTTGTATGTTTCAATAGGCTTCACACCCTTTCTAAAAACTCCAACCACCAACCCAACTGGATCACTCAAATTAAACCATTTTTCTCTAAATGCAATATGCTGGAACTTTGGAATAGAATGGACTATAACTCTATAATAAGCAATAAGTCTGCTCTCCTTAATAATTACTCTGAATACCTGTTAAACCTTGATAAAAACAGTCATAAAGAATCTAACTTTTCAAATATCTTCAAATATATCCCCATAACACCAGGCCCACAACCCTACCTCCTACTCGACCTGCCTATTAACACTTCCCGCATAATGGCCCAGATTAGACTTGCCAGTAAATATCACCTAAAAATATCTTGCAATGCTCTCACCTCCATATTTCATCCTGATATGTGCAAACTCTGTGGATTGAGTCCACAAGACTTGGTATACCACCTCTTGTTCATATGTCCAGTACTTTACAATATTCGAGAGAAATACATACCACAAGTTTACCAGATCGAATCCCCTATCCAAATATTAACATCTACTGACATTCCCAACTTAGATAAAATATACAAGTTCTTTTTAGCAATAGTTAATTTTAAAAGTTAAAAGAAAAAAAAAAAAAAATAGTATTAATAATAAATAAATAAATAAATAAGTAAATAAATAAATAATTAAATTAATAAAGAAAAATAATAATAATAATAGAAAAATAATAATAATAACAATAGTAATAATAATAATAAGCATGTATTGTAATTATGTAAGCTATTATGTTGATATTTATTATTTATAGATTGATTAAAATATATTGCATGTTTTAGTTTGAAAAAAAGGTATTTTCTATTAAGATTATACAATAATTATAAATTATAAGTTTCCCCTAATTAAAATCATAAGCCAATCAATTATTACATGTGAATGATACCTTAAATTGTTATTTTAGATTTTTTGTGAGTGTTAATACTTTTTTACTTTGTGTATAATAATACTTTGTGATTGTTAATACTTTTTTCGTTTATTGTTTTTTGATTTTTTGTTAATTACTGTTATAGTTATCACCATCTTATAATTATAACATTCCATGTTAATTTAAGATAGTTATTTTCAAGTAGAACTCTGTACCTAAAATACTTATACCAGCTGTAATTATGCTCAACTCTCTGTATACATATATAATAAATACAGTTTCTAACTAAAAAAAAAAGAACCAGTAAACAATAAAACAAAACAACAAATGTAAACAGAACCTTGTACTGATAAGTAACGGGAGATAGTTGATTAAATGCTGTGTCTCCATCGTAAATAGAAAGAATAACTTCTCTCTCTTCCTCTTGAAGTTCTTTATTACTCATATTGCTAACTAATTCAGTTCAATTCAATTTTTGTGTTTAAATAAATTACAAATCACTTAAAACAATTAAGAACTAAGTATATGTTTGGTCCGTACACTTCACATTTTGCAAAACCGACACGATTAAAAGATACACAAATATTTTGGAAAAAGAGCAAATGCAAATTGTATAAATTTGTAAGAATTTTGGATTTAGCGGGTACGTAAAATTAACTTTCAATATAAACCCAGATTCATTTATGTGAAAGAAGGTGATACAGTTTTGCTTAAATCATTTTTTACTGTGTATTTTGTTAAACTTAACATAGATCTACTTTGGTAGTCATATTATTATTTTTTCTCTTAAAATGAAACGAAAAGTCGATTTTAATCAGACATTTTATGGGTAAGGCACTAAAAAGCTCAATGGCATTAATTAAGAGAAGCATGTATTATAAATATATCTTTATAGGAAAGAATTTCAAATCAACAACTCGAACAACTCAAACCTTTTTACTTTCTCATATAAAGAGAAAGTATTGTAATGGCGCGAAAATTCGATATTGAGATTTTGATGGATTTACACGTTTTGAGGTACCCTGAGTCCAAAAAAGTAGTTTTTAAAAAATCTCTGTCTGTTGTCTGTCTGTCTGTGGTCTGTGCAGACGCCTGGAGCCTAAACTGCAGGGCCGATTTTGACGAAAATTGGCATACATCTTCAGAAAAATCATACCCTGAGGCGAAATCGAGAAATGAATTTTAGCTCCAAATTTGGGGGCGCTACCCCCCCCCCCCTCCCCCCCCCCCAAAAGCTCTGAAAAAATTATTTCTTGAAAACGGGATTTAGATTAAAAAAATTCTAAAATGTTGTCCATTTTAATACGAATCTAATGATATAAGCGGTTTTCCCGGGAAAAATCTAGTTCCTGAGAAAATAGCTTTAAACGCGGACGGAGAGAGACCGGGTTCAATTCCCCACCGAGGAGAAGTTATTTTTATGATAAATTGTGATGAAATGTTTAATAATAATTAAATGTACCTATGAAAACACGGAAAATAATACGGAAAATTAACTACTGAAGCGGAAAACACTGGGCTAAGTAATTATGAACTCGTATATATGAGAAAGTTTGTCTGAGTTGTCTCGGACCGATTTTTGTTTATGGTTATCATTGTCCTTTTTTTTAGTATATTTATGCCTTATATTATTTGAAATACTCTATTTTCCCCGAAAATAAAACTGCTTGTGGTTCTATTGTTATTGAAATAAGATCAACATTATAATAAATAATATATTTTCGCGATTTAAGTTTTTTTTTTTTTTTTTTACTAGTAACACTGATTCTTCTAAACAAATTAAACATTTGGTAAATCATTAGTTCACTGTCCATTGTCCATAGTTTAAAAAAAGAAAAAATGTGCCGTAAAACGTAAAGGTGTATATTTTAACAGGCTTTATTTAATTAAATTTATCTCCAGTAGGGAGAAAAAGTTATGATTTTGAATTAGTTTAGAGGGACTTAAGTAAGTCTTTTCATCCCTGAACTCAAAAAGTAGGGAGAAAAAGTACAAGTAGGGCGAAAAAGTAAAGTAGGGCGAAAAAGTATAAAGATTGCAACTTAATTATTTTATAAATATAGTAGAAAATGAATGGCTAATGTAATGAAGTTCCAGTAAAGGATGGTATACAGCTGTGCTCGACTTGGCCGGGGCTTGCCGTGACCCCAGATTCTTAATAGAATTTCTATGTTAGGAAAAGTTCATACTATATTAAGAGAGTTGCTTAAATTTGTGTCTTAAATCTTAGAGAAAAACTGAATGAATGCATCGTCTATTTCAAGTATATCGATGTCATTTTATAAAATTCTTTTAAATTATTTTAGTGTATCCTTGATACAGTAGAAGAAGATAAATTTTCGTTTTTTATAAAAAAATAAAAATTGAAATATATTGTTAACACTTTTAATTCCACACCGATCTCCTAGTAATTTCAGAACAAATCACGTCACAAATTTTATAAAAGCAATTAACTTTAAAATAATTTTTTCCAGTGAAATCGGTTTCTATGGTATTTTCACTTCCATCGTTCATTTGTTTCTTTCATTTTTTCTCTTCTTGTCTATTTTATAATCCAGTGGCGTAACTTTCTTTAGTCGGGCCCCCCTGCGAATATTTTTTGGGCCCCCCACCCCGAGTATTTTTTGAATGGAAGAAAGAAAATGAGTGGTGAGTTAAGATTATAATATAATCTTTAGTTTTTGACTTTATATATGACTTTAGTTTTTTAAAAGCTTCTGATTCTATGTCATCGAATTTGGTTCGGTAATCATTAATTACATCAGTAACTGTTAAGTGTCATTATAGCAGAAGATAAAATAGTGATGGTATCCTGTAAAACTTTGCCGGCATTATTAATAGTTTTAAAAATTGTATACCAAATTACAGTCATTAATGAAAATTCTAAAGATTCCATATTTTGAGTCAGGCTATATTAGCTTAAAGTATTGTCGCTGGCTTATGTGTTTCACTATTAGCAATTACACATAAAGCCTACATTATCTCACACTGTCAGATGTAAATTTCATCAATAGCGTCAGCTCTAGATGATCAGAGCTGATAAAAGTGTCACACAATTTTTTAGGGTCCTTAGGCAAAACCAAGGACCCTTATATTTTCCTGCGTGTGTCTGTCCGTCCGTCCTCTCGCGTGCTCTCACGGCTACACCTTTCGTCCGATCACTTTGAAATTTGGCATGTATGTGTCTTGTACCTGCCCACATATTTTAAAAATATAGCGACTTAAAAAAAAAATTAGGGTAAAAAAACTTAAGGGTTAAAATTTTTTTATTTTTTTTCGACACCATGAGGGGTATCATATGAAAGGGTACGTCGAGCTGATTACAAAAATATATAATTCTTTGGTTATTACTTTGATAGGGCGAGCGTAGGCGAGTTTGAAGCGGGTCTGAAACGTGTCCCCCCCCCCTTATGTGAAGTGCAAAAAATCTAAAAAAATTCCTGAACATTCTTCGACCAAAAGTAAAGATACCGCTTTTTGGAAATTTCGAAAAAAATATTATTTTATTTTTTATTGACAAAATAGTTTTTTTTATAATTATGGTCTTTTCGATGTATTTATATGGTTGTAGTCCGGTTCAGTGCCAAAAAAATACTTTTTCAAATTGTGTTTTGAGAATATCAGACCCTTAGAATGGTTCAAAGTAAGCTTTTTAGCATTTGAAAAAAACACTGTTTATATACACTTTACAGTTAAACACTACATAGTGTGGCCTACGGACCCTCGCTGTGTGCTGACTAGCACACACTTGACCTGTTTATTTTATCTACGATTGATACGAAATATAAACATTGTATCTCTGTTTAGATGCGTAGAAAGTGATTCATTACGTACTTGTATTCATTGCGCATGCGCGTCTCATAGTTCTGAAGAATTCCTCTTCTTTACCACCCTAGGGCGGTAAAGAAGAAAAATTCTTCAACTTTACGCACGATTAGCGAGTTTGTTTACATTTAACAAAACTAATATTATACTGTTTGTTTAATAAAAGTAACTGTTTATATCGAGGTTTTTGTGAAAATCAATGAGTGATTTAAATGATTATGACGAATATGAAATGAATGATTATGAGAATAATACGCCTCCCGAAATAATTAATTCCGCACAAAATACAAATAATGAATTAATGTCATCTTTATCAAAAGAGAAATACGAACTTGCATACAGGAAGTTTATTTTTTTTTGTATTTATTATTCAAATCAAACAATCGTAGATAAAATACGGTACGCAACTCGTGCGAAAATGGCATTTTGCATTGCTCGTGTGGTTTTACCATTCTCGGTGGCGCTCGGGTGCAAACTCCACACTCGCATGCAAAATGCTACTTTCCGCACTCGACGCGTAATGTACTATTACATTCAAGTGTTTATTAATGTTTGAAAATTGTTTCCAGTATATTTCAGCGATAAGTTGATCGACTGAAGAACTCATAAATATGTTCTATGATATTATGACTATTTTACTCCTTGCAAGGAAGATTCTGCTGCGCTGTTTCCAATTGGATTCAAAGAATGAGCAAAGCAACGGATGTAATGCGCGTACCACATTTCTTTAATTCAAGCCTGAACTCCGTTTTATTTTCCAGCCATATAAGCTGTATTGTCTTAGCTTTGACCCCGGCAGTTAGTCTTATCAATTCCTAATTGTTTTAGGTACTTCAAAATTACTTCTTTTTTTTCCGGGCCCCGGTCTGCTGTGGGCCCTAAGCATTGGCCTTGTTGGTCTTGGCCTTAATCCGTCACTGATTTATATATTTCATATCAATCGTAGATAATAGTACATTACGCGTCTAGTGCGGAAAGAAGCATTTTGCATGCGAGTGTGGAGTTTGCACCCGACCGACAGCAAGAGTAGTAAAACCACACGAGCAAAGCAAAATGCAGTTTTCCCACAAGTTGCATACCGTACTTTATCTAAGATTGTTGGCTTTTAATTATAAATACAAAAAATCTGTAATATACACTAAAAACATGATAAAAACAGTTACTTTAATCAAACAAACAGCAAATTAGTTTTGTTAAATGTAAACAAACACGCAAATCGTGCGATAAGGTGAAGAATTCTTTTTCTTCCTGGGGCGGAAATAAAAAAGAATTCTTCACCTTATCGCACGGTTGTGAAACGCGCATGCGCAATGAATATAACTACGAAAAGACTAAAAGAATCACTTTCTACGCATCTAAACAGAGATTAATGTTTATATTCCTTATAAATCGTAGATAAACTTTATAAAAGCTTTTATTTTTAGAAAAAACGTATTATTATTGTCATTGTATTGTAAGGAATTAGGTTATTGTGAAGAGAGGAAGTCGTTAGTCATTATGAATAAAAGTAACATCCAGTCGACGTTATCTCAAATTACTTCATTTCTTGATTCTCCTTTTCCTGGAACTAGACCAAATAAAAACACAGCTGCGACTCTAAAATCTCCTCAACCTTTTATTCTTTCCTTTTTATTTAATTCGATAATTAAAAAAATACCTAGTAATTCTACAAAACATTTTTTTTTCAATGCTGTTTAAAATTAGATGGAATAAATGTGCAGAGTTTTTTTTTTTTTTTTTTTTTTTTTTTTTTTTTTTTTTTTTTTTTTTTTTTTTTTTTTTTTTGTTATGTTTACATCTCTACCTATTACTGTAATAACAAAGCATCCATATACAAGAATAATGTCAGTTATAAAGATATAGGTACAAAATCAGTCCCTGTTTCTGAGAAATTTCTGGATTTTTTTTTTTCGTTATTTTACTTCTACTTCTTAACCACTGATTGGTATAATAGGGTGTCACCCTCGTGACATAAGCTTATCTCTTTCATTCTATCTCACTTCTGACTGCGGAATAGAAGGGAGATCAAATATTGCTTCCTGAGTCAGGATTATTTTCTTTTTCCATCCTGTTTCTCTTGTCTTTAGAATGCAAGGGATTAAATTAAAGTAGTCTGTCAATTAGTGTGGCACATAGCTTCCTCACGTCCTCTGTCGCATACATAAATGATTTTATACTTTTACAACACATTATTGTCAAAATTTATTTAATTCCCGCAATTTTTTAAATCTGTCAAAATTGTTTTGATATTTTAAATTAATTTTGATTTATCTGAGGGCTGCTTTCGGCAAACCATCCAAATTTTATTCAAAATCAAATTAATACTTATAAAAGATGAAAGATATAGGTGTAAATAAATGTATGTCTGTGCGCATGTGGAAGAGAAACAAATAAGCACATAAAGTTGGAACTTATATGGGACTAACAATGGGCTAATTATGACGTATCATCCAAATTTCATTAAAATCAGAGTAGTTTATAAGGTAACATATTGGTTCCTGGTTTGCAAGAATTAAGCAACAGACAGACGGACGCAGGGAATGACATGGGTAGCCCCTGTCATTCTAGGCCACTGCATGGTGTTCACTGTACAACACAGAACTTTTAGGCTAGAAAACTATAAAAATATCGCGGTCATGATTCATGAAAATCACATTTGATATAGATAATAATTCAGTTTCTATCCGTATCATTATTATGATCATGATACATGGTATGGTACAAGTGTGAACCCAGCTTTAATAGTACATTACGCGTCGAGTGCGGAAAGTAGTGTTTTGCATGCGAGTGTGGAATTTGCACCCGAGCGGCGAGGGAAGTAAAACCACACGAGCAATGCAAAATGCCGTTTTCGCACGAGTTGCGTACCGTACTTTATCTTCGATTGTTAGATTTTAATAATAAATACAGAAAAAAATAAACTTGCTGTATGTAAGTTCTTATCTCTCTCGTGATAAAGATGGCATTAATTCTTGAGTTGTATTTTTTGCCGAATTAAATATTTCTGAAGGAGTATTATTCTCCACATTTTCGTCAAAGTCACTTGATTCACTCATTTTTTTCACTAAAAACTCGATATAAACAGTTACTTTAATAAAAGAACAGCAAATTAGTTTTGTTAAATATAAACAAACTCGCTAATCGTGCGTAAAGCTGAAGAATTCCTCTTCTTTACCGCCCTAAGGTGGTAAAGAAGAGGAATTCTTCAGAACTATAAGACGCGCATGCGCAATGAATACAAGTACGTAAAGAATCACTTTCTACGCATCTAAACAGAGATAGAATGTTTATATTTCGTATCAATCGTAAATAAAATAATTTAAACTTGCTCCTTTTACTTTTTTATTTATATATTGAATGGTTTATAATACTTATGGGATAGATTCGAAGATTGACCAAGGAAATTCCACTGTTTGCATGAGCCCTCGGTAAAATTATGTTGAACACCATTGGTTACAATGGATAATATATTCAATATCTCTAATCAATCAAACATTTTATTTCTATAACTTAGTTAAATAATAAAAAAATTCTTTAACTTTTATTATAATCGTAATATCATTACTTTATTAATTAAAGTAAAGAAAACTTTATAATTTTAGCTAGAGTCATCGAAATACATGTTTTATTATAATATGACAACATTTTCTAAATGAATTATCCTTTTTTTAGAAAACCAATTGTCTAAACAATTATGCAAATTCTACATGGATTCGAAACGAATCCATGTAATAAATATTGATGCAAGCTGGTTTTATATTAAAATCACTTTACGACTGGATTATACCGAGAGACTTGAACCGTAAAGAAAGCTTAATAAAAAACAGAATAACGCAAAGTTAATTCAATAACTTAAAACTGAAATCATTGTTGGAAATATGAATACAGTTGGGGAAGAACTGCGGATAAGAATATGAAGATGCGTTTCTATTAACATACCTAACTGTGGGTTCATCAATATTCAGCAGGACCAGAACCGTTAAACTTTCAAATATATAGTAACATCTGCCCAACATAAACAATCATCATTTATATAATCGAGTAATGTCCAGACAACGTCGACGACTCACCTCGAAATGATTTGTCAATGCGCTAAGCTAAGGCAACCACATTTATTCCTATTAAAAAATAAAAGTTTGTTTTGATTTGTTGGTCTTCAAATAGATATAATATAACTCATCTAAATTAATTTACTTAATTTTACTTTTTTTTCAAAATTTAAAATTATTTTATTGCCACGGGCTTCACGGCTCATTATTTTATAAACAAAATTAATTTATTAAATTACTCTTGCAGTTTTCGTACGTTTTTTTGCTTCCGCGAGCTTACCGAAGGTAACGGAAGCATTGTGTTCACTTTTGACGACGAAAAACTTTTATGTCTCCGATTATAAAAATTCTAAGACAGAAATCCGTTTCAGACATCAGGGAACATTTTTGGTCTCGTGTCTGTCTGTCGGTCTGTGTGTCCGCGAATTATGAAACGTGCGACGATAACTTGAGTAAATATCGACCGATTTTGATGGAATTTGGTAGACATGTTCATTTTACTAATGCCCAGGATGAGTTCGTTGGACAACGTTATCCGTCCAAGCGTTCACGAGCAACGCTCACATAAACGTAAGCTTCAAAAGACGGGAAATAGAAGGCCGGGTAGGTAGAAAACAAGATTTTGATGTTTTTGACAAAATGGCGTAGAAAATTAAACGCTTTCCACAAGTGTTATATATTTTTGTAATCTACTCTTCAATCAATACCTTTCATTTGATACCTCACTCAAAATTAAAAAAAAAAAATATTTTTTCCCCGTGACAGCACTTTGCAGCCATCTTGGATTCCCAGTTAATCCGACCAAATTGCTATTCTTATTTTGCATATTTTTCTATATTTTTAGTATGAGTGGAAATACAATTTTAGAGGGGGGGGGGGGGGGGCACGCAAAATTTCGATGTTTTTTAACAAAATGGCGCCGAAAATTTAACACACTTTTATTTGATACCCCACTCAAAATTTAAAAAAAAAATGTTTCGAATGACGTGAGTTATCCGCCATTTTGGATTTGAACAGCTGAAAATATTGAGTTCGCTATATTTTTCCTGTTTGCGTGTCAAAACGATCTTTAATATTGGAAAGTTTCATGTTTCTATCTCTTTTCATTCAAAAGTTATTGGAACCGTACAGAGTGACAGACAGACAGACACATGAACGAAACTATAAGGGTTTCTTTTATTGGTTTTACCAACGTAACCCTAAAAAAAATCAAATTTAGTCCATTTGTAAACGAATCCAACCATATGCGTTAATTTTCTCGGGAAAAATCTAGTTTCTAAAAAAATAACTGTAATTTCATAGGTTAAGAGTTCGGGTTCAATTCCCTGCTGGGAAGCAATTATTTTTTATGGTAAATTGTGATTTGTAATTAATTGTCACCGTTGTCGCGAAAATGGCAATTTGACACCACTGTGCGACGCATTTCTATTAAAATATACCAACCTCTTGTTTTTAGGGCTTCTCTATAATTTTCCTGAGATTGGGTTACTACGCATAACATAACTAGGAGATTAAATTTTTTTAGGGTACTTTCGGAGATTAGGTGTGTTACAGTCAGACTAAGAGTAGAAATTTATAAGGGGTCCTCGTTTTTAGGCTACGGACCCTAAAAAATTACATTCTTTCTGCTTTATTCGAAAAAAGTATTTTTTTTTTTGAGGTTATTAATTTTAGAAGTTAATTTGTCTCAAGATTTAAGAAAGAAGTTAAGAACTATTAATTGCAGGATATTTTCTCATAAAATTGATTTGTTTAATTCTCCAGTGGCTTCGATACTTAAGTGTAACAGCTGGAACCGATATTTTCTATTTATGAATGTTGAAACTAAATAGGGAAAATATTGCTTTGAGGTGCCAGATGTTGCACACCTTCTTCATATTTCGTGGACTTTCATACTATTTCTTTTATTTTTACTTTGGTAGTATATAATATCGTATATAGAGAGAGAAAGTTTTGTGATGGCACGAAAATGTGATTTTGATGGATTTACACGTTTAGAGGTCCCATGAGTCCAAAAAAGTAGTTTTAAAAAAATGTCTATTTTTTTCTATTGTAGACTGCAAAGACGCGTGGAGCTTAAATTATACTCATGCCATACTTTGTTATTCTGACAGCGCGGGAAAATCGAAAAAAACAAAAAAAAAAAAACTGGAGGAGTGCCAATGAAAGCCCGAGATTTTCTCTTCCTACAAACATCACGATGCACCACAACCCTGAAGATGCTTCCAGCAGTGGAAGCGAAACGTCGGACTTCATCTCCTTGGTGACGCGGATTTCACCGGAAAACCAAGCTGTTTGTTAAGCCTCGTTCACACAATGACACTAATGTCGCGGCATTGAATGTCACGACATTTAGTGTCATCGTGTGAACGAGGCTTTACATATAGCAATAGTCCAATTCTCAACTGTGTAGAAGCTATAAACAAGAATATAGAGTTTTAAAATTAATCAACCTTTACCCTAAACATTTTCAATAACTCTAAAGTGATTAATCTTGGAACAACGAATGATTAATTTTTGGAAAGATCAGGAAATTTCCTATAAAATAATATAGGTATTTTCTAGTTGACTTTTAACTATACTTAGGATGACTCAGACTTGTTTAAAACTTTTTTTTTAAACAAAAAATTGAGTCTGCATATTACTAGGATTATATTAAGAGAGATACTAATAAGTTTTTAAGATCCTAATAAGATGCCAAATAATTCAAAATATTCCAATTCTAAGTGGGAGAATAATTTCTCATTTTTTTTTTGGTTTTAATATGTTATAAGTCCCAAAATGTTCTCCCGAATCATCAACTAGGATTTAGATCCCGTCACTCTACCATCCAACAATGCCATCGCCTAGTTGATGTCATATCATGGCACCCTTGAGTGGAAACAGTACTGCTCGGGCGTCTTTCTCGACGAGGCTCAAGCTTTTGATCGGGTCTGGCACGCCGGGTTGATGTGGAAGCTCAAGCAATTCCTCCCTTTCACATACCTCCTTATCCTTAAATCCTATCTCAGTGAGCGCTATTTCCAAATCACTCAGAACCAATCCTTTTCCAAAACCTACCCGTGCTGGCTGGTGTCCCCCAAGGCAGCATCCTCGGTCCTCTCCTTTTCACCGTCTACACTTTCGACCTTCCTGAATATCCTACCACGATTCTATTCACATTCGCCTAAGATAAAAGTATCCTCTCAACCCACGAAGACCCTATAATAGCTTCAGACCAACTTCAAAATCACTTAAATCTCCTGGGCCCTTGGTTGAGAAAATGGAGGATCAAAATTAACGAACGTTAAAGTTAACATGTCACTTTTTCGTTACGTCGAGCAACATGTCCTTCAGTCACTCTCAACCAAATTCCTATTCCTCAGTCAGAGCAGACCCGCTATCTAGGACTACATTTTGATAGAAGACTGACTTGGGCTACAAAACAAAACAAAAACGACAACAGACTAACAGACGATACAAACTAATGACTAGACTTCAAAATAACCAATCTAAACTCTCGCTATCTAATAAACTCCTTATCTATAATTCTATTATTAAACTAATCTGGACGTACGGACTCGAGTTATGGGGAACAGCAAAGCATTCCAATTTAAAAAGGCTCCAAACACTACCGCGCCTTTTTATGTTTCCAACCTAATCCTCCACAATGACTTCAATGTACCCTTCGTTCGAGACCTAGCAGTTTCCCGATATCAGACTTTTCATAGTTCCCTAGCTTCCCATCCTAATCCTTTAGTACAATCTCTCTCCTCCGCAAGTAACCCTCCTCGCCGTCTTAAAAGACTGTGGCCTCGCCATCACCTATGCGATTAGGAGAAAAAAGTATATATATATATATATATATATATATATATATATATATATATATATATATATATATATATATATATATATATATATATATATATTTATATATATATATATATATATATGTGTGTGTGTGTGTGTGTGTGTGTGTAATTATAGCCTAGCACTTATTATTATCATATAAAAAGTTATTACATTATTTAAAGCGCAATATAAAAGAAATATTAAAGGAATCAATAGTTAAAGCACTCTACATGAGGCCATAAAACTTAATGTTTAGATAAAACTTAGTTTTCTCTACAAGTTAGTGAAAAACTGAAGCGCTAAGTAATTACCTTTGTCAATTAGTTAGACTAATTGTTCAGACAACTTTATATTTAAAAGTAATAAGATATCTTCAACGTAAAAAAAGAAGAAACTAACAATGAGTTTTTTTTTTAAATTTCATTTTTATCGCTTTAAAGAACAATATATATATATATATATATATATATATATATATATATATATATATATATATATATATATATATATATATATATATATATACAAACGTGTATATAATCATTACGATAATAAAGTAATTACTTGAGTAATTAAAAGTTGATTTAAAATATTTCACAGGAAATATTAATAATTTATACTTATTTCTTCAAGGCAGTAAATTATTTTGTTTGAACTATGTATTCAGCACACGTTATGCCACCTGTCCCTGGTGATAGCAATAATAAATAATACTAGATAATATGACCAAGAATTATTCTTTTATATTTCATTCAGTATATAGAGTAGAGTTCACTCTATTTATCACAAAACCAAACCGAGAATAAACTTGTAACATAAAAAATACACTTATTACAACTATGTATAACGGATTTTTTTTAGCTTGTAATTATTATTTCTACAATACCTGTGTCTGTATATCATACATATATATTATTAAATAATATATATATATAAATATATATATATATATATATATATATATATATATATATATATATAGGGTTCTTTTTGCCTCCCTAGCGACCATTTTCAGTCACAAATACCTCCCTAGCGGCCATGTCTCCCTAGCGGCCAGAGGGCCAATTCAGGTAAATATACCTCCTTAGCGAACACTCGAGTCTCCCTAGCGGCCTGTCCGCTACGGAGACAAAGAGGGCCAATTTATGCCATAAACACCTCTTTAGCGAACATGTCATTAACTAGACCATCATAAAGCAAATGTGCATAACCTAAATACATAACTACTTTCATGTAAGGTTTTAAATAAATTAAAAACCAAAAATTATATTATTTTATAAAAAGAACTTTAAAAAAAAAAATAAAATAAAAAAATATTTTGAATACCTCCCTAGCGGCCAATATAATATAAAAACACTTCCCAAGCGAACATATCACAATCAACACCATGTGGATTCATAACCAAAGTGCCTAATTATTTATTTGAGTTTTTTTATTAAATTAAAAAGTATTAATTATATAATTTTAGTAAATAGATTTTTCTGAAAAATGAATAAATACTATTAATACCTCCCTAGCGGCCAATATAATATAAAATCACCTCCCTAGCGAACATATCACAAACAACACCATATGGATTCATAACATCATAACCTAAGCACTTAATTATTTATTTGCGTGGTTTTAAGTAAATTAAAAACTATTAATTATATTATTTTATTTAACAGATTTTATGAAAAAATATAAAAATATTTTTAATACCTCCCTAGCGGCCAATATAATATAAAATCACCTCCCAAGCGAACAATAACAAACAACACCATGTGGATTCATAAGATCATATCCCAAGTACTTAATTATTTATTTGCGTGGTTTTAAGTAAATTAAAAACTATTAATTATATTATTTTATTAAACAGATTTTTTGAAAAAATAAAAAAATATTTTTAATACCTCCCTAGCGGCCAATATAATATAAAATCACCTCCCTAGCGAACATATCACAAGCAACACTATGTGGATTCATAAGATCATATCCTAAGTACTTAAGTTTTTATTTGCGTGGTTTTAAGTAAATTAAAAACTATTAATTATATTATTTTATTAAACAGATTTTTTGAAAAAATAAAAAAATATGTTTAATACCTCCCTAGCGGCCAATATAATATAAAATCACCTCCCTAGCGAACATATCACAAACAACACCATGTGGATTCATAAGATCATATCCTAAGTACTTAATTATTTATTTTCGTAGTTTTAATTAAAATAAAAACTATTAATTATATTATTTTATTAAACAGATTTTTTTGAGAAATGAAAATATATTTTTAATACCTCCCTAGCGACCAATATAATATAAAATCACCTCCCTAGCGAACATATCACAAACAACACCATGTGGATTCATAAGTTCATAATCAAAGTGCTTATTATTAATTTACGTAGTTCCAATTAAAATAAAAACTATTAATTATATTATTTTATTAAACAGATTTTTTTGAGAAATGAAAAAATATTTTTAATACCTCCCTATAGCGACCAATATACCTAATATTATAACACCTCCCAAGGGAACATATCACATACAACACCATATGGATTTATAAGTTCATAACTTAAGTACTTAATTATTTATTTTCGTAGTTTTAATTAAATTGGAAACTATTAATTATATCATTTTATTAAACAGTTTTTTGTTACAATTTTTATGAAAAATAAAATATATTTTTAATACCTCCCTAACGGCCAATATAATATAAAATACTTACAATATAATACTTTTTTTTGACACAAATAAGTAATATAAGCATATAACATACAGTAATGCACTTATGTCCGTAATAGGATGCGAGGAAGCTATGCGCTACATTAATAGGCAGGCATGTGAAATTGCATAGAGTGCATTTCACGCATAGAGTGGCATACAAAATGTATTTAGGGTATTTTTATAAAACTATTAATAAAGACATTGAAAGAACACCGTGTGGTTTAAGGGGAACACCGTTACTTAATTGTTCTTCGGCATTTGTGCAAAATCATATATTTGCATTATAATATGTAAGAGAGTATCTAGAGCACATTGCTGTCTTGTAACAATTTTGCTAACTAAAGAAATGTTTTATTTCAGCGTGTACAAAATCATACAACCCACCTCATTACCTTCACTGCAAAATTGGTCAGTTAATCTCAATATTTATTATTATAAATATAAATAGACTGCCAATTGGTGTGGCTCATAGCTTTCTCGCATCCTATCACGTACTTCATTAATTTTATACTTTTAATAGCCGCTATTGTCTACATTGTTCAATTGTCTTCACAGCCCATAATTTATTTAATTTTCCCCCAAATTTGTGTAAACATTTCCCAATTGTTTTGATTTTGCTTCCGAGCTTACCGAAGGTAACGGAGGCTACGCGTTCGTTCAGAAGAACGTAACATTTTTAGGTGTCTATGATTCCTGAATTCCTAGACAGAAATCCGTTTCAGACATCAGGGAACATTTGTGTTCCGTGTCTGTCTGTCTGCGTCGGTCTGTCTGTCACTCTATTTTTGCGAACTAAAATATCCTAAAAACTACACGTCAGATTTTAATGGAATTTTGATGGTAGATTATGATTAGCCAATTGTTGGTCCCATATAAGTTTCAACCTTCTACGCTCATTTGTTTCTCATCCACCATCCACATACACACGAACATTAATTTATTTACACCTATAGCTTCATAAATACTTATCTGATTTGTATAAAACTTTTATAGTTTATCAGAAGTAACCCGAAGATAGCCCCTGATTAATTTGAACCGTCTGCGCTCTTTAACTTTTGCTAAATTGATACTTTAATTTATGTAAAAAATCAAAACAATTTTGGCAGATTAAAAAGCGGGGGAAACAAGTTAGACAATAATGGCTTGTAAAAGCACAAAATCAATAAAATACGTGATAGGATGCGAGGAAGCTATGTGCTATACCAATTAGCAGTCAAGCAATTATATGAGTTAAAGTATCAATTTAGCAAAAGTGAAAGAGCGCAGACGTTTCAAATTATTTGAGACTATCTGCGGGTTACTTTCGACAAACTATAAGTTTCAAACTAATCAGATAAGTAATTTTGAAGCTATAGGTGGAAATAAATGTATGTTTGTGCGCATGCAGAAAAGAATCAAATGGGCGTAGAAGGTTGAAACTTATATGGGACCAACAATTGGCTTATCTGACCTACCATCTAAATTTCATTAAAATCAGACGTAGATTTTAAGATATGTTTGTTCGCAAAAATAGAGCTACAGACCGACACGGAACCAAAAATGTTTTCTAATGTCTGAAACGGATTTCTGTCTTGGAATTTTTGAGATCAAAGACATAAAATATTTTCGTTCTTCAGAACGGTCACATAGCTTTCGTCACCTTCTAAGGTAAGCTCTGAAGCAAAATCATATCAAAAGTACTATATAGACAGTTCAAAGAAAGTAAATAATGTGATATGTATTATCGAATTAAAAATAGACTGCCATCTAGTGTGGCTCATAGCTTCCTCGCATCCTAGCACAGTGGTTCTTAACCTTTTGGTAACCACGGCCCCCTTAAAATCTCCAATTATAATATATATAGTACCTAAATACCTTTCGAGACCCCCTGGGGGGCCGCGGCCCCCCGGTTAAGAACCACTGTCCTAGCATATAATTTATTGATTTTACCCTTTTACAAACCATTATTGCCTAAATGTATGTTTGTGCACACATGGAAGAGAAACAAATGGGCGTCGAATGTTGAAACTAATATAGAACCAATAATGAGCTAAATATGACCTATCATACAAATTTCATTAAAATTAATCGTGTGGTTTAAATATGTAGGTTCGCAAAATTTGACTGACAGACAGACACTGATTTAAAAATGTTCCCTGATGTCCAAAACGAATTTCTGTATTGGATTATTTGAAATCGGAGACATAAAATTGTTTCGTTCTTCAGAGCGATCACATAGCTTCCGTTACCTTTGGTAAGCTCGGAAGCAAAAATAACGGTAACATATCGCAAGAGTACAAAAGTATGTTCTGCTTTTAAGAATTAGTGTAAATATTTTTGTTTTTCCGAGCTTAAAGGTATCGAAACCACTATTATCAAAAAAAAAAAAAAAAAAAAAAAAATCACTATTATCGTCCCGAAGACCGAAATATTCATGTCTTCAAAATCAAAAATATCAGCCCTGTTACATCCCAACTTTTTGTGAACGTTGGTATAAACATATTACATATCTTATTAAAAACTACTCGTCTGACTATAATGGAATTTGGATAGTAGGTAAAAATTACCAATATTATTACATATATCATATATATATATATATATTATTTTTGTTAAAAACAATTCTTCTCAGTAAAAAAAAAATTCAATTACAGATTAATAATAATAATAATGTATCACATAACTCTGATTCTCATTTAAAAAGCGTAAGTCTATTCCTGTGTTCTATAAAATGTTGATATCCTTTTAATTCGTAATCTTTCATGACACCGCCGCCACGTTATTTAATGAGTTTATTTATCTTCCTACATTTTTATATTTTTTCCATTATACGAAAACAAAACTGTTATTATCAAAAAATAGCTGAATACACAAGAGATACCCAATTTTTTGTCGTCTATTGACTACTCTAGTATAAATTTACTACTCAATAAATCCTACAAAAATGTGTACATTAGTAGGTGTATAAGTACAAGTTACATGTTAAGATATATCTATATATGTAAAATAATATAAATGTAATATATTTTACTTTTTTCTATTATTTATTATTATTATTACTTCATGAGGTGATCTTTTACATATCAGCTTCTTTGGCGTCGAAAAATAAAAATTGTAATTTCAAGTAAAGAAATGATTAAATAGGACTATGGGTGGTTAGAGGTGAACAAAATCTTCATTGTAATTTTATTAATTGGAGACATGAAAAGGCAAGAATCCTATTCTTTTTATTGATAATACTATTTTCTTGTAACTATTTCTAGATGATTTCCTTCCTTCGGGCCGAATTTGGTAGTAAATGGTCAAAATAGGCTGGTAGTCCCTTATTCCCTTTATACAAAAATATTTATTTAAAAAATACATTTTCCACTTAAAAACGTGGTCAACTTAACCAGTTGGT
Organism: Gerris lacustris; assembly: GCA_951217055.1. Classification (NCBI taxonomy): domain Eukaryota; kingdom Metazoa; phylum Arthropoda; class Insecta; order Hemiptera; family Gerridae; genus Gerris; species Gerris lacustris. The sequence continues at coordinate 105,796,978 of OX578277.1, read as the reverse complement.
CACTCTACACACGCGGCCACATTTTATATTTAATGACATTGTATTTTAAAATAAACTTATTCGTGTATTATTAACTAAGCTTACGCAATTATAAAAAAAAAAAATACATATTTTGAAAATATTACAATTTGATTAGGTTTGAATTGTCCAACGAATTATTCTTTTAATATTTCATGCGTTCTAATTGTTCATAGTAATAGTATATAATATAATACTTTCATGCTACATACATAATTCTTGATTTACACCTTAATGTCACAAGTATTTATAAATAAAATAAACCTTAAAACTAAATCATAAAATTTATATTTCATTTGAGCTAAGATTCCTTGAAACAAATCTGTCTCATCGTCGGTCCTAGCGAAACTATTTTTTTATAAGATCGCGTTACTCTTTTTGTTTCATTTAACAAGAAACTGAGTCTTTTACTGTTTTCAACACACTCATTCTAAGAACTTTTTTGTTTCTTTATTAACAGAAAATTAGAAATATCATTAAATCTAAAAATAGACTGCCAATTTGTGTGGCACATAGCTTCCTCGCGTCCTATCATGTACTATAACAATTATTGTTATATTGTTTATTTTGTGAAAACTATTAATAGTTGTTGCTTTAACACTTCTTATTGGTGTCGCTGTTGGTTTCACTAAAAAATTGTATTTGAAAAAAATGTTTGTCTCATTTAAAAGATGAAGTTAGATTTTTTCCCGACCTAATATTCCAATTTTAAATTTTAAGTTTACGTTTACGCGAGTGTTGCTCGTGAACGCTTGGACGGATAACGTTGTCCAACGAACTCGTCCTGGGCATTGGTAAAATGAACATGTCTACCAAATTTCATCAAAATCGGTCGACATTTACTCAAGTTATCGTCGCACGTTTCATAATTCGCGGACACACAGACCGACAGACAGACAGACAGACAGACAGACACGAGACCAAAAATGTTCCCTGATGTCTGAAACGGATTTCTGTCTTGGAATTTTTGAAATCGGAGGCATAAAAGTTTTTCGTTCTCAAAAGTGAACACAATGCTTCCGTTATCTTCGGTAAGTTCGGAAGCAAAATATTAATATTTTAAACAGTATAATACAAATTATATTATTTAATATACATTATAATATGCATACCCCAAGTATTATGGGGTTCTGTTTAGGCTCGTTTCACCTATACGGTTCGATTCGGTTCGGTCTGTATTCGGTTCGTTTTCGTTAGCCGCCGAAAACGAATGAAAACTCTTCACACACACTCGGTTAGTATCAGGTTTGATTTTACAACCGAATCCGAATCATCGAATTCACGGTCGCCCACTTACCCACTATGCTCACTATGGAGAAAAGACAAATTATTTCCATGTTGTTTCTCTTCAGACAAATGAAAAAACGAAAGAGGAGTAAGAATAATCGACTTCACTGGGTGCACCCTATCCTCACCAAACGGATGGAGCTTGGTGCATTTTATACCATTTTTCCTAAATTAAAAGAGCACAAAGACAAATTTTCAAATTACTTCAGTTGAAGTTGTGAAGTTGAAGGACTGTCTTCAACGCCAAGATGTATTTATGCGGGAATGTATTCAACCAGTGCAGATTTTGGCCGTAGAATGAACAATTATTTTGAATGAAATTTATTTTGAGTTTGAATTTATTTTGGTTTAGGTTCATTTCAATGAACCTAAACCACTTTTAATAACAACTTTCGGGAATTCGACGAAATAAAAAAACATAGAATCATGTTCAAAAATAGAAAAGTGAAATAATATGTTATGAAAAAAAGTATTAGCAATATAGCATCCTACTCTTGACAGGTTATGTGGAAATAAATTAGTAATGAAAGGCTTTAAATCTCTTAGCTCAATATTCAAACTCCTCTTCACTGTGAGGATCATCTTCATCAATTTCATCGTCGATACTTAGTGAATCTCTGTTTATGCACCCATGTCCCAAGCAATAAATGCACATGTTTGAGCATTTCAAGCTACTCCTTCGACACTCACAGTTTTGCACACACCCCTCCTTGCAAGCGCAAACAATGAGTTTGAGTAATTCCTCAGGAGCAGCAGCCTTTGTAGTTGTAATGGGACGCAGATGACCATCAATCTTTTTCCAACCCCATTTTAGAGGATCTTTCTTGTAATTGAGCCAGTGCTGTACTTGGTGGTAAAAAAAATTGCCTGCATTTTTTGATGTGAATAATGAAAGGAAGAAATGCTGTCCAGCATCTGCGTTAACTATACAAGAAAAAACGAACTACGATTTTTGATGTGTCTAGTTTCAAATCAATACAGGTAACGTAGGGTTACCTTTTACAGAAATTTTACTTTTTAAAATACTTAAATTATAGTGCGTAATTTTTGCATTTTTGCTAAAATTTAAAATACTGATATTTTTACCCCTCCATACCTACGTTACCGTTTACTTTAGAACAAAAATGCATGAGGCCACTTTTGTTTAAAATTTCATATAGATTAATTTTGTATAGGTCTAAGTTAGCGCTAAACCTCATAGTTTTCGAGATATTTACGAAAAACTATTAATAATTTTCATTTTGCCCCCCTTTTCGCACCCCTGCCCGCCAAACCCGACGCTGCAAGTGGTGCAACTTTTTACCACTTACTACGAGGAGGGTATAAAACAATTTGGCGCGAGGTAGAACTTTTTTTTTGGATGTTTGGGTTTGGACAGTTTTTGATCTAATTTTACTGTACTAAATAATGTGTCTGTTTTTAGTTGTCAACAATGTCATAATTATAATGTTATAAATATTAAATAATTATTATCAAACATATTATTAAATGCAATCCATTTATATACAAGTCGCTTTTTCGAATTTGATACATATTACTAAAAATAAATATGTTTTAGCGCCAAACACCATTCTTACCCCGGGTGAAGGAAGCCTTGCTCCGCCTTAGGCGTCCGTTAGCTTTGTCTAACTGATAGAGATAGTAAAGACAGAATTCAGTTATATCAAGACTTATCGTTTCTCTTTAAAGAAAAAGAAGACTTAAAGGAACGAAAGGAGATTTAAAATTACAACATTAAATAACCCAATAAAAAATTTCCCAAATATAAAAAGTAAGACTTAGCATGGCTCGGACTCTCCTAGTGTTAGTTACATCGGGAGAAACAAGTTTCTTTTCTTTAAACTTCAAATTTTAGTAACTAAATAATTTGAACATCAGATCGACTTTAATCAAGAAAATATAAATAGAGTTTAGAGTGACCGGCGTTTCCCAACCCATTGGGGATGACCCAAAATAGGGTAGCAAAAAATCTTTGAAATTATACAAACAAATATACCTAAATATAAATAAGTGCAATGTAAATTATAAACAAAGTATTTAAGGTCGTTATTTTAACTTTATTGAGAAAAGATAAATTGCAACGTGGAGTAATATCACTTCCTAGAAGGTTTAACCACTATTCTTTAAACTTCCGACAAAGGATTATTATATTAGCTCACCAACATGATTTCAGGAATTATTCTTATCCTATGTTTAATTTACTACAGAAACCATGTCCTAATAGTTTATTTAGTTAAATTAGTTAGGACTAGATCTACCTCAATGTGTAATTTGCAGCAATATGTTGGAAGATAGATCATTAATAATAATTAAATTATCAAGGCAAGGCGCTTAGAAAAAGATCGCCCATAGTTAAAGGAAAATCTCTCGAAATTTTTATGAGACAGCGAAGCGAATTCAAAGATACCCTAGCCAAGTTAACTAAATTTTTATGGACGGATAAAATTACTTAAAATGTTAGGGCTAAAACAATGAAAGGCTATAGCACAAAAGAAACCTAGATCAAATTTGTATGAAGGATATTACATCTAGCTGCACTTTTTGAAAAGAATACAGTGTAAAAATAAACAATTTACCTTTGTCAAACAACATTAAATCACCGCGTATGTTGTCCAACGGAATCGGAGGATATACAACAGCAACTCTCCATTTATCCACTTTAGCTAGATGAATTAAGATATTTCAAATTAGTTAATTTTATTAGAAAATGTCAGGTTCATTGATTTCGAGACAACTGATTGGAATAATATTAGTGTTTTTTGACAATAATTTTGAAAACGTGTGATGTGATTTTTACAAAACTTTATTGATACTTTGAAATAAAGAATGTAGAGTGGTTGAGCCGTTGTCGATTAAAGATTACAAATATATATATATATATATATTTATTTTGGAGACAAAGAATAGATTATATACAAAAATATTTTATTTGTATATTCGTATATAAATTAGTTCGTACATAAAAAGAAACATTAGTTACATGGTCACATTTACTGAGTTAGTTAGTCACATTAGTTACAAGTTTGGAGTTTCAATCTGAGAGAAATTATCAAACTTATGTCATGTCTACATTACTACAACAATTAAAATAAAAAAGTAAGTGGTCATAAAGGATAGATATGACAAGTAACAAAATATTAGGGAGAAAAGGTGCAACTGTTGACTAAGACTATGTGTTTATTTTTACAATCTATTGAAGAAAGAAATAATGAAATGAAAGAATAAGCTGGCAGTCAGTATGTCGGAATTCGAGGTCTAGTCGGTGTTAAGTCTTATCTACCTCCCTCCTTCTATGTCAGCGTGTGTGTGCTTTCTTCCCCTTTTCCCTAGTACTAGTAAGTGACGTCAAACCCCTCTTTATTCAACAAATAAATAATCTTAAAACCTTAATAGTGAATACAATTTTATTCTGAATCCCTTCAAATTTGGTGACATATTTCATGTAAACCAGCAGAAGGGTTTTTAGTTATTTTAATGGGGAATAAAGGCACCAGTTAAGATTAAAATTTTAAGTTAAAATTTTAATGGGTTGTCCAGCCCTAAGGACGCTAAATCTTCACTAGCAATTTATTTTGATAATAATATTTGGTTATCACAAGTTAGTTATTTAGCAGATATTTTTCCTTAGTTAATGAATTAAATATATCTGTGCACGAAGTCAAGTAGGACGAAATTGATTTAAAAAAAACATAAAAAAATATCATAGTCAGCGAAATATCGTAAAAATACCTAAAAAATGGTGTGGCAACGGATACTAGATATGCATAGATATTCTTCGCCCTATATTCCATAAGCCCTCAATTGTACGTAAAAAATCAATGAGACTTTTTTGAGGGAAATTTTGTTATCTTTAATTTTGATAACCATTTTGATTAGTGTGTCTGAGCCATAGGAAGCGAGATATTCGCAAAAAACTGAATTTGTTGCCATTGATGATCATTTTTGTATATCATGTCCAAACTTATATGTCTTGATGTGATGATTTGTGTATATCAGGCCCCCCCCCCTGCCACCCCCCCTGGCTACGCCCATGCACACAGCAGCTACAGAATATATATTCTTTTAAATGAAATAACTTTAAATCAAAAGTTTAAATCAAATTATAATTATTATTAACTACGGGAAACAGACAGAGAAAAATACACTCCAGCGCCGGGATTTGAACCACGGGTCTCTATATTTCCAGTATAGCGCTCTACCAGCTAAGCTAGGCAGGAGAATGAGTTTCTCTGACGTTAATGATACCTTGTCCCGAATTTAAACTTTCAATTTTCCACATAAGTCTTAGAAGTCAACATTAATGACATAGAACTAGACCGAGAAATAACGCTTATAATTATAAAGTACCCAATTACTACCTGTACCTAGTACAATCAATTAGAAATTCATATTTTACCATTTTGGTAGTATTCATACTACAGAAAGATTAAATTTTAATTTAATTCAAATTATAATTATTATTAACTACGGGAAACAGACAGAGAAAAATACACTCCAGCGCCGGGATTTGAACCACAGGCCTCTATATTTCCAGTATAGCGCTCTACCAGCTAAGCTACGCAGGAGAATGAGTTTCTCTGACGTTAATGATACCTTGTCCCGAATTTAAGCTTTCAATTTTCCACATAAGTCTTGGAAATCAACATTAATGACATAGAACTAGACCGAGAAATAACGCTTATAATTATAAAGTACCCAAAATCAATCTTAAAAAACCCAAAATAATCTTTCTGTTGTATGAATACTACCAAAATGGTAAAATATGAAATGACTTAGGATCAAAGCTATATTAGAAATTAAATAGTTTTTGCAGTGATAACATAAATATAATAAATTGGTAAGGCGTGAAGTCTCACGTAAACAGGGTTTCGTTGGTATTGTGAACACAAAATTAGAGGGGGGGGGGGGGGGGGGGGGGAGAAAAGTTTTTTTGACAAAATGGCGCGTAAAATTAAACGTTAACCACAAGTATTATACATTTTTGTTATCTACTCTTCAATACCTTTCATTTGATACCCCACTCAAAATTTATAAAAAAAAAATGTATTTCGAGTGACATGAATTATCCGCCATCATAGATTTCCAGTAAATCAGATCAAATTGCTAATCATATTTTTTCTATGGCCCAGCAGACCACACATTTTGCATATTTTCCTATATTCTTAGTATCAGCGGAAATATGATTTTAGGGGGGGGGGACACGCAAAATGTCGATTTTTTTAGACAAAATGGCGCCGAAAATTAAACACTATCCCTAAGTGGTATATATATTTGTAATCTACTCTTCAATACCTTTTATATGATACCCCACTCATAATTTTATAAAAATAGTTTTTTTACGCGTTGTGAATTATCCGCCATTTTAAATTGGAAGAGCTGATAATTTTGGGTTCGCTATATATTTCCTGTGTGCGCGTCAAAACGATCTTTTATACTGGAAAGTTTCACGCTTTTATTTCTTTTAGTTCAAAAGTTATTGGAACCGTACAGAGTGACAGACAGACACAGAAACGAAACTATAAGGGTTTCTTTTTTTGGTTTTACCTACGTAACCATAAAAACTAATGGCTATAGTAGTTCATTAAGAGAGATAGATGTTATACCAACGTAAAAGGAAAAGCAATACATTACTGTGTATATATATTGTACATGTGTATACTTTTGTGCGTACATAAGCTCTGAATAAAATAACATTTGCTATATATGCTATAAATAAGAAGCAATCAAGAAACGAATAATTGCCTCCAAATAAGAATGGCCTCTTAGGAGGTACTTTTATATTATTTTGGCTTTAACGGAGGTATGGTCGCCACGGAGGTATTATTACATAATTTTGGCCTTAAAAGAGGTATGGACTCTACGAAGGTGTTTTTGTATAAAACTGGCCTTTTGAGAGATTTGTATATTATTGGCCGCTACGGAGGCATATTTCTTACACCTCCCTAGAGGCCAAATGAAAAATAATTTTTAAGATTTCGGGTTGTAGACATATTTACCTCTCTAGCGATCAGGCCGCTACGGAGGTATGTTCGCTAAAGAGGTGAATTTGTCTATATATATATATATATATATATATATATATATATATATATATATATATATATATATATATATATTCCAGTAGTAGAAGTGAAACGTCGGAATGCTAATTTAAGCAGCGGAAGGCAATATATTAATACATTTTTTTTTTTTGTTTATACTTTAAAGAGGTAAATACATTTTTCCGAAACGTCGGTAAATCAATTTTTTACTACGTTTTTATTAGCTTGCTTTCTTGTTTGTCCGGTACAAATCTGGCAATCGATTTCTAACTAACTTTCCGAATAGCTAGACATTTGAAACTTTTAGCATAGCTCAGAACACGATGACAATGCATTATTTTAATACTTTTACCCATCTTTCAGCAGAATTTAATTGGTTTTCAGCAAATTTTGCTGTACGGAAAGTTAGTTCGGAAAAAATCCGCAAGTTATTTTATTTGTTTTGCCATGTCCCATGTTTACGCAATCTTCATTTTGACGGGTCTCAAATTTGTGATAGATAAACATTGAATGATAGCAAAAAAGGAAATATCGATTATATTATTTATCGATTATATTATTATTTCAAATATATAGATGGCACGCTTTAGATTTGGTGTTGGGGAGATCCGTTGTACAAAGATTTGTCCTTTTATAGGTTTAAGATCAGCTCTCTAGATGGTTGTCATTTATGTGAAGTAAATACATTCGGAACTATTTTTTTTTCACTAACATTATATATTATATAACAATAACAATTATATTATCAACATTACATACGATTCAACAGAAAATTTAAAAACGTAGAATATAAAAAGTTCTTTTTATCTTGAAATTATTATTTAATATTGAAATGTGCCGTATCAAGGAACCTCTTGAGTAACATACTAACATTGATTAATTTAGGGCTTGTTATTTAGTGTTATACTCGTTCAATCAAATTAATCAATCTTTATTTTCAGAACATAAAAATAATATACAGGGAAACTTCAAATCTAATTATCGACTTTTATTGTCCTAAAATTTGAAATTTGCTTTATGACTTCACTTTACTAGACTGCTATTAACTAAATGAAAGGGAGAAACTGCAAATTATTATTAGAACCAAAAATGCTATAATAAATCTCAAATAAAAATTAGCTAGTAAGAAACAGTTATACATTTAATAACGCTTTTAAAAGGAAATGTTTCAATTAATGTGGCACATTGCTTCCTCGTGTCTGATCTCGCACATTAATGATGCTTTGCTTTTACAACCCATTATGTCTAATTTATTTAATCCCCCCCCCCTTCCTTTACATGTGTCACATTATTCTTCATGGAAGCATTTTGATTGTTCTGAAAAACGATTTGTTTTTTACTTTTCCTCACCTTTGATAGGAAATAGTACATTACGCGTCTAGTGCGGAAAGTAGCATTTTACATGCAAGCGTGGAGTTTGCACCCGAGCGATAGCGAGGGTAGTAAAACCACACGAAGAATTCTTCACCTAATCGCATGATTATAAAACGCGCATGCGCAATGAATATAACTACGAAAAGAATCACTTTCTACGCATCTAAACAGAGATAAAAATGATTAAATTTCGTATCAATCTTAGATAAAGATAAAGTATTATTTTCACCAAAAACTTTTCTATCCGATTTGGGTGTTTTTAAGACCTCCTGAGTGGTTTTCAGAATGACGTCTGTATGTGTTTACGTGTGTTATCATCGAAGCGGCCAGGGTATTTAACCTAGAGAGTTAAAACTAAGCATCAGAAAAATCAGTCCTTACTTCTAGTTGTGCCACCCGGAAAATCAACGATCAGCAACATTTTTAAAAAAAATTGAAAAGTGATCCGATCGAGTTGAAATTTGACACGAATGTATACCTCTCTGTATGACAAACTAATCTACTTCATTTTATTTTGATATTGGCCGCCATTTTGAAGTTATCGATTTTTGAATTTTGAAACTTTGTCAGTTAATAATACCAAAAATAAAAAACCCGATGAAATTCCATTAATTAGTTTAAAAGTTATAAGCGAACATAATTATTAACTAGTGATGCGGTGCATAAAGAACTCGCGTAGAAAGGAGCTTTTATATCAGTCATACTATGTTCTCAATAATGATATCAGGATAATATTTCAGTAAAACCTGACATTCTTATTTAACCTGAAAATATCATTAAAATGATTCTGTCCATTATCTTTATTTAATAATAATATTAAAGCAGGCTCGCTACGCTCGCCTCTTGATTCAGCATTTCTAGTACATATGTTTTAAATAAAGTTATTGCAGGCTCGCTGCGCTCGCCTGTTGATTTAGCGTTTGTAGTAAATATTTATTAAATAAAGTTATTGTAGGCTCGCTACGCTCTGATGATTTAGCGTTTTTAGTAAATATTTATTAAATCAAGTTATAGCAGGCTCGCTACGCTCGCCTGTTTACACAGGAAATATAGTAATTATTTTATAAAATAAAGAAGGCTCACTACGCTCGCCTATTTGATTCAGAATTTGTAGTAAACATTTATTAAATAAAGTTATTGTAGGCTCGCTACGCTCGCCTGTTTATACAGTTAATAGAGTAATTATTTAATCAAATTAAAGAAGGCTCGCTACGCTCGCCTGTTTGATTAAGAATTTGTTGTAAATATTTATTAAATAAAGTTATTGCAGGCTCGCTGCGCTCGCCTGTTGATTTAGCATTTGTAGAAAATATTTATTAAATAAATTTATTGTAGGCTCGCTGCGCTCGTCTGTTGATTTAGCGTTTGTAGTAAGTATTTATTAAATAAATTTATTGCAGGCTCGCTTCGCTCGCCTGTTTATACAGTTAATATGGTAATTATTTAATCAAATTAAAGAAGGCTCGCTACGCTCGCCTGTTTGATTCAGAATTTGTTGTAAATATTTATTAAATAAATTTATTGAAGGCTCGCTATGCTCGCTTTTTATTCAGTTAATATACTAATTATTTAATCAAATAAATTAAAGAAGGCTCGCTACGCTCGCCTGTTTATACAGTAAATATAGTAATTATTTAATCAAATTAAAGATGGCTCGCTACGCTCGCCGGTTTGATTCAGAATTTGTAGTAAATATAATTAAATAAAGTTATTGTATGCTCGCTACGCTCGCCTGTTTATAAAGTATTTTTACGTAATCATTATTTAATATAATTAATTCAGGCTCGCTGCACTCGCAAGTTTATACAGCATAACATTATCCAGAAATACTAAATAAATTGGTGAGTGCAGCGAACCTTCAATATATACCCAGTTAAATGAAAACTAATTTTAAATGTAGTCTATACAGGGTGAGCGCGAAAAGTTATTGACTCTATTCCTACTTTTATAGACCTTTAGATTAATGTATTACATGCCAAGCAGATCAATTTTTTTTTAATAGTCCGCCATATTGAAAATATTATGTGTGACATTTTTAATACTTAGATATTCCTTTCCTAAACTTCAAGACCTTTAAATTGATGTATAACATGTCATACTGACTAAAAACTTTTTGTTTAGTCGTCCGCCATGTTGGCCGCCATCTTGAAAGTGTGAAGTATTAAATTTTATCAGTTAAATATTATTTTCCTCCTTTTAAAGGCCTTTAAAACGATGTATAACACATTAAGCTGACTTAAACTTTATTTTTTAGTCGTCCGCCATATTGGCAGCCATCTTGAAAATATTAACTGTGATATTTTATTAGTTAAATTTTCTTTCCCTTCTCTTAAAGACCTTTAAAACGATGTATAACACATTATGCTGACTAAAACTTTTTATTTTTGTCGTCCGCCATATTGGCCGCCATCTTGAAAATATGAAGTGTGAAATTTGATTAGTTACATATTCTTTTCCTTCTCTTAAAGGACCTTCAAAACGATGTATAAAACATTATGCTGGCATAAAACTTTTTTTTTAGTCGTCCGCCATATTGGCCGCCATCTTGGAAATAATTAGTGAGGAATTTTCAAAAACTATACAGTTCTCAAAAATGCTGAGATGCATCTACGTGCCAAATTTCGCTGAAATTGATCAATTTTTACTCCAGTTATCGTTAGACAAACAAACAAACAAACAAACTTTTCAAATCCCAAGTCTCTGAAATGAAGAACTCACTACGCTCGTTCAATTAGTGCGATGCTTTTGTTAAACGTCAAAGCTTGTTTACCTATCTATCTATCAAAATACCGCCAAAATTCAAATAATTAAATAAAAATAATGGTTACGTTTTTTTGAAAAATTATAATAAAAAATCAGTTAGTTCAAAACGGTCACCCCTCCAAGTACTGTCTGGAAGTACTGTACTGGGCGTGGAAGCAGGAGGAAACAGCACTAAGTGGCCGCAGGAGAGGCCACTGTAGTGGCCTCCGAAGTCAAGCAAAAGTTCCGAGCCTCAGGAACCCAATTCATTGCTCAGGGTACAATCACTTACTTTACTCCCTTGGTGTGTAAATAACTATTATGCTAAATACGGTGACAATTGCATTAAAATCTTTGAATTTTATAGTAAAAATTTCCTTTTATAGTAAACATCTTCAGTTAAAAGCATTTCTAAATGGTCATTTTACTCGAAAATCATGATAGTAGCCATATTATTTAAAAGGAAGTCCCCTTACGTAATTATCACTACTTCTTTGCGTAAAGTAATTGAACGAGCGCAGTGAGTTCTTCATTACAGAGACTTGGGATTTGAAAAGTTTGTGTGTTTGTTTGTGTGTTTGTGTGTTTGTTTGTCTAACGTGAGATGGCACATATATGCATCTCAGCATTTGTGAGAAGTGTATAGTTTTTGGAAATTCCTCACTCAATATTTTCAAGATGGCGCCCAATATGGCGGACGACAAAAAAAGAAAGTTTTAGTCAGCATAATGTGTTATACATCGTTTTAAAGATCTTTAAGAGGAGGAAAAGAATATGTAACTAATAAATTTTCACATTTAATATTTTCAAGATGGCGGCCAATATGGCGGACGACAAAAAAAGAAAGTTTTAGTCAGCATAATGTATTATACATCGTTTTAAAGGCCTTTAAGAGGAGGATAAGCATATTTAACTAATAAAATTTTACACTTAATATTTTCAAGATGGCGGCCAATATGGCGGACGACTATAAAAAAAAGTTTTAGCCAGCATAATGTGTTATACATAGTTTTAAAGGTCTTTAAGAGATGAAAAAGAATATGTAACTAATAAAATTTCTCAGTTCATATTTTCAAGATGGCGGCCAATATGGCGGACGACTAAACAAACAGTTTTTAGTCAGTATGACATGATATACATCAATTTAAAGCTCTTGAAGTCTAGAAAAGGAATATCCAACTATTCAAATTTCACACATAATATTTTTAAAATGGCGGCCAATATAAAGAAAACCAAAAAAAGGTTTACATATCTGCATAACATGTTATAAATCGTTTAAAGGAATTTTAAAGGCTACAGATTATGTACTAATACTGTATAAAAAGGCGAGCGCCGCGAGTCTGCAATAATATTATTAAATAAAGATTATGCAGAAATGCTTTTATAACAGGCGAGCGTAGCGAGCCTGCATTAATATTATTAAATAAAGATTATGCAGAAATGCTTTTATAACAGGCGAGCGTAGCGAGCCTGCATTAATATTATTAAATAAAGATTATGCAGAAATGCTTTTATAACAGGCGAGCGCAGCGAGCCTGCAATAATATTATTAAATAAAGATTATGCAGTAATGCTTTTATAACAGGCGAGCGTAGTAAGCCTGCAATAATATTATTAAATAAAGATTATGTAGAAATGCTGTATAAACAGGCGAGCGCAGCGAGCCTGCAATGATATTATTAAAATTTTTATCCTTATAAAATTATAAGGATTATGCAGAAATGTTTTTATAACAGGCGAGTGTAGTGAGCCTGCAATCATTTTATTAAATAAAATATTTACTAAAAATGTATGCCGTATGAACAGGCGAGCGCAGTGAGCCTGCAATCATATTATTAAATAAAGATTATGTAGAAATGCTGTATTAATATTACTTTTATAACAGGCGAGCGTAGTGAGCCTGCAATCATTTTATTAAATAAAATATTTACTAAAAATGTATGCTGTATGAACAGGCGAGCGCAGCGAGCCTGCAATAATATTATTAAATAAAGATTATGTAGAAATGCTGTATAAACAGGCGAGCGTAGTGAGCTTGCATTAATATTACTTTTATAACAGGTGAGCGCAGCGAGCCTGCAATAATATTATTAAATAAAAATTATGTAGAAATACTGTATAAACAGGCGAGCGTTGCGAGCCTGCATTAATATTACTTTTATAACAGGCGAGCGCAGCGAGCCTGCAATAATATTATTAAATAAAGATTATGTAGAAATACTGTATAAACAGGCGAGCGCAGCGAGCCTGCAATAATATTACTAAATAAAGACTATGCTGAAATGCTTTTATAACAGGCGAGCGTAGCGAGCCTGCAATTATTTTATTCAATAAATATAGCTGCAAACAGGCGAGTGTAGCGAGCCTTTAATAACTTTAATAATTAGTGATTATCTACAAATGCAAAGAAATTTTTTTCCTATCCAGAACTAGCGAGTTAGTACGAAATTCGTTTCACAACATCTGAGTATTTTTGACACTTTAAATTTAAGATTGCGGTCAATATTACAGACGACTTTAAATAATATGATTGTAGTCTGCGACATGTCATACGTCGTTTTAAAGGTCTTGAAGAGTAGGAAATAAATATAAAATATGATCAAAAAAGTTTTGCAACAAATATGGCGTTGCAACAAAATAAGGGTGTTAAGAAGTAAGATCAAACTTATATGGCATATTACATAACATAATTTTAAAGCTATTTTCAGGTTGATTAAGAATATTTAATGTTTTAACCGAAATATTATCCTGGTAGTTATGTTGAAAACATAGTACGGCTGATATAAGGACACAATTCTACGCGAGTTCTTTATGCAGCGCATCACTAGTTTATCACGAATTTGATATTTTAGTGAAAAATATAAAATTTAGGTAACCACTTGTAGCTGAATTAGAATGCTGCTTTGTGGCTGTTAAAAACCTTTTGCATTACAAATGCATATTTATAATATTACTCGCAGTGAAGCACGAAATGTCAAATTGTATAAAATATGAGAACAGGGTTTGGAGAAGTTAGAGGGAAAGCAAGAGGGGAGGGGATAGAATTTGTTAAAGATATTGTCCCTAAAAAAAAAAAAATATCGGGGAATGGTAAATTGAACGACAAAATTGACAGGTTCATTTTATAGACCGGTTTTGTTCATTGAATGAACAATTTAGCACATCTCTTCAAACGCATATTTTTGTTTTAATTTGAAATATGTCCACTATTTGATATCACTACAATAGTCAGGGTGCCCATAGGCAAAAAAGTCAATTATACATACTCTTTCCAAACCTCTTTGTATGGCTTATTTAGGCCAAGTCTGACACCGTTTTCTTCTGTTACTGTGCGCGAAGCGCACCGATCCGGCTAGTATTAAATATTAGTATAGATATGATTGTTTGACTAAGTTTACCCCCACTTTGGAATAGAGACTATTCCATGCTATATAATATGTAATAAACTATACAGTTATGACAAATTATTATTAGATGCACCTGTGCGCCGAATTGTTTTGTTCAAATCCATCAATTTTTACTTCAGTTATCGTTTGACAAACAAACTTTTCAAAGCTAAGTCTCTGATTATTATATCAGTTTCATTTATTTAGGATGCTTAATTTTATTTGTCATTTAAAGCCGATTTTAAGTTGTTTTAAGTTGATCCGGTCTGTTATATAAATGTTTAAAAA
The DNA here is from genome assembly GCA_951217055.1 of Gerris lacustris. Classification (NCBI taxonomy): domain Eukaryota; kingdom Metazoa; phylum Arthropoda; class Insecta; order Hemiptera; family Gerridae; genus Gerris; species Gerris lacustris. The sequence continues at coordinate 105,781,842 of OX578277.1, read as the reverse complement.
CTAAATTTTAATAAATCGTTGTAGTGTTAAAACCTTTGGTATATTCTCTCAAACTTGGGATGCTTATATTAAAGACTAAATACAAATTAAGGAGAAAACTCAATTCAACTGAAATTTAATTATTACTTACCTATTTATATGAACACCCCGATTTCGGGTTTTACCTAATTTAGACTTTGTTTTTGGAAAAAAGAACGTATAGAGAAAATACAGCATCTTTTGATAACACTATAGTCTCGTTCAGACAGTTGGTCTCTGCGCATGCCCAGTCTATGATGCGCAGGCGCACTTTAGACTGAGCATGCGCTGAGCTCGGCTTGTTTCCTCTGTTCGGTTCTTTAGTCTGGACGAGGCTTAAGATGTAAAGATGGAAGGGAAACTGATTAGTCCCCTTTTAAAAAGTCTTTTTAACTGGCCATAAACGAAATTCACTTACTTTTCATGTTATTTTGGTTAATTCTATTAGGTTTTTGGAACATTTTTCTTTGCATTCTAACCGAATAAGGTGAGCATTGAAAAAAAAAACAAAAAAAACTTTTTGGTAGCAGTTTGCTTGGTTGGAGAATCTCCAGTCAGGTTAAGAAAGCTTTTAATGTAATGTAAAATATTACATTAAAAATAATGACACAGAATCAACTTAATTATTTTTTTTTACTCGGGCTTTTATCTTGCGAAAATTTGAAACCCTGTTTAAGTAATTGGTTTCTGTCGTTTAAATTCAAATAACATTTTCTTTTCGTTATGCCTAAATGTGAAATATTCGTGGTAAAGTGTAGGGGTTTAAGCTTAAGCCGTTCATTTTTACTTTCTTATATTCGTTGAATACGTTTATATTTAGAGAGAGAAAGTATTATGATGGCACGAAAATTCAATTTTAAGGTCCCTTGAGTTCAAAGTTCAGATGCGCGCAGTCCAAATTATTGGGTTTATTTTGATGAGATTTAGCATTTTATTATGTTCAGAAAAATCATACACCAAAGTGAAAACTAAAATTAATTTTTTCCGTGGTAGGCTGTGAAATAGTAACTTTAGAGCCTAAAAAACATAGCTAAATTCCATTTTTTTCATTACGTGGACTTAAAAAATCTTTTCATTACTACCAGCACAAAAGAATAGTATATTATGTTACTAGGCTGTGAAGTGAGTTTTTTCTTTACCGCGGCAATTACATTTACTGTCGAGCGAAGCGAGACAGTAAATATTGCCAAGGTAAAGAAAAAACACTTCACAGTCGCGTAGCATATGCTATTTTTTCCGAGGTAGCAGACAATGAAAAAACATTAAATATTAATCACTAATCAATATATAATAATAAGAAATATTAGTACATACTTAAGACTTAAAAAAAGAAACCTTAAAAAGAGGTTACAGTATAAGAAAAGATAAATAAAACGCATTGACATCTAGCGGATTTTAATCGTAAGCATTTCTACAAAGACTGCAGCGGTACTAACGGAAGTTTTGATAACTACCCGCCGGACATAAAAAATCTTTTAGTTCCTAGGACGTAAAAGATTTTTTCTTTACAGCTAGGAGTAATGAAAAGATTTTCTAAGTCCACGTAATGAAAAAATGGATTTTAGCTATGTTTTTTAGGCTCTAAAGTTACTATTTCACAGCCTACCACGGAAAAACATTTTTTTCTTTCGTGCTGTTAGTTATCAAAACTTCCGTTTTAGCGCTGCAATCTTTGTAGATATGCTTGTTAGTACGCTTAAAATCCGCTAGATGTCAATGCGTTTTATTTATCTTTTGTTATAGTGTAACCTCTTTTTAAGGTTTCTTTTTTTTTTAAATCTTAAGTATGTTATTATTATTAAATTGATTATTGATTAATATTTAATGTTTTTTCATTGTCTGCTACCACGGAAAAAATAGCATACTACACGACTGTGAAGTAATTTTTATTTATCTTGACAATATTTACTGTCGTGCGAAGCGAGACAGTAAATGTAATTGCCGCGGTAAAGAAAAAACTCACTTCACAGCCTAGTAACATAATCCACTATTAGCTATACATTTTGGGGTGCTACGTCTTAAAAAATGATCGGTTGTTTTGACTGAGATTTTGTGGTATTACTTCATAATTATGACTAGAGAGGTGGGTAGAATGTAGCACAATAATATTATATTATTGTGTTATTTTCTACCCACCTCTCTAGTCATAATTATGAAGTAATACCACAAATAATATTGTCACCACAATTTTTTTTATATTAAAACTCACAAACGCATCTCGACATATAATATGTTCTTCAGTGTGCGTGTGAACTTAGTAAGAGTGAATTCTGTACCAAGCTAAGTATTTTACAAATTTTTATGACAAACTAACAGTACAAGGTGGGGGTAGACTAGGGCTGTGAGGGTAGAAGGATTACGAAAGGAACAAGAAGGGATATGACGTTGAGATCCAAGGCGGAACCCAGTATCAGATATATTTTTTATAATGTGTTTCATTGGTTTTACAAGAGCAGAGTTATTAAGATTAGATTTTTCATTTTAACATGCTATATTTGTGTCTAGGATAACTCTTTGAATTTTTAAGTTTTCTAAGAGGTCCAATTTCCTATTTTTTTTTTTTTTTTTTTTTTGGCACGAGCGTAGAAGTTCATAATTATCAACATATAAAAAATATGATTGGTTTCTAGAACATTGTTGGCAAAACTAGACACGTTTACATGTTTTTGATGTACTCTTAAAAGAGTGATAAAATAATCGAAAACAGTTCAAACAAGTTTGATTTGAAAGAACTCTTAATATTATAGTCCTTATAAATACTCATCTAGCTATAGACAAATATAGATAGAAATCTAGCTACAGAAGCTATAGCAACAAAGGGTGAGAGGTCGGGTTCGATTCCCCGCCGGGGTGAAGATATTTTGATGGTAAATTTTGTTGTAATCCTCAGTTTAATAGTCAAATGTAATCACTAAAACTCTAAAAAATTAACAAATGGAAAATTGTATCGAGTAATTGCGTACTTAAATATAAGAAAGCATATAGGTAGTTTATTTCATTCAAATAGTTTTAGTATAATAATAATAATAATAATAATAATAATAAAGCCTTTATTATCACTTCATTGCACAAACAATTAATGGTTACAAATTTAAATAATAATTCAAACACTAATAACTCTAGTTACAATAGTAATAATTTTTTTTTTTTTATTTAATTTAAAAAGGACTGAGGATGACCTTAACAGGGTCGAAACGTCTCCTGTGAAAGCTTGAGTTTTATTCGCCATTACACCTTCTAGCCATCTTAAACTGCATTAATAGTAATAATATGAAATAGTATTAATATAAATAACAGTAATAGTAATAGTAATGATAATGTTCCTCTTTTTTTTCTTTTTTTTTGGATAAGACACGCATAAATTTAAAAACGATAAAAGATAAACAATAATATACAGCTTCTGGCTAGTTTAACTAATAACACACAAACTCTCTTCTTAAAATATTTTTTTAATTTTTATTTATTTATTTTTAATTTTTTTTATTTATTATAATTGTTGTTATATTATTCTCAATACATTACTAATGCTATAAAAAAAGAAAATTCAGTTCGTTATTTATTTATTTATTTTTTTTTTTTTTTTTTGTGCAGTTTTAGTATATTCGGTATTAATACAGTAATGTAAGTTACAAATTAATTATGTTATTTCAGATAATGAGAGCTCAGTTATTTAATTAAGTTGGGAATATTTTGGTTTTAGGAATGTCAAAATTAAATGCGAAACTAATTATACTGAGAATTAATTAAACTGAGATATAATAATATTTGTTTGCTGATGAAATAAACAACGTGAAGGATTCGAAATCCGATGCTAAGCTTTCAATATGCCAAGCATCGTGGTTCTGACTATAAAACAATGCTACCAACTACAACATAAATAATTTCTCTAAATTAGTCTCTGATTTAAATTGTTAAATTTCATTCTACAAGAAAGCAGCCGCTGATATGTATGCTTCTGACGACCTACTCGCTGTTTTTAGGGTTACGTAAATCCATCTCGAAACCCTTATTCCGAGGGGGTTCTGTCTGGGGTTCCTGTCTGTTCTGTGTTCATAGGGCCCGAACCGTAAAATAATAATTTAAATCAAATTATAATTATTATTAACTACGGGAAACAGACAGAGAAAAATACACTCCAGCGCCGTTATAGAGGAGCAAATATAGAGGCCCGTGGTTCAAATCCCGGCGCTGGAGCTGGAGTGTATTTTTCTCGGTCTGTTTCCCGTAGTTAATAATAATTACAATTTGATTTAAATTAAAATGTATCTTTCCGTAGTATGAATATTACCAAAATTGTAAAATATGAATTTCTAATTGATTGTACTAGGTACAGGTACTAATTGGGTACTTTATAATTATAAGCGTTATTTCTCGGTCTAGTTCTATGTCATTAATGTTTTCTCTGACTTGTGGAAAATTGAAAGCTTAAATTCGGGACAAGGTATCATTAACGTCAGAGAAAATCATTCTCCTGCGTAGCTTAGTTGGTAGAGCGCTATACTGGAAATATAGAGGCCCGTGGTTCAAATCCCGGCGCTGGAGTGTATTTTTCTCTGTCTGTTTCCGGTAGTAAATAATAATAATAATTTGATTTAAATTCAAATTTAATCTCTCCGTAGTATGAATACTAACAAAATTGTAAAATATGAATTTGTAAAATAATAATATATAAAAATTTAATATGGGCATGCGCAAAACGCAAAAATGTGGTAAACTCAAATATTTTTATTTTTGAAATTGGGGTATCAAATGAAAGATGCTGAAGAGTAGGTTACAAATATATATATATATTCTTTTTTAAAATTTTCATTCTTTATTGGCTTATTGAGTTAAAATATAGCCCAAAAAAATATCCCTTCCCTTAACTACCCTATATTGGCTAATCATAACATTTTAAAATAATTCAAGCAAATACTATATTATAGATCAATGGAAATAATAGGGGAAAATTACCAATTTTTATAAATTGTGCGCACATGCACAGTGAGACAATTGTTTTTAGGGTCCGTAGGCAAAACCAAGGACCCTTATATTTTCCTGCGTGTGTCTGTCCGTCCGTCCTCTCGCGTGCTCTCACGGCTACACCTTTCGTCCGATCACTTTGAAATTTGGCATGTATGTGTCTTGTACCTGCCCACATATTTTAAAATTATAGCGACTTCAAAAAAAAAATTTCAAAAAAATTGGGGTAAAAAAACTTATCATATGAAAGGGTACGTCGAGCTGATTACAAAAATATATAATTCTTTGGTTATAACTTTGATAGCGCGAGCGTAGGCCAGTTTGAAGCGGGCCCCCCCCCCCCCCCCTGTCCTCCGTGGACAGCTGCCTTCTGTTTGACCAGGATGATGGGATGAGCATGCTTCCTATGTGGGTATCAAATTGTTCAATTCTCTATCCCATGTGATCAGAGATATTAAAGATCCTAACAACCTAAAATAAACAGTTCAAGTGTGTGCTAGTCAGCTCATAGCCAGGGTCCGTTGGCCACACTATATAGTGTTTAAAGTGTGTAAACAGTGTTTTTTTAAAATGCTAAAAAGCTTACTTTGAACTATTCTAAGGGTCTGATATTCTCAAAACACACTCTGATAAAGTATTTGTTTGCCACTGAACCGGACTACAACCATATAAATACATCGAAAAGACCATAATTATAAAAAAAAACGTATTCTAATTGAAGTTTTTCTTTTGTGGACTTGGTTTCTTTATGTAAGTAGTTGGTTGTTTCTTTGGAATGTAAGTCCTTATTATATTTGATTAAAACAAGCTTTCGCCTAGGGAACCTAGGCTTCTTCAGGTTTTTGAAATACTGTAAATTTAGACACGTTTCACACCCACTTCAAACTTGCCTACGCTCGCCCTATCAAAGTTATATCCAAAGAATTAAATATTTTTGTAATCAGCTCGACGTACCCTTTCATATGATACCCCTCACGGTGTCGAAAAAAAAAAAATAAAAAAATTTAACCCTTAAGTTTTTTTACCCTAATTTTTTAAAAAAATATTTTTTAAGTCGCTATATTTTTAAAATATGTGGGTAGGTACAAGACACATACATGCCAAATTTCAAAGTGATCGGACGAAAGGTGTAGCCGTGAGAGCACGCGACAGGACAGACGGACAGACACACGCAGGAAAATATAAGGGTATTTGGTTTTGCCTACGGACCCTAAAAACACATCGATACCTGGGTAAGAAACACCGTCAGTCCTAAATAGCAGAAATTAATTGTTTATAATAATCTAGTCATTATAATTTGTTTAAATTTATTATAATTATTGGAAAATATTTATTTATTTAGAATTTTTAATTTTTTTAAATTTTTATTTATTTAACATTTTTAATGCTTGAAAATGCCAACCTTTTCTGTTATACGTTATATTTTATTTTATTTTTAAAGCAATTTATTTTATATAAAGATTCACTATACTATAGTTCTATTAAGTTAAATATAGTACACACTACAAATGTGATTAAAAAATATAAATATTCGTACAGATGAAAAGTCAAATATTATACTTATATCAAATTGTAGCGGCCGCCCCCTAGTTCAAGCTGTTTGCTTTTTGGGGGCGCTCACCACTGATTTTATTAATTGAAATGTATTAAAATTATATACTTGTATATAATTATCATGTAATGTTGTCATCATGCTATATAAATTAATTAAAAATTGTAAATACTAAATTGTAAAAAAATATTTTGTGAGGAATAAAATTATTATTATTATTATTATTATTATTATTATTATTATTATTATGCAATATTACAGCCTATACAGAACCGTAACTCACTAATTTTAAACAGTACCTCACTAATTTTAAGGATAAGCCTATACAGAGTCCGTCACGGACAGTTCTCTTCAGTTTCTTCCTGTTTAACCGTGTTTCAAGGGTCCTCGTTTATTGCCTACGGACCCCTAATGACGTTTGATTAACATGTTTGTAATTTGTAATATATTATTCATCATTAAGTAAGATAAAATTAGTGAATTGATAAATGTAATTGGTTCAAGGTGGGGTCGCTTTTTCGGGTGGCTTTTCCTATGTTCACTGGAAAAGATAATTTCTTTAACTTACCAATGCTCGCAATAGTTTACAAAACGGTTTGTATACGCACCTTTTAAAGTTGAAATTCACGTCCTTTTTAAGAATAGACGGGACTTGGGTTAAAATCGATATCAGGTTGGTAGGAGTTAATAGGAGGTAGTCTATATCTCTTTTATTTCATTCCCTCTTACTCCAAGCTGAAGTGGGAAAATGCTCGGTAGAATACAAGAGACCTCCTGTTCCACCTTGTATGCCTAATACTACAAATGAAAATTCATCAGCCTTGACGCTCTTACTATTTAAAACAACATATTCTTACCCAATTTACTCAACAGGTTAGTTTTAAACATCATTTATATTTAACGAGTAGTTAAGCCCGTGGCAACGGGCTTAATTTTATAATTAGAAAATAAAAATGAAATTAAATAAATTAATTTAGATAAGTTATTATATCTATTTGAAGACAAACAAATCAAAACAAACATTTATTGTTTGGAATAAATATGGTTGCCTTAGCTTAGCAATAACAAATTATTTCGAGGTGAATCGTCGTCGTCGGAACACCACTCGATTATCTAAATGATAACAGAAAGTTAAATTTTGTGCTTATGTGAATTCTCTTAATTTAAGAAGTAGGATTCAAATTTCCTAAGGCAAAGCGGTACTTCTTTATATTGTTACTCCCTATGTTTTTTTTTAGAATATAAATGACTGACTAAATTACTATTTAAACAAAGGGATGTTTAGTCCAATGTATAATTTGGGACAAAGGAATATCACACTTCTGTTTTTTATAAGGGGAGTAACAGTCTAAAGAAAAACATTCCGAACACCTTCTTTAGATTGTTACTCCCCTCTATTTTGTTTTCTAAGGGGAGTAACAATCAAAAGAAGGGCCGACAAAGCTATGTCACAAAAAAGTAAACAAGCTTTGCTATAAAAATAACTTTATGAATTAACTTTGTAAGGGTTTAAAAAGTAGAACATAAATATTAGCTTGAATTCAAGTTAAATTTATAAAAGGGTTATGAAATGCAAAACTCAAATAATGATTTATTTATACCAACAATTAGTGGGATTTCAAAATGACTCATAATTAGGAAGGAAACCACATTACTTGCGTTACGTTAGTCTAAAGATGGGTTCATATCTAGCGGATCTCGGCGCGTATCCCGTATCCGTCTATGTAGTTAACAATATTATATTCATGAAGCCTTGGAGGCGTATTCGCTGGTTTCCCTCACGTCGTTCAGTCAGGTGTCAGGTTATTAACAAAGCCGATTCGTTTGTTTTATCTACTATCTACTGTTAATATACTCATGTCATTATCCTTTATTATTCTGATAGCGCGGGAAAATCGAAAAAAAACGGGAGGGGAGCCAATGAGAGCTCATGATTTTGGTGGCAAAAATTAAATAACCACCTGTTAAACGCTTTTTATTATTTTATTTTAATCAAATAAATGAGATAATATGATATTGAAATACAGTTTCAACAATATGAGAAAGTTTGTCTGAGTTGTCTCGGACCGATTTTTAAAAAATCGGTCCGAGCCAACTCAGACAAACTTTCTCATATATGAGTTTATAATTACTTAGCCCAGTGTTTCCATTTATTAGTTTTCAAATGTACATTTAAATATTATTGAACATTTCATCAAAATTTATCATAAAAATAACTTCTCCTGGTCGGGGAATCGAACCCGGGCTCTCTCCGTCCGCGTTTTAAGCTAATATCTCAGGAACTAGATTTTTCCTGGGAAAACGGCTTATATCGTTGGATTCGTATTCAAATGGACTACATTTTAGAATTTTTTAATCAAAATCGTCGGAACCGTTTTCGAGAAATAATTTTTTTTCATGTTTTTTCAGAGTTTTTGGGGGGTAGCGCCCCCAAATTTAGAGCTAAAATTCATTTCTCGATTTCGCCTCGGGGAATGATTTTTCTGAACATGTATGCCAAATTTCGTCAAAATCGGCCCAGTAGTTTGGGCTCCAGGCGTCTGCACAGACGACAGAAAGACGACAGACAGACATTTTTTAAAAACCACTTTTTTGGACTCAGGGGACCTCAAAACGTGTAAATCCATCAAAATCTCAAAATCGAATTTTCGCGCCATCACAATACTTTCTCTTTATATGAGAAAGTAAAAAATGACCTTGAGTCGTCTGTTTGCTATTTTGTCCATTGTCTGTAGTTTGAGCAGACGCAGTGCCGGAAGTAGCCGTGTGCATGGGGTCAGCCGCACACGGGCCTCGGGGTAAGGGGGGCCTCACATCCACTCGGTCAGTTATAAAAATAAAAAAATAATAAAATAAAAATAAATGAATAAAAAATAAATAATAATTTTACTAAAAAGGTGAAGTTAGTTTATATTTTATTTATTACCATTGTTATTATTAATATTATTTTTATGTGGTAGGTATCTATATTCTTTTCCTCATAATAATAATAATAATTATTATTATTATGAGGAAAAGAATAATAATAATATGATAATAATAATAATTATTATTATCATTTTTTGAGACAATTGATGTTAAATGCTTATTAAGATAATATTACTAATATAAAAAATTGACTTAAAACATGACGACGTGATTTTTATACATTTGGGTATTTTTGACTGTTAATGTTTTGAATTATCCTGTATATGTTTAATCAAAATGTAACTATCTTTAGTAAGTTTTTAAATTAATTATAAATTATTAACTTGTAAAATATGCCTACACAGGGGCCACCTAACACGATCCACTCAATATCTCCGGAATCTACTGCAGGAAGAAAGACGCGGTTTGCTGGGTTCTATTTTAACTTAAAATGCACTTACAGAAAAAATGCAAAGCACTTAGAGCGCTAAAATGCTCTGCAGCAGTACTTAAAATATGAAAAGTTAATAGAAGACCTATTTTTAAGGCTAAAGTTAGATTCTATGGCTTAAAATAAGAACTTTTTTCTCTTGGCATTTTTTCTCCAAGAATAATTAAAGTTTAAAAATATGAGTATTCAACTCAAGTCTAACAGCTAAAATAATGGATCTAAGAAAAAAATTTAAAATAAAGAGTTCTTATTTTGAGCCATAAACTCAAAATCCATTGTTTTGTATTAATTACAAGGGCTCTTTTTTACTTTAGCACCCCCCTTAGTTAAAGTATTGCATGGAGAAAATATTGTAATGGCGCGAAAATTTTATTTTGATGGATTTACACGTTTTGAGTCCAAAAAAGTAGTTTTTAAAAAATGTCTATCGTCTGTCTGTGCAGACACCTGGAGCCTAAACTACAGGGCCGATTTTGACAAAATTCAGCATACATGTTCAGAAAAATCATACCCCGAGGAGAAATTAATTTTACCTTCAAATTTGGGGGCGCTACTCCTTAACTTAAAAACTACGAAAAAAAGTATTTCTCGAAAACGGTTCCGACGATTTTGATTAAAATATTCTAAAATGTATTCCATTTAAGTACGAATTTAATTTGTTTTTTTTTTATCATAAAATAGTGTATTTTGTTGCAATTTATTAAAAATCTTATGTGTATCCTAAAAAATGAAGTGACAAACATATTTGGTCATCTTGGAGGGGGGAGGGGGGCCTCAAACAAAAATCTTGCACACGGGCCTCAGCAGGTCTAGTTCCGCCTCTGAGCAGACGTGATCATTACTACGTTTCCATGATGTTTAAATACGGATTGAATACGGGTTGAATACAGTTTTTGGATCCAAAGTGTCCATGGAACCTAGATTCAATACGGATTAAATACGATACACTAAATTCTGGGATCGTATCTGGATCGAGTTCAGATGTTTCCATGCAACTCGATCCAGATACGATTCCAAACATGCGCAGAGCGTGGGTGTGAGCGCACCTAGCGTATTTCTGTAGAAACTGTAGTCAAATCTGTCAAAATACGTAATAAAAAACATGGTTATAAAAGGTGAAAATATTTGCAGCCATTGCTCAACATTTTTCATTAAATCTCAGATTTTCATTTAAGTTATTTTCTCGGGAAACATCAAGTTTCCGAGATTTTGATGAAAATCTAAAACGAAATAACAATTATATATTAAACACAATTGAATTAATAATAAATTAATTAAATTAAATATTGGATTTAAAATCATCATCTCGAATTGAGTTGAAGATATTAGAGAGAATTTTGGGTCCCTTGGCTGTCTCCCCTCCAACATTTGAGTTAGAAAACTGATTGTCAAATTTTGATTAAATTGAAATGCTAAATTAAACTCACAAAGGAACCATATTACTTTATTTGTGTTCATTAGCTCCTACTAACACATACACAAAACAATACGTGTGATGCTGTTGGACCCGGTAGGAACGAAGTTCCTTAAATTTTTTTATTAAGTATAAATTATAAAATCACACTGCTACAGTATTCTCACAACTAGAATTAGTGATTTGACAGCGATTTGAAAAACTAGCAAATGGGGTGACGAGCCAATGAGAGCTCGAGATTTTCCCGGACAAAAGGTTGGGCCAACTAGGCAAAGATAAATGTCTCTAGTGGAGGGGAGAGGCCCTCTGGATAACCGTATAAGAAGGCTTCGTATTAGCTTTATTTTTTCCCCCTGAGAGGTTGGCCAATCTGTGTCACTCAATTTCCCGCGCTGTCAACGCACTAATTCTAGTTGTGAGAATACTGTAAATATGTATTCGTTGCTAACTACTTATACATGGTGGAGTTAGAAAAGAGACAAAATTAAAAGAAAAACTAACTGTTTGTACCTAGCGTACAAACATTAAAAGAACAAAAATTAAAAGAAAAGCATTATTTGCTTCATTAAAGCTAGCTCTTACAGTAAATATGTATTGAATATTGAGAAAAAAGTTAATCATGATAAGTTTATAGTTAAAGAGTATGTTTGTAGTTGATAGGAACATAGGACTTTTTTCTACCTACCCGGCCTACTAATTTAAAATATATCTCTTCCCAACGCAAAAACGTCTGCTTGTATCAGGTTGAAATTTTACATGCCTGTTTCAATTGTACTTTAGATTATGTGTAAGAAGTTTTACTTAAGTTACGTTAGAAGGTAAGATATAGGTAAAAACGTTGTTTTCATTATTTTAAACGTTTAGGTCCCCTTTAATAAATTTAGCGATCATAATCACTTCATAGCAGAGTTGGTGTTCGTTTTACTAAACAAAAAAATACGTGTGGTGTCGCGGGACACCCGGTAGGAACGAAATGCCTTACATTTTTCATTAAATATTAACTATAAAACCACAGTTCTAAGTACGCATACATTGCTTATACGTACGGTACGTATACACTGCTAATTACTTATACATGGCGGAGTTAGAAAAGAGACAAAATTAAAAGTAACGAACTGTTTGTACCTAGCAGAGTTAAGGCAAAATTAAAAGAAAATAATTATTTGTATAATTAAAGCGAGCGCCTTACTATAAATATATATTGAATTTAAGAAAAAAGTTGATCATGATGAGTTTATAGTGAAAGAGTATGTTTGTTAAAGGAGTTTGGATTGAAATAGGACTGTTTTCTACCTACCCGGCCAATTAATATAAAATATTATAAAATATATCTCTTCCCTACACTACAGCCTCTGCTTGTATCAAGGTGAAATTTTACATGATTATATTTTATTTATTTACAAAACAAAGTGACATTTTTGACATATATAACAAAAATAATCAAAACATGTCAAGTAAGAGGCTTCCTTAATAACACTTTTTCCCGTCTTTTAAAGCTTACGTTTACGCGAGCGTTGCGCGCGAACGCTCCTGCGGATAACGCTTTCCGACGAACTCAGCCTGGGCGTTGGTAAAATGAACACCCAAAGTTCATCTAACTCGGTGTTACTCAAGTTATCGTCATCTGTAGATTTCGTGACGGATTTTGCGTGACGGTGATTTTGTGACGGTTATTTTGTGACGGTGATTTTGTGAAGGTGATTTTGTGACGGTTATTTTGTGACGGTGATTTTGTGAAGGTGATTTTGTGACGGTGATTTTGGTCGTTTTTTTCAGATTCACTCCCGGGCTCCAGAACGTGCCATAAGGAAGGAACTTCGTTCCAAAAATATTTAAAAAAGTTGTTTGCCTCATTAAATAGATGAAGTTAGATTTACAATAATCACATACAATAATAAAGGAAGAGATACAATATTTATATTTCGTAACAATCGTAGATAAATTATATTTTATAATCATATAAAACTTGAGTTATTGCATGCTGAGTTTATAAACTATATTGCAAGTAGTAAAGCATAGTTTAATTTCAAATTGGTTCAATTAAATCGAGTTAATGACTACCTGGTCAAGCTATAAAATATTTTATATCGATATATATCTTAATTTAGTTGATGTATTTATTCTTCGCTCTGACTCATATAATGCTCGTCTTCACTGTGTACTCGGCCTTGACTTTCAATATTACTTTTAATATCCATTCGTGTTTTGTTGCTATGCAAGTACAAATTAATTAAGGAATTAAAAAAGAAATAAAAATAATTAATATAAATAATAATAAATAAAATATATTGAATTTTATTTTTCTCAAGAACGTAGTAAACTATATAAGAAAGTAAACATGTAAGCATTGAGAAGAAGAGAAAGTATTGAGATAATATTTTATTTTCTAATATTTATGGATTTACACGATTTTAACTTCTTATTTATTTAAAACAAAGAATATTTTCTTTTTATAAATGCATCTCTTTCGTCTGTGCTGTGCATATGCGTGAGACCAAAATGTTTTAAATTACATTTTTACGTACATGTTTAAACAAATAATACCTATGACCTTATTCATTTAACTTAGATGCTGCCCTTCTAGAAAATATGAATCAAATAAAATATTTCTCAAATATAGTTCTTGATTTTTACAATTTAAAAAAATCAGTCCGAGACATAACTGAGACAAATTTTCTCATATATGAGTTTATATACGAGTGCATAATTACTTAGCCCAGTGTTTTCTATGTATTAGTGTTCGTAGGTATATATATTTAATTACTTATATGTACAAAATTAATGGTAACAAAATGAAAAGAAAAAAGTAACATAGGCATAGCTATTTTAGCTGTCTGCCGGAGTCCGGCATTTTGCATTTTTAAATAAAGAGAAATATAAAATAAAAATAAACTAATAATAATAATAACAATAATAAAACATCACTTACAAAATTAACAACAATTGCAATCTACCTTAATTACGTATAAATAAAAACATAGAAATCTACTTTAGTATAGAAGATAAAAACTATATGAAATACACTTTAAAGAAAAAAAAAATAAATAAAGAAAAAAAAATAAAAATAATAATAAATAACAAAAAAAAACCGCACCAATTTAATGAGGTAGTATGCTGCTACGTATAATAAGAGCCTGTTTAACAAAGCGTATTACTGACATAACATCTGTAGAAAGGCGATTTACTATAACATGACCGCATATATCAGCGTTTCCAAAACAAAGTAGCCGAAGTTGGTGGTAGGCAGAACACTCCGTAAGGAAATGCAGCATATTTTCCGCAACACCTTGCGAGCAACAGCAGCATTCTTCTTCATCCTCATCTCTCAACACCCAGGGAACACTTTTAAGAGATAGGAGCTCTCCACGAATTTTAAATAAAATTTGGAATTCAATTTTTTAAGTTTTTGGTAGTTTTCATACTACGGAAAGTTAAATTTTAATTTAAATCAAATTATAATTATTATTAACTACGGGAAACAGACAGTGAAAAATACACTCCTGTGCCGGGATTTGAACCACGGGCCTCTATATTTCCAGTATAGCGCTCTTCCATCTAAGCTACGCAGGAGAATGATTTTTCACTACCGTAATCGATAACTAGTCCCGAATCCAAGCTTTCAATATTCATATACATTTAGACAGTCAATATTTATGACATTAGAACTAAACCAGAATTAACGCTTATAATTATAAAGTACTCAATTAGTACCTGTACCTTGTACAATCAATTCGAAATTCAATTTTTTAAGTTTTTGGTAGTTTTCATACTACGGAAAGTTAAATTTTAATTTAAATCAAATTATAATTATTATTAACTACGGGAAACAGACAGTGAAAAATACACTCCTGTGCCGGGATTTGAACCACGGGCCTCTATATATAGAGGCCCGTGGTTCAAATCCCGGCACAGGAGTGTATTTTTCACTGTCTGTTTCCCGTAGTTAATAATAATTATAATTTAATTTAAAATAAAATTTGGAGGTCGGCCAAATTTAAAGGTGACTGAGAATCCGAAGTGAATAGATTACCTACATCGATATCCTGTTCCACTATAGCTCGATAGAGAAGAAAACGGCTCGACTCCTTGGCACGACGCAATGAACCGACATTTCTTGAGTTTTTAAGCATTGCCATAATTTCGTTAAGGCGAGCACCCCATGTCGCAACTTTTTCTAAAGATGGGTCAATTTGTAGATTGAACTCTCGACCCAGACTCAACCACGTATCGAACCAAAAAAGTTTGTTTCGCACTACCTCCTCTGCAATCATTTTAGGAAAGCGACCATCGGGCATATTTAAAGCAGCAAGACAGTACTTCACGTGCAGCTTAAGTGTGAAAATATAAATTGGATCGACTGAAGCCTCGATGTCTAACATGTAATTAGGAGTGGCTGCTGGCAATGTATAAAGCTTTTTAAAGAAGAAGCGTTGAAACTGTTCCAGCAATTCACATCTCTGCCAACCCCATATCTGGCCTTCATAGCACACCAAAGCACGAGATACTGCTTTAAAAACTTCATACTTTGCTTTGACCGGTACATCCTTGTTAGAAATAAAGTTTGACCAGACCGAGTTTAAACCGAGTTTAGCAGTGGAGATCTGTTGTTTTAAGTGCTCGTGATAGGAAAGTTTCGGAGTTAAAGTGACACCTAAGTACTTGTAGCATTTGACAATCTCTATGTGCCGGCCTTTGTACGACCACCTCTCTGCGGCCGCCAGCCTACCTCCTCTTCTGAACACCATGACTTTAGACTTGTCTAGGTTGAGGGAGAGGTTCCACTGATCACAGTAACGCGAGAGGATGTTAATATTTCTCTGCAAACAGACTCTGTGGTCACTGACGAGAACGATATCGTCACAATACATTAAGATGTTAAATTTTACACCTCCAACTGTGATTCCACCCTCCAGTAAACTAGGTAAGTCGTTCAAAAAAACAGAAAACAAAATTGGACTGATGATACAACCTTGTCTGAGACCGTTTGAGACACCGAAAAAATCAGAAATGTCATTTTTATTTTTAACAGCTGACACTGAGGCTGAAAACATATTACGCAAAATATTAATGAATTTTGACGATACCCCAATGTTACAAAGTTTAAGAAAAAGTGAGTCCCGGTGGACATTGTCGAACGCCGCTTTAAAATCCACAAAAAAACAATATAATTTTTTGTTTTTGTGCAGTGTCAAATCTATTAAATTGGTGAGGACGAAAAGATTATCCACAGTGGAGTACCCGGAACGAAAGCCGGCTTTACATTCACTAAGAATATTATTTTCTTCGACGTGCTTTACCAGTCTCTGTAGGAGAAGGGCTGAGAAGATTTTCGATATGGAATCTAAACAGGATATGCCTCTGTAATTGGAAGGTACATTTCTATTTCCTCGCTTGAAAAGAGGAAAAATTATAGACTGAGAGAAAGAAGCTGGAGTATCAGTGGAGTCAAAAATTTTATTAAACAGGTTTAGAAGAATTTGGCAAAAAGAAGGGGGAGCATATTTATAGAACTCGTACGGGATGCGGTCTCTGCCGGGCGCTTTGTTGTTTTTAAGTTTAGCTAGAACCTTATGTAGGTCATCCATGGAGAACGGACTGTCAAACATCGGATTGAGAATCAGTGGTTCGGCATAAGAGGTGGGACACGGATGCGGTGGTGAGTTTAGGAGAGTTTGAAAGTAACTGGATAGAGTGATTAAGCTGATGCCGTCTGTGCAGCTGGATTTATTACCTTTTATTTCATTGACTATTTTCCAAAACTGCTTTGAATCGTGAACTATTTTGAATTTAGATATCAGATTATCATAGTAAGATTTTTTTGTATCTTTACAAAGAGATTTATAAAGACTGACGGATTCTCTATAAGACGCTCTCACTATCTCAGAGTTACTCGAGTGCAGTAAATTAAGTAGAGAGAAGACTCTGCGCCGAAGATTCAAACAACTGTGATCGAACCATGGACTGCGACGCACAGTGTGTATATATGAAGTTTGTGGTCTTGAGGGGATAGTAGAGAAAATTAAATTTGCAAGTAGATTGACGCAATCCTGGGAGTCATCAGGCAGAACTTTAATTTGTGATACTAATCTGTTGAGCTTACTACAGTACTCATCAGGACGGCCTGGCCACTTGAGCCTACTTTCTAAGTAGAGAGAGGATTTTGAGACAACGCTAGAAGTATTGATTACGCAATTGTTGTTCGTAGGTACATTTAATTATTATTGAACATTTTATCAAAATGTATTATAAAAAAATAACTTCTCCTCGGCGGGGAATCGAACCCGACCTCTCTCCGTCCGGGTATCAAGATATTTTCACAGGAACTAGATTTTTCCCGGGAAAACGGCTTATATCTTTTGATTTTTATTTAAATGGACTACATTTTTAACTTAGAACTTTTTAATCAAAATCGTCGGAACAATTTTCGAGAAATATATTTTCTTTTTCACTTTTTTTCAGAGTTTTTAGAGGGTAGCGTCCCCAAATTTTGAGCTAAAATTAATTTCTCGTTTTGCCCCAACGTAGGATTTTTCTGAACATGCATGCCAAATTTCGTCCAAAAACGCGTCTGCGATCGCATAGATGACGGCAGACGACAGATTAAAAAAAAAACAAAAAAAAATCTTTTTTTTGGACTCAGGGGACCTCAAAACGTGTAAATCCATCAAAATATCAAAAATTAATTTTCGCGCCATCACAATACTTTCTCTTTATATGAGAAAGTAAAAGATAAAATGAAAAAATAGAAATTTAGTCCATTGACATACAGCTAATTTTATTTCTTTTGATTTTAACTTTGGTCAAATACTTTTATGTATAGTTATATATATATATATATATATATATAAACACATGTGTTTTTTTCGCATGCCAAAACACATGTTTTCCGGGAAATATCTAGTTTTTGATATATTAAATAAAAATAAATATGATGCGCTGGAAATCGAATCCGGACCATCTAAACACATCCTATTATAATACATTGAAAGTTAAGAAAGTTCCTCAGTACATTGAAAGTTAAGAAAAACAAAGAGTTAAAAGAAAAATACTAAACTAATACAGAACTAAGTAGTCATGCACTCGTATATAGCTTAAAGGTTTGGAATATAATAATGTATTTTAAATATTGTGAATAAAATAGTCTGCCAATTAGTGTGGCACATAGCTTTCTCGCTTCATATAATTGGGCGAATGGTCACTTAAGATGTTGAACGTTTCGATTCCTAGTGGAGTTACACATTATTTTTAAGGAATATTTAATTTGCTCGAACAGTTGAAATTAATATGTGTGTTGGATTTAGAGTTATTATTTATTATATTGTTTTGTTTTTATTTACTGTCAAACCTGTTTATCTTTAAAGTGACAGATTTTTCATTGTTTTGATTCAAATTGCATGTGTTTGTTGTTGACTTCAAAATAAAACCCTTTTACGGAATCTTTTACCGTCAAGTTTCTGCGGCTTTTTTCTACTTGGTCTTTTCATTAGTGGCGACCGTGGACAGGACTGCTTAGCAGTAAATTCAAGAAAAGAAAAGAGAAAAAAGAAAAAAGGAATATGGCTAGCAATATAGAAGCTATGAAGAAGCAACGAACAGGCACTAGAATATCTGTGACACTCGCCTTTAAGAAGCTGGACTCACTTCTAGTTAAAGAAGAGGAGGAAGGTAAAGTACAGGCGCTGACCGAGACCTTAATAATTTTAGAAGACAAGACGAAACGGTTGTTTGAATTAGATCAACAAATTTTGGAAGGTATCTCGGCCGACGCGGCTTCTACTGGCAAGGACATCGAAGATGAAATCAATTCTTCTGAAAAATACCGGGAGGAGTACCTCATAAAGAAAAGAAGAGGTGAAGACTTTGTGGAGCGATCAAATACTGGCGGCACTCCAAAAGAAAACAAAGAGGCGGATAAACCGGCCAGGAAAAAGATTGTTTTGCCAAAGTTGGAACTTAAAAAATTTGATGGTAATGTAAAAAATTGGATTAGTATTTGGGGTCAATTTAAAAAAATACACGAGGACAAAGAATTAATTTTAACAGATAAGTTTCAGTATTTGATTCAGGCTACTGTTGAAGATAGTCCTGCGAGAGAACTAGTTGAAAGTTTCCCTCCTCTAGGGTCAAACTATGAGGTAGCTACTAAACAATTGAAAGATAGATTCGCTAAAGATGAATACCTTATTGAGGTTTATGTTAGAGAGTTGCTAGGACTTGTTTTGATGAGGGCATCTTACAACAATAAAAATGAGTTTAGCCTTGCCTCGTTGTATGATAAACTAGAGACACAGATTCGAGCTTTAGAGAGTCTAGGGGTAACTAGCGAAAAATATGGTGCTATGTTATATCCATTAGTGGAATCTAGTTTACCGGATGAAATTTTAAGAGTTTGGGAAAGGTCTCAAAACATTAATATGGTTAATAAGGGAGACACCGACAGCAGATTAAGTACCTTGTTGAATTTTATAAGATTAGAGGTTGAGAGTGAGAAACGGGTGGCCTTAGCCCGTTTGCCTTTTACCGATTCAAACTATCATAGGGCCCTGGGTGATTCCTTCCCTACAGCTTCAACGCTAGTAGCTACAAATAAATCTGAGCCAACTGTGCGATCATCAGATTCGGTATCTTGTGTATTTTGTGGACGCATGAATCATAGCAGCCTAGAGTGCTTTCGTGCACAAAATATGAGTTCTGAGGAGAAGAGAAATACCCTCAAAAAGTCAGGTTGTTGTTTTATCTGCCTGAAGAAAAATCACAGTTTTAAGCGGTGCACTGCTCCCGTCAAGTGTATAGCATGCTCACAAAGACATGTAACAATAATGTGTGATGCAATAGGCAACAAAAGAGGGGAAACATCCGATAAATATAATAAAAAATCAGAAAAAGTTAATAAGACCAGAGTAATGACTTCATGTTCGTCTGGAGGTGCATTGCTCCAAACTGTAGCGGTTAGAATAGGTCAGAGCCAGAGAGTTGTGAGGGCATTAATCGATTCAGGGTCGCAACGCTCTTTTATTTTGAATAAATTGGTAAAAGAATTAAATTTGAAACCCAGAAGCAGGGAGACTTTTGTACAAGCAGTTTTTGGGGGTACAGAGTTGCCTGCTAAAATCCATGATGTATACCGAGTACGCCTTTGTAGTTTATTCGATAGATTAAAGTTAGATGTAGATTTAGTAGGGCAAGATAAAATCTGTGATTATTGTCCAAATTATAATATACCTAGTTTGAAAGAGAAATTAGCAAAGCATGGAATTGAGATGATTGACAGTTCCATAAATGAAGAAATAGGTTTATTATTGGGCACTGATGTTATCGGCAGTGTATTGACCGGTAAATTTAAGAGAATTGAGAAAAATATTATTGGATTAGAAACGAATCTAGGATGGACAGTTATGGGTAGTACAGAATGTACCAAAAATAACGTGTTTGTAAATAATGTTTGCACAAATAATATTACTGACTTATGGAACTTAGAAACTATGGGAATCAGAGATCCTATAGAAGTAAAAAATAAAGAGTCTGTAGATATTGAAACGTTTGATAATTTTAGGAAAAATATAATTATAAATACTGAGGGGAGGTATGAAGTTAAATTGCCCTGGTTAACTGATCGACCACCTTTAATTAATAATTATAGCATAGTATATAATAGATTATGTAACTCGACTAGAACTTTAATAAAATTAGACATATATGATGAATATGAAAAAGTATTTACCGAATGGATAGATGAAGGCATCAAAGAAGAAGTAATTGACGGGAACACAACTGAAGGTTACTATCTGCCTCATAGAGGTGTCATTAAAGAATCTAGTACTACCAAATTACGTCCAGTGTTCGATGCATCCTCTCTAGATGCAAATAAAAGTTCTTTGAACGATTGTTTAGCAAAGGGGCCAAATATGATAGAACTCATTCCTCTATTGATTACGGGTTTCAGACTTCATAAATACGGTGTGACTTCCGATGTAAGAAAAGCTTTTTTGCAAATTAGCTTAGCAGAAGAAGAAAGAGATTATTTGAGATTTCTGTGGTGGAAGGACTACTCCCAAAAAATCATAAAAATATTTCGACACAAAAGAGTTGTTTTTGGAGTTAAACCAAGTCCGTTCTTACTTGCAGCTACAATAAATTACCATCTAGAAAATGTTCCAAAGTATTTAAAAGAAACTGCAGTTAAATTAGCAGGATCATTTTACATAGATAATTGTGTTACTTCCGTTAAAAATGATAAGGAGCTTAAACATTTCATTTCTGAGAGTAAAGATTTGATGGCATCTGGGATGTTTGATCTAAGAGGATGGATCAGTAATAAAATTAGAGACAATACATCAAACCCTTATTCTTTTTCTGAAATAAAAAGGATAAACTGGAAGCTTAATCCACCGACTGCTTCCTGGTGGGGAGGGTGGTGGGAGTGGTTAGTCCGTCTCATTAAGGAACTCCTTCGCCGCAATTTTGGACGAGCAAGGTTGAATTACGAAGAGCTTCTAACTATTATTTGTGACATAGAAGCAGTCGTAAACTCTCGACCATTGACATATGATATAGAAGATCCGGGTGAGTTACGACCTTTAACACCAGCTTCCTTCATACAAGTTATGCCAGCTCATGACATTAAAGATCTGGATGAAATTGACTCAAAATGGCTCAGTAACCGACAGAAGTATATTCAACAGTTGAGAGAAAACTTGAGAAATCGGTTCAGAAAAGAATACCTCGGTCAACTAGTGCAAAAGGGATCGAAGAAAATTGGAAATTTAGCTGTTGGTGATATTGTACTTGTTGGATCTGATTCTACAAAGCGGATCGACTGGCCGTTAGGATTAGTTGTCGAAATATTCCCTGGAGCTGATGGAGTGTGTAGAGTGGCTAGGATAAAGACTCAAAAGGGGGAGTTAATTCGTCCTTTCCAGAGGCTATTACCTAAGCCTTCCACATCACGTCTCCAAGCTTAAGGGGGAGGATGTTGGATTTAGAGTTATTATTTATTATATTGTTTTGTTTTTATTTACTGTCAAACCTGTTTATCTTTAAAGTGACAGATTTTTCATTGTTTTGATTCAAATTGCATGTGTTTGTTGTTGACTTCAAAATAAAACCCTTTTACGGAATCTTTTACCGTCAAGTTTCTGCGGCTTTTTTCTACTTGGTCTTTTCAATGTGGTCATCTGTGGGCTACTTTCGACAAACCATTCAATATCTTCAACATCGAATGAATACTTCAAAATATTTGGTGAAAATAAATGAAGAGTTTTGCGCGTGTGGAAAGAAGCAATTGGCTTAGATGGTTGAATAAAAATACATTACAATGTTTCATATAAATAACGTTTCATTTAAGCAACGTTTTATTAAACAACATTTCAATTAAACGACGTTTTCTTTAAACAACGTTTCATTTGAACGTCGTTTTCTTTAAACAACTTTTCATTTAAACGACGTTTTCTTTAAACAACTTTTTATTTAAACGACGTTTTCTTTAAACAACTTTTTATTTAAACGACGTTTTCTTTAAACAACGTTTCATTTAAACAACTTTCCATTTAAACAACCATCCATTTAAACAACATTTCATTTAAACAACGTTTCATTTAAACAATGTTTCATTTAAATAATGTTTTATTAAAACAAATTTTTATTTAAACAACATTTCATTTAAACAACGTATTATTTAAACAACTTTTCATTTAAACAACGTTTTATTTAAACATTTTTTTCATTTAAACAACGTTCCATTTCAACAACTTTTAATTTAAACAACGTTCCATTTAAACAATGTTTCATTTAAACAATGTTTTATTTAAACAATATTTCATTTAAACAATTCCATTTAAACAATGTTTCATTTAAACAACTTTTCATTTAAACAACGTTCCATTTAAACAATGTTTCATTTAAACAACGTTCCATTTAAACAGTGTTCCATTAAGACAACTTTTCATTCAAACATCGTTTCATTTAAACAATGTTTCATTTAAACAATTCCATTTAAACAATGTTTCATTTAAACAACTTTTCATTTAAACAACGTTTCATTTAAACAATGTTTCATTTAAACAGTGTTCCATTTAAACAGTGTTCCATTAAGACAACTTTTCATTCAAACATCGTTTCATTTAAACAATGTTTCATTTAAACAGTGTTCCATTAAGACAACTTTTCATTCAAACATCGTTTCATTTAAACAATGTTTCATTTAAACAATGTTTTATTTAAACAATATTTCATTTAAACAATTCCATTTAAACAATGTTTCATTTAAACAATGTTTCATTTAAACAATGTTTTATTTAAGCAATATTTCATTTAAACAATTCCATTTAAACAATGTTTCATTTAAACAATGTTTCATTTAAACAATTCCATTTAAACAATGTTTCATTTAAACAATGTTTCATTTAAACAATGTTTTATTTAAGCAATATTTCATTTAAACAATTCCATTTAAACAATGTTTCATTTAAACAACTTTTCATTTATACAAAGTTCCATTTAAACAATGTTCCATTTAGACAACTTTTCATTCAAACATCGTTTCATTTAAACAATGTTTCATTTAAACAACTTTTCATTTAAACAACGTTCTATTTAAACAATGTTTCATTTAAACAACTTTTCATTTAAACAACATTCCATTTAAACAGTGTTCCATTAAGACAACATTTCATTCAAACATCGTTTCATTTAAACAATGTTTCATTTAAACAATGTTTTATTTAAACAATATTTCATTTAAACAATTCCATTTAAACAATGTTTCATTTAAACAATGTTTTATTTAAGCAATATTTCATTTAAACAATGTTTCATTTAAACAACTTTTCATTTATACAAAGTTCCATTTAAACAATGTTCCATTTAGACAACTTTTCATTCAAACATCGTTTCATTTAAACAATGTTTCATTTAAACAACTTTTCATTTAAACAACTTTTCATTTAAACAATGTTTCATTTAAACAATGTTTCATTTAAACAACTTTTCATTTAAAAAGAGGTTCATTTAAACAACGTTCCATTTAAACAACTTTTCATTCAAACATCGTTTCATTTAAACGATGTTTCATTTAATCCAAGTTTCATTTAAACCAGATTTTATTTAAAGAAAATATCCTGTATAAATCAACCCGAGCTATTGGAATATACTGGATATTAATTGAATTATAATAATTGAGTGGATGAAACGTGACTTGTTTTTCCTAATTAATAATCATAATTATATACTGAAAGATTCGTAATTAGACGAGCCAAGACTTGATTCCCTCTACACTCTATAATTATAATGAAATCACAATTATTTTTTAAAATTTAAACTCACTCGTAGAGTGAGAACTGCCTCATTAATTAGTCTTATTCAATTCCAAATCAGCTCAAAATTTTCTTCAATTCTTGCTAGCCCTTAATTTTCAACAATTCAGATAATCAAAGGACAAATAATAAATAATGTTAAATAAAATATTTAAAAAAATTAATTTGCAGGGTGAACCCAGTTTTAATGGGGCCCCAAATAAATCCTGCTTCTATGGCCTAAGATGAACAGAAAATAGGTATATATGCCTTATCCAATTCTCAATAGTTTTCGAGATATTTCGATAATATT
This sequence comes from Gerris lacustris, assembly GCA_951217055.1. NCBI lineage: Eukaryota > Metazoa > Arthropoda > Insecta > Hemiptera > Gerridae > Gerris > Gerris lacustris. The sequence goes on along the minus strand of OX578277.1, from coordinate 105,756,936 downwards.
GATTTTTTCGATGCATTGTTGTTTTCTCAAATAAAAGGCGTAGTACATAAGTTGAAAACAAAAAAAAAGTTATAGAGCTGTGGTTTTCACCATTAGAAAGAACATTAATTCCATTAGAATTACTTACAACATTACCAACAAATTACATTTAAAAAGGAAATATATAAAATGTAAAATTAGAGTAGTGTAAAAAAATTAAGAGATATGATTAACAGATAAAAGATTTAAGGAAATGAAAGTTGTAAAAATACGAAAGTTTAAGTTATTAAGCTAAAACACAACAAAGGCAAAGATATCAAAAACTATAGACCAATAAACCTCCTCTCCCTACTATATAAAGTCTTTATGAGTATTATAACCAGAAGAATGGAAAAAAGCCTTGATTTCGCTTCACCAGTGGATCAAATAGGGTTTAAGAAAAACTTTTCGACCAATGATGCAATTCTCGTCGTACAGCAGCTAATACATAAAGCTCAAGAGTATCAGTTTCCTATCTTACTGCTGTTCATAGACTTCGAAAAGGCCTTCGATAGTATATATTTTGAAGTTGTAATCTCTGCACTCGAAGCCCACTCGATCGACAAGCAATATGTAGACCTGATCAGAGAAATTTACAGAGGCTCCACTTTTTATATTGAAATGGAAAATGAAATAAGAGAGATAAGACCGGAAAAAGGACTACGGCAGGGCGATGTACCCTCTGCAAAACTCTTTACTGCTTCTCTAGAACAGATGTTTCGCAAAACCGAATGGGACTCATATGGAATAAATATAAACGGACTGAATCTCAATAAAATCAAATTCGTGGATGATGTTGTTCTAATAGCAAAATCTGAAGAAGAACTGCAAATTATGGTTACGGACCTAGAAGTTAAAGCTAAAGAAATTGGCTTGAGAATTAATACAAAGAAAACAGTATTGATGTCGGTAAATGCAGGGGAAAACCCCAAAATAGCTCTGTATAATGATACTATAAAAGAGGAAGAAGAATTTATCTACCTAGGACAACTCATATCTAAGGAAGACAGTACGTCAAAAGAAATCAAGAGAAGGATTAGTTTGGGATGGAGAAGCTACAACAAATTCAGGACACTATTTAGATCAGATGCTGCTGTAGAGGAAAAGATGAAATTATGGAACAGTGTCGTAAAGCCAGTAATGTTATATGGATGCGAAACGTGGAGCCTGACAAATAGAAATATAGAGCGTATGAGAGTTGCTGCGAGAAGAATGGAGAGAAGTATGTTGCGAATAAGGAGGAAAGAGAGGAGATCGAATAGATGGATTAGAGAACAAACTGGCATGGAGGATATAGGTAGGACAATCATCAGTAGAAAATGGAGATGGGCTGGACATCTAGTCAGAACGTCAGACGGGAGGTGGTCAAGAAGTATCCTAGATTGGTGTCCCAGGGAATGCACCAGGAGAAAAGGAAGACCGAAAAGAAAATGGGACCACGAAATGAAGTTATGCTGCGGTGAAGAAACTTGGAAGCGTGTGGCATGGGAAAGGCAAGAGTGGAAAAGAATGGAGGAAGTGTACTTAAATGATTGGTTACAACCTGAATAATAACAAGAGCCTGAAAACCTGACAAACAAATAAAAAAAAAAATAAATAAAAAAAAAAAAAATTAGTAAATAAATAAAATAATAATAATAATAATAAAGTTGAATAAACAAATAAAATGAAATATTAAATGGAAATAAAAATAATAAACAAATTAAATGTGTTATGTAAATTGAAAAGAAATTATAAAATGTGTGATAGATGTGTGTATGAATGACAACTATCAAACTACCTGAATGTAAATTGGAAAAAGAGGAACTCTAAAATCTCCACAGCCGTAGGCTGAATTGACAAATGTTTTTTCTCGTTTTTTATAGTGTAATTTAAAATATGTACTATGCATGTAAGAAAAACTATGTCAATAAATGGATTACTTACTTACTTACTTACTTACAACAAAGGCAAAACGAATTCAGTGTTGCCACTTTTGTTTATTAACAACTGTTTTTAATCTCAATTTTTTTTAAATAATCACTGAAAATAATAAAATTGGATTATTATTATAATTTTTAAAGGTATTTTTTTTTTAAATATACATATTTAGCAGAATATTATACGCTTAAATATATAAAAATGAACAATGTGGGAGAGTTCATAAGCTTCGATCTAGTAACCTTTTTCTAAAATTTCCAACCTGTTTGTTATTTTGCTGACACTTTATTATTTTGCTGCGTGTTTTTTTGACATGTTACAAAAGAATCAAGAAAAATGAAATTTTGCTGATTGAAAACAGTACAACAATGCTTAATTTGCTGGCGTGAGTAGATAAAATATTTCTTAGTGCTAGATTAACTTTGCATTTTATTTTAAGAATGTGTTTTGCTTATATAAAGTTTTTTGCCTCCGAGCTTATCGAAGGTACCGCTGTTGGCATCCATATTATTAATATGCCACGTTAATGTTGATCATGGGAAAATTATATAACAGCCCGTCAAGCGCACGAGGCGCAGATTAGGCGAAGCAAGGAGATTTGAGGCGTATTGTACAGGTATTACTGAGGCAGCATCTGCCGCTTGACTTCAGCCAACCCTCTCTAAATTGGCTGCCTTGAGCAATAGGCCTCTCCAAAACAATTGGGAGAATTTCATCTCCTCAACGGAGGAAGCTCTCAAGCTCCTAATGGATAATCATTTACCAGGATGTCAACTACATAAAGACAGTGACGCCCCTTATCAACTTAGCTTAAGTTAGCCTGTTTTGCTAAGTTATTAGCATTTCATTTGGTACGATTCGTGCATGTTATCTCAGACAGGCTAAAATAGCTGTTTTTCCCCTATTTCGTGGTAGGATTAAAATAATATATATATATTTATTTACTTTTTTGTATACACTTATATCTCCCAAACTTACCAATGAAAGATTTGACGAAAAATTTGTATATCTGCGAATTCAAAAATTTCAAGACAAAAATCTGTTTTAGACATATCAGGGATAATGTTTGGTTCCGTGTCTGATTGTTATTTAATCTTTTCGAACCAACAAATTATTTACAAAAGATATATTTTAAATGAAATTTGGATTGTGGGTTGTAATTAGCCCATTATTGATCCCATATAAGTTATAACCTTCTGTACTCATTTGTTTCTCTTCAACATGCGCACAAACATACATTTATTTACACCTATAGCTTCAAAAGTATTTATCTAACTAGTAGTTCTGTGAATAGTAGACCTCGCGAAAATTATAAAAAAAATTAAACGCGGACAGTGGATCCATTTAAATACGAATCAAAAGGTATAAGTCGATTTCCCGAGAAAAATCTAGTTTTGGTGAAAATAATTTTAAACGCAGACAGTGAGAGGTGGGGTTCGATTCCCCGCTGGGGCGAAGTTATTTTTATGGTATTTGTAAAATGAATCATAAATAACGATTTCAATTACTTAAAGGATAAATGATAACCCAAGGTGAAATCGATAAATTAATTTAAGCTATAAATTTGGGGGCACTCCCCCTCAAAAACTCTGACAAAACATTATTTCTCGAAATCTATTCCGACGACTTTTAATTAATTGTTTTTTTAGAATGTAGTCCATTTAAATACGAATCTAACGGTATAAGTCGTTTACCCGGGAAAAATCAGGCTTCTGAGAAAATAATTTTAAACACGGACAGTGAGAGGCCGGGTTCGATTCCCTGCTGGGAAGGTTATTTTTATGGTAATTCTAAACATTTTTTACAGAAATAAACCATTTTTTAAATTAATAAAAAAAATTTATAAAAAAACAACTATATATATTTATTTTCCTAACTTGAAGTAACATTCATGCCAAATTTCAAGATAAACAAAAAATAAATTTAAAACAATTTTTTTTGTTTTATTTTTTTAAAAATTTAAAAATTAAATTCATTAAATATAAAACTCATACGTTATTTTTTATGACTTCAAAGAACATCCATGCCAAATTTGAAGAAAATCGATTAAAGCGTTTGGCTGTAAGCACGTAACAAACATTTTCAGACGAAATGCAAAACGGTCTAGTACCTGGGGAAGACTGGGGAACAAAAAAGTTAAAACATAGACCTCGCTTCGCTCGGTCAATTATTAAAATATTTGTATGGTTTGTCGAAAATAGACCGCAGATAGCACCAGATTAATTTTACCTGTCTGAGCTCATTAAATTTTGCTTAATTGATACTTTAATTCATGTAAGAAATCAAAACAATTTTGATATATTAAAAAAAGGGAGAAAACAATTTAAGGAGAGGTTTTCCTCAGTTTACTAGGCAAATGCCAGGTGGTTGGTCCCAGCTTAAGCTTGCCCACAGACTGCCTTTGATACCTGTTTAAACGCCTGCAAACAAACCTAATAAAAATCCCATAAAATATTTTCCACAAAAAAAAGATAAATACATAAAAATAATATTAAAATATATATATTCCGAAATTATCCTATATTATCCTTCCACAACTACAATTAAAAGCTTCAATCCTTCACAAAATATCAGAATAATTTAAAAAAAAAGCACGAAATAACCCTACTCAACATAGCATTTATGGTTATACACAAATAATTTGTGTAAATTATGCCAATGAATAACGATAAAAATAATTAACATCTAGCACAAACATATTTACGTGTTAAAAATTCAAAATTAAAACTGTAAAATCTTTCAAATTAACTAGCCCTCCTTATATACATAATTATTAAAACTCCGTGCTTTGTAGATTCAGCTAAATTAAGTAATAGCTACTTTAAAATTCAAAAATGGCGATTAAGTCTTAACGACATCGTTAGTGTGAGTTATAAAGTATGGTAAAATATTCACATTGCTCAAGTATTGGAATTTCCATACGAAATTAGATGCATTCCTGCATACTCTGTTTGTATTTTGTTCTTATGCTTGAATGCACTTTTTCTTTAGTCTAATGCCTGATGTATTTAATTATTCCTATATACTCATGCACAAGGATGGTGTACAGAGGATTGCCAAATCCGGGACGCGGGGCCAGCCACTTCAATGTGTGACGTCACCAGAGTCCCGAACTTCATTTCTACAAAGCAACTTTCTCATTGTATTTGTTGCAACATGATCAATGCGTACTTGTAACATTGTCTTCCTCACGTGTGTTTAATTTGTTAGTGGTTTTCCTTAGTTATATTTCATTTTTATTGAGTTATTTAGGGAAAGAAATTCGTGTGGTGTCGCGGGACACCCGGTAGGAACGAAGTTCCTTACATTTTTCATTAAATATAAATTATAAAATCACACTGCTAAGTACGTATACATTGCTAACTACTTATACATGGTGGAGTTAGAAAAGAGACAAAATTAAAAGGAATGAACTGTTTGTACCTAGCAAGAGTTAAGGAAAAATTAAAGGATAATCATTATTTGTATCATTAAAGCAAGCGACTTACTATAAATATATATTGAATAAGGAAAAATTAAAAGATAATCATTATTTGTATCATTAAAGCAAGCGTCTTACTATAAATATATATTGAATATAAGAAAAAAGTTGATCATGATGAGTTTATAGTTAAAGAGTATGTTTGTTAAAGGATGTTGGATTGAAATAGGACTGTTTTCTACCTACCCTGCCTATTAATTTAAAATATTATAATTTATATTTCTTCCCTACTCTAAAGCTTCTGCTTGAATCCGGTTGAAATTTTACATGCCTGTTTCAATTGTACTTTAGACAATGTGTAAGAAGTTTGATTAAAATCGTTATAAGTTAGAACGGAAGATATAGGTAATAACGTTGTTTTCTTTATTTTAAACGTTTAGGTCTACTTTAATAAATTTAGCGATCTTTATCACTTCATAACAGTGTCAGTATTCGTTTTACTAAAAAAATGATTCAAAAACGTTGTTTGTCTCATTAAATAGATGAAGTTAGATTTTTTCTTGGATTAAGTACGCTGTATTATAATAATATACCTAACATATTGAAAAATGCGTCAGCACAGATCAATTTTACTTTTAACAAGACCGTGATTTATATTTTCGATATTTACAAAACCAAGTGACATTTTGACATATAACAAAAATATACATGTCAAGTAACAGGCTTCCATAATAACATTTTTTCCCCGTCTTTTTGAAGCTTACGTTTACGCGAGCGTTGCGCGTGAACGCTTGGGCGGATAACGTTTTCCAACGAATTTAGCCTGGGCATTGGTAAAATGAACATGTGTACCAAATTTCAACTAACTCGGTGATCTTTTACTCAAGTTATCGTTTTTTGGATTCACTCCCGGGCTCCAGAACGTGCCATAAGGAACTTCGTTCCAATAATTTCTCTCCAGCGGGGCATCGAATTGACCGCAAAAATCTACACCTTGAAACTTGTAGATACATGAAATTCTCAAAATAGAATTTTAACTTATAAAACTTTCTCTCAATATTACTAGGCATCGCGTGGCTTCATCATTGAAGCCACGCAAGCAAGTAGTATCATGATGAGTTGATAGTTAAAGAGGAAAATTGTAATAGAGAGCCGTGTAGTGGGGGAGAAGAGTGCCTTTCTACGTATTCCTTAACTTACATGTTCCAACCCTCTTCATTTCAACAATTATAAAATGTATCACTTCACTAAACAAAAACTTCTGTTTGTATCAAGTGGACATTTAACATGACTGTTTCAAATGTAGATACTTATACGTGTGAAACCTAAAAACTATTGGACCGATTTCGATGAAAATTTGGCAATAAATGTTGAAAAAAAAAAAAAAAAATTTAATACACCGAGGCGAAATCAAGAAATAAACATTGCTCTAATTTTGAAGGCATTTTTTTCAAACAAATTTTGTAAATCGAACATAGAACAAAAAAAACGGCTGAACTGAAAAAGATAATACGGTTGAGAATCGCTTGGCGGCACTACTTTGCTTAATTTATACACTTGAGAGATAATATTCCTTTGTCAAATAGTACCATTTGTATGATTTAAACATTTGAGAAATTTTATATATATGATTTTTTCATAGTATAGTTGATAATATCCCTTTGTCAAAGCTAGCTTGTATTATTGTCTGCCTTACGAATAAAAGTCATTAAGAATATATTTTTAAGAAGTGAGATAACAGTCTTCAGAAGTTTATATGGTCAAATTAAAAAATCACAGAGACGTACTTGCATCCAAATAATTTTTAGGGTTTCATAAATTATTAAACATACCCGCTATCTTATTATACATGGTGGTCCAAAAGTCTCCCCCCACCCTCTTAACTATTGAACGGGTTGAGATAAATTAATGAAACTTGGGGGATCTCTACCATGCAAAGGGAAGTTTGTTTTCATGCAATCACCCACTAGGGGCAACCACCCACTTTGCCCCCAGGCCACCCAACTTCAAAATTTCAAATTGGAGTGTATATTTTTGATAGCATATTTGGATTCTACAATGAAAAATTATAAACTTTTACTTGACATTTTTTTTTCTATTCCCAATATTTTGCCCCCTATAGGTGGGCAAAGATAGCAAAATTACCCTACCGATAATACGTTGTAAAATCTAAACGGTTAGAGATAAATTAATGAAACTTAAGGGATCCGTACTATGTAAAGGGAAGTTTGTTTTCATGCAACCGCGCTGTAGGGGCAACCTCCCATTTTGCCCCCAGACCCCCTAACTTCAAAATTTTGTCCTAGAATGTATATTTTTGATAGCAGATTTAGATTCTATGGCAAAAAATAAAAATATTTTACTTCTTAACTTTTTGTTCTACCTCTAATATTTTAAAAAGGTATAAAAATCAGGTATAAAAATCGTAGATTTCAGCGCCTGGGGGCAAAATGGAGGTTGCCCCTAGTTGCGAGTGGATGATTAAACACTTCCCTTTACATGGTACAGATCCCTCAAGTTCCATGACTTTATTTCAAACCGTTTAGATTTTATAACGATCTAAGTGTTACTTTTTTACTATTTCGGAAGGGTTATTTTGCTATCTTTGCCCCCCTGTAGGGGGCAAAATATTAGAGATAGAAAAAATAGTTTCAAGTAAAAGTTTATTATTTTTCACCGTAGAATCCAAATATGCTATCAAAAATATATGCTCCAATTTGAAATTTTGAAGTTGGGTGGCCTGGGGGCAAAGTGGGTGGTTGCCCCTAGTGGATGATTGCATGAAAACAAACTTCCCTTTGCATGGTAGAGATCCCCCAAGTTTCATTAATTTATCTCAAACCGTTCAAAAGTTAAGAGGGGGGGGGGGAGACTTTTGGACCACCCTGTATATTATTTTTATTTCCCCACCTCGCCCTATATAAAATCTTAAAATTCAGAATAATAATTTAGATGAAAGGTTCTAAAAAAACAAAACAAAGACAAGGAAGTGGAGAAATGAGTTCAATCCCCCTGGGTGAATACCCCAGGGGTCACAATTTTTTTTTATCGACAAGGTAAATTACATTTTTTCTGGAAATTTTCATCGTCAAAAGGTATATTTTTCATCATTTATTTCAAAATTTGTGGATTAGCTGTTTTAGGGTGGTTGGAGGGGGGATTTTTTGGGCCTATTTTCAACTCATAAAACTAATAGAAAATTTAACATTTAAAAAAAAAAATTATATATATATTTGTAACTAACTTATTTGCAGCTTCCATTTAATACCCCACTCAAAAATAAACAAATAAAATGTGCGTTTACCACATTTGTGCGAATTTCGTAAGCGCAAATTAAATTTTTATCTGCTCCATATTTTTCCTATGTGTGAGTCAAAAAGGCGGGCCAGTTGGACGACCACATATTCTTAAAACGCACCAAAAGATTTACTGGCACTTTTTTACTTTAGCAACCCCCTTGGTTTTAAACAATAGTCTCAAAGATTTGTGTGTTAGTCTCCCCAAGACTCCTGGGGAAGTTTTCATTTAATATTCCTTTATCTTAACAATTGATTAGAGCAGGGGTGCCCAACCTACGGAGCCGAATTTATGTGGCCCGCCGTGTTGCCATAAAAACGAAGAATTTTAAAGCATTCAGAGAATCTAAAATATAATAATTTCCTAATGCCGAACAGCCCACCTGATTTTGCCCAGCAACATTGGAGAATGGGGAAAACAGAGATCTGTTGCCATTCTACAGCGCATTGCCCAATGAAGATTTCAAAAACTTAAAAATGTTTGCTCGTACCATGTTCTCAGTGTTTGGCTCGACCCATGTTTGCGAACAAACATTTTCAAAAATGAATTACATTAAATCAAAATTCCGGTCTTCCCTCACAGATGAACACTTAAAATCGTTATTAATGATTGGTACAACCAAGTTTGAGCCTAAGTGGACCCCCCCCCCCCGGTACACCCCACCGGCCCCCGGCCCGCCTTTCCTTTGAATGTTGACAATGTGGCCCTTTATTAAAAAAGGTTGGGCACCCCTGGATTGGAGTAAGGGATATGATCACAATTATACGTTCACAAGTGTGATATTCCTTTGCTCCAAGGTACATTGGAATAAATATCCCTTCGTCTAAATAGTAATTTAGACTAATTAATATATGCTACTCTGTATAATATGTTCCTTTGTCTAAATAACTATTAACACAAAGGGATTATAGGGGGGGGGGGGGGTGGGGGGTGCTAAAGTAAAAATGTACCGATTAACTTATACACAAAATTCTAGCTTGATATTTGTCAGACACATTTTTGCACGCTATTTCCTGGACATTAGGAATAGCGTGATGACAACAAATTGTTTTTTGTTTTTTAAAATATATTATAAATACATTAATATTGTATTTTGTAAGGAATGTCAAAGCGTTACATTCCTTGGACCCAAGCCGAAAGGTTACGGAAGATTGGGTTGCTTGGAAATCTCTTTGTAAATCCTCTACTCTAGTCGTACAAGGAGACACGACTAGTTAAGTAAGCAAGTAATTTTATTTTGAAAGACTTTACTACCATTGCTACTACCTTAAGCAATGTGATGGTTATAGTGAAAAAATAAATTCTGACATAGTTGCAACTCTGTAATTACTTCTAATGATCCCCGAGTTTCAATATATTATTTTGCGAAATTATTTCAGAGTGAAGATTTTGGTTTCTGAATTGCTTGTCTTGTGTCCATGATTGCTTCTTTAAAAGCATTTCCAAGCTGAAGGTTTGAAAGCTCTCTTCTCCAACAGCTATCAAGCAATCCTCATGTAACTTAGCAATCAAATCAACCAACTTAAGTAAGCTTCAACCTAACTCAATCCCTTGATTAGTCACGTGCCAAGTTTCCCTTTCTTTTCGACCTTCCCTAACTTCATTAAGCAACTATTGACTTACTTGACTTTGTTCCTCTAATCCCTTGAGGGAGGGGGGGGGGGGGGGAGTTGTACAAAGGATTCCCACCTGACTCATTCTGTACATGCTTTTCAGCTCTTCCATGTCTTAGCATTTTCTTTTATTTTCTTCTCCACCGTCCGTCTCAAAATTCTGGGTGTACCAGGATTCCTGGTCCCTTATGAGCCCTTATAATTTATTCTAGAGCCTGTCACTGATGTTATTTTCAGTCCTTTTTGAGTATATCCGTCCAACCATACTATACTCCCTTGATTTTGCGATTGCAAACTAAAAAAATACTTTAACAAAATTTAAGCTTTATAGACCCTTATCAAAAGGTAGGGGTTAATTTAGGTGGTGGTATTAAGACCATTATATAGGATTATAGCAATAGGTGAAAGATTACTTAGCCCTTCTTCTAATGCAGTTTCTTTTGATTCCTCTCTCTGCTTCTCTCCCTGTCCCTCCCTCTCTTCCCTCTTTCCCCCCTCAGTCTCTCTTTTATTCAGATAGACAGAATCAGAAGCAAAAAACTGTTCCCTGATGTCTCTGAGTACAAAGGTAAAAAGTATAAAGGTGAGGAGTACAAGGTGAGGAGTACAAGGTGAGGAGTATAAAGGTGAGGAGTACAAAGGTGAAAAGTATAAAGGTGAGGAGTATAAAGGCGAGGAGTATAAAGGTGAGGAGTATAAAGGTGAGGAGTACAAAGGTGAGGAGTACATAGGTGAAAAGTATAAAGGTGAGGAGTATAAAGGCGAGGAGTACAAAGGTGAGGAGTATAAAGGTGAGGAGTATAAAGGTGAGGAGTACAAAGGTGAGGAGTATAAAGGCGAGGAGTACAAAGGTGAGGAGTACATAGGTGAAAAGTATAAAGGAGAGGAGTATAAAGGTGAGGAGTACAAAGGTGAGGAGTATAAAGGTGAGGAGTATAAAGGTGAGGAGTACAAAGGTGAGGAGTACATAGGTGAAAAGTATAAAGGTGAGGAGTATAAAGGCGAGGAGTACAAAGGTGAGGAGTACAATGGTGAAGAATATAAAGGTGAGGAGTACAAAGGTGAGGAGTTCAATGGTGAGGATGAGGAGTGCATAGGTGAGGGCCCTCAGTAAGTGTTTATTTACCTAGAGAGAGGGCCCCGTCTCAGCTCTTAATATCTCGTCTTAATATCTGAAACGCATATATGTCAAGGAAATGTTGAATATTTAAATGTCGTTTTTCAAAATGAGAACAACGTTTCCGTTGCCCTGGATGAATTTAGAAGCCAATTGATTTTCATATCAATTTAGATTTTCTCTGTGAAAAGAGTTTTTTACTACCTATTATTGTCAAATTTATTTTATCCCACCCCTTTTCTATACCTGTAATTTTTGCTTCCAAGTTTACCGAAGGTAACAGAAACTATGTGATCGTTCTGAAGGACAAAAATATTTTTATATCTCCAATTTCAAAAATTCCAAGGCAGAAATCAGAGAACATATTTGGTTCCGTGTCTGTCTATCGGTCTGACGCTCAATTTTTGTGAACCAACATATCTTAAAAACTACACGTCCAATTTTAATAAAATTTGTAAGTGGGTCATAATTTGCCCATTGTTGGTTTCTTATAAGTTTCACCCTTTGCGCCCATTCGTTGCTCTTCAACATGCACACAAATATACATTTATTTACAACTATATCTTCAAAAGTACTCAACTGATTTATATGAAATTTGGATGATTTGTCGAAAATAGACCGCAGATAACCCCAGATTAATTTCAACCTTCTTTTAGCTAAATTGATCTTTAGCTAAATTGAGCTAAATCTTAGCTAAATGATTCCCAGTAAATCAGATCAAATTGCTAATCTTATTTTTTCTATGGCCAGGCTGACCGCACATTTTGCATATTTTTTTATATTTTTAGTAACAGCAGAAATATAGTTTTAAGGCGGGGGACGCAAAATTGTGAGTTTTTTTTTGACAAAATGGTACGGAAAATAAACAGTTTCCGTGATACAGTTTTAAATGATCCCTTTAAGCATGGACAATCGGATCGGATAGTTTTAAATGATCCCTTTAAGCATGGACTATGGGATCGTTTTAAATGACCCCTTTACGCATGGACAATCGGATCGGATAGTTTTAAATGATCCCTTTAAGCATGGACTATGGGATCGTTTTAAATGATCCCTTTAAGCATGGACTATCGGATCGGATAGTTTTAAATGATCCCTTTATGCATGGACAATCGGATCGGATAGTTTTAAATGATGCCTTTGAGCATGGACAATCAGATCGGATAGTTTAAAATGATCCCTTTAAGCATGGACTATCGGATCGGATAGTTTTAAATGATCCCGTTAAGCATGGACTATGGGATCGGATAGTTTTAAATGATCCCTTTAAGCATGGACTATGGGATCGGATAGTTTTAAATGATCCCTTTAAGCATGGACTATGGGATCGGATAGTTTTAAATGATCCCTTTAAGCATGGACAATCGGATCGGATAGTTTTAAATGATCCCTTTAAGCATGGACAATCGGCTCGGATAGTTTTAAATGATCCCTTTAAGCATGGACTATCGGATCGGATAGTTTTAAGTTATAAATAAAATGTACTGTTACATATATCTTGTTGTTATGCAACGGTTACAAGACATTGTTATTTTCTTTGGAATTACTTTGAAGGCATCTTCAACTAGTATATAATTATAGAACAACATTTACATAAGTGTTATTATATGGTCAAAAAAGGAAACAAGGATATTCGAAATGGAGCTATAATTTAGAATTTAAAAGAATAAAAAAGACCATCTAGATTCTAGATTGTCTCATTTCATGCTTAGACTCATCATGTTCTAATTGCTCTCACAACATTATAAAGACTTATTATTTTTTGTGCAAAATAAAATGAATATTTTAGTAAGAATATTAATTTTATTATGTAGTTAAAGCGAGTTTTTTTTTTTACATGCAATAAAACATTTTGTCACTTTGTCTGTCTGTCAGAAACGTTTACGTGTCCGACAAATTTAAGTGTTGGCCGATTTAGTTAAAATTTGTTATGAATGTTCTTTTTACTAATGACGGTTATCCGTTCAAGCGTTCCCAAATACAAGCTTGAAAATAAAATTGGAATCTTAGGACAAGAAAAGATTCAAATATCATCTATTTGATTAGGCAAATATTTTTTACTAATATTCTTTATTTTGGTAAAGCCAACAAAGAACTTCTAACTAGAGAAAAGAACGCTTTTATCAATATCTTAAATTCTAACGTAACGTTATAATATACAGGGTGGTCCAAAAGTCTCCCCCCCCCCCCCCTTGAGCTTGAGCTTAACTTTTGAACGGTTTGAGATAAATTAATAAAACTTGGGGGACCTCTACCATGCAAAGGGAAGTTTGTTTTCATGCAACCACCCACTTTGCCCCCAGGCCACACAACTTCAAAATTTCAAATTGGAGTGTATATTTTTGATAGCATAATTGGATTCTACAGTGAAAAATAATAAACTTTTACTTGGAACTATTTTTTCTATCTCCAATATTTTGCCCCCCGCGGGGGGGGCAAAGATAGCAAAATAACCCTTCCGATAATACGTTGTAAAATCTAAACGGTTAGAGATAAATTAATGAAACTTAGGGGATCTTTACCATGTAAAGAGAAGTTTGTTTTCATGCAATCGCGTAGTAGGGGCAACCTCCCATTTTGCCCCCAGACCACCTAACTTCATCATTTTAACCTGGAATGTATATTTTTGATAGCAGATTTAGGTTCTACGGTAAAAAATAAAAATATTTTACTTCAAACTTTTTTTTCTATCTCCAATATTTTGCCCCCTATAGGGGGCAAAATATTGGGGGGCAAAGGTATAAAAATGGTAGATTACAGTGCCTGGGGGCAAAATGGTGGTTGCCCCTAGTATGCGAGTGGATGATTACACACTTCCCTTTACATGGTACAGATCCCCCAAGTTTCATCACTCTATTTCAAACCGTTTAGATTTTATAAAGATTTAAGTGTTATTTGTTTACTATTTCGGAAGGGTTATTTCGCTATCTTTGCCCCCCTGTAGGGGGCAAAATATTGGAGATGGAAAAAATAGTTTCAAGTAAAAGTTTATTATTTTTCACTGTAGAATCCAAATATGCTATCAAAAATATACATTCCAATTTGAAATTCTGAAGTTGGGTGGCCTGGGGGCAAAGTGGGTGGTTGCCCTTAGTGGGTGATTGCATGAAAACAAACTTCCCTTTGCACGGTAGGGATCCCCCAAGTTTCATTAATTTATCTCAAACCGTTCAAAAGTTAAGAGGGGGGGGGGGAGACTTTTGGACCACCCTGTATGTACATACCTAATTAAAATTTATTTCATATTTTTATAATTGTACTAATTTTAAATAAATGTTATTAGATGTGCCGTGTGTGTTATTAAAATCTTAAAAATTTTATAGCTGAAAGATGGAGTTCTTTTGCAAGAACAAATATTTGGTGGTTGAAATTTTTTTTTCGAATGTACGGCTGAATCTAATATGTAATTTTAATTTTCTTCTTTAATGATTGTAATTTATTAACACAGAGTCATCACTTGAATTGTTTATGGAATCGTTATTCAAGGCACAATAATTTGATATTTGACCTCCCAAAACACAGAGGTAACTAACTATTTGGATCACCTTTGAGTTGGCCGTGTGTGGAAATGTATTACTTACTGTGTAACTCGTGTGGAAATGTATCACTTACTGTGTTACTCGTATGGAAATGTATCACTTACTGTGTTACTCGTGTGGAAATGTATCACTTACTGTGTTACTCGTGTGGAAATGTATCACTTACTGTGTAATTCGAAACACTACCCAGTTGCGCTTCTTCGGAATTGCTCCATGTGAGCAAGGTTTAACTATTATCTTAATATTTAAAATTTATTTTAATACGTTGACTTCAATAATTGAGCCACGTGATGCCTAGTTTATAATAAATTTTACAAGTTAAATAATATAAATATAAACTTTTCATACAGCAAAAGAGGTAAATAAGGTTCCATACACTGCTAAGCAAGCCATAGGCCTTAGAGCTTGAAATTCCTAGGCTCTAGTTTAGGAATTTTTGTGTTTAGGAGTTAACTAAGGACAATTCTGTATCTACAATTCGCTGCTAAGTCATGCTGGGTCTTCTCCATCTTGCTGATTATTCCATTCCATGGTATATAAATTAGATATCTGCATCTTAAATTATTTGCCTCACTTTTACTTTAAGTGCGTTTCCACTCTTCAGCGGTTGTCCTGAATTTCCAAAGACTAAGTTCGACGGTCTTCCCAGACGCCATCTTGTAGATTTTAAGTCTGTATGGCCTGGCTGACTCCTCTTCTCCAAAATGCTCGGCGACATGCACGCTTCCTACGCCTACTGGGCCACCTTCCTTCGCTCATCCTCCTAATCTATTTGTCTCCTCTATTCCTGATCAATCCATCTGTTTGTTGTTTTTTCACATCAATCCATTTGTTTATTGTTTCTCTTACTGTTCCATGCCACAACAAATATAATCGTTGGATCTTCTTTCCAACCTGGAAACACGCATAGCTCTTCAGAGACCATCCATTTCAACCGCATTAGTAGGCTTTATTTTATGGCTTTCTTTTACGGTCAGTCCAGGCATCAGCTGCATTATGTCAAAATAGACTAGACATATCTATATATTTTGTCTCCTATGGACTGACTCTGTACAACTTCTTATTAGCAAATATTTTAAATTAGGCATCAAAAATTTAGATTCCCTGATAAAGACCACATTTTGAAGGATGAGAAGGCAAACATTTCGCTTCCACCATTAGAAGCATCTTCAGGTATTGGTCATTCTCTTCTAGTACATTCTTGGGTCCCCAGATCCAAGAATGTTTTGACACCCGACAGTTATCTAAAGGAAATCCTTTGGCGGCATTCATTCTGAACGTTTTAGTATCAAATTTCGTACACTTATTCTTTACCGGTATCAATAAATAATGCTGTAAACGTGGGTTCTAACATTGTTTATCATTCAGAAACGACACACTAACCTCATGTCTTCATTTTCATATATATCTAGTTGAATACGCCTTTTGGTGCAGGCGTCTGCCCTTCACGGGCTGTTGCACCACGGATTATTATCATTATCATTATCATACAGTTATTCTCAAGTTATATTTTTTTTTGTCTGAAGAAATAATATCTCTTATTCAAAGCGTTAGCAGGCCAATGCTTATATGGAATTGTTTTTTTGTTTTTTTCAGTTTGACCTCATTATAAACTTTTTTCTTTATAGTTGAAAACTTTTGTTTTGTATAAAATAAAGCCATTTATTGTAAGAAAACCGATTTTATAATACACATACTTAAATAAATTAATATTATACTTTACAATTTTTAAAAATTAAACTAAAAAAAAAAAAAAACGGTTCGAGTCAACTCAGACAAACTTTTTCAAATACGAGTCCATAATTATTTAGCCCGGTGCTTTCCATTTATTAGTATTTGTAGGAACATTTAATTATTATTGAACATTATATCATAATTGATCATAAAAGTAACAATTTATCATAAAAATAACTTCTCCTCGGCGGGGAATCGAATCCGTCCTCGTTTAAAGCTATTTTCTCAGGAACTAGATTTTTCCCGGGTTAGATTTGTATTTAAATGGTCTACATTTTAGATTTATTAATGTTTATTCAGAGTTGTTGGAATCAGGGAATCAGAACTATCAGGGAATCTGACCGTTATCACTGATTTTCAAAATTTAGTTAGAATAGGTTATAATATCTATCATTTCTTGAGTTTAGCGTTGTTTCAACAGGGTGATAGTGGGTCAGCCGGTGTGCGTGTGAATTTTTATAAACCCAAAGGGATAAATATATTTAAAGGATATACATTAAACTAGGGGGTACACAAGAGGAATTACTAATAGCTGTATTAGGTAATGTCATAGTGGTTGTCTGCAGGAACCAGCACGGTGATCCGGAGATGACCCTTAAGGGGTCAATGGGTTAGTCCGTAGGCAAAAGGTCGGCCTCGTTCTCCAGCCCACTACTCGGGCCCACTAATCCAGCCCACTACATCTGCTACGGCTAGCAGATGTTTTATAAAATAGTATGAGACCACTTAGCTGATAATATTAACTAATCTAGCATGCGGTAGGCTGCTCTGCAGATTTCCGAAGAAATAATCTGCGACCAACTCCTGGGTCCGCTTCTCAATATCGTGCCATGTCACTCTCAGCTAGTGGTTATCTCTCTCAAGGGCAGAATTAAGGGCCTACTGCCTGATGCTTCCAGCTGCACGTGCCAGGGTTTCGGATCTTGACCAACATCAGATCAAAATAGAGTACGGGAATCTTTTCAAAACGAAGATAAAACCGTTCCCAGTTTCGCCAAAAATAACATAAACAAACACTAAACCAAGTTTAATTTAATCTTAAACGAGATATAAACATTTTTTCCTACAGTTGACCGATAAAGTGGTTGTTATCGCACTAAAAATAATACGTAAAACAGCAGATTCCTACACTTATTACTGTACCGCACTCCAGTGTTCCAACTTACGAACATATAGAACTTAAATCTAAATAAAGATTAAATTATCCCAATTATAATAATAATAACAATGGCAACTAACGATTAACTACATGATTTATATAAAAATAGATATCAAATATAAAAATGTTAAAATTTAAAAAAAGTAAAGATAGACAATCTAAAAAAAAAAAAAAAATCAAATGTGATGAGTAAGTGTTATGATGAAAAATAATGACAGAGCTTGGTCAGGATGGCTGAATCAGGATAAAAAAGGCAACACTGGCTATAAACAGAACAGCTGGTTTAGTTGATATTGTAAAACCTTTAACACGTTGATGAACACTATTATTTTATATTTTATTTACTGATTAAAAACTATCTGTAGGAAAAATTGAATGTGCAACTCAAGCTTAAAGTGTCTTTGCTGCACTCGAGAAACCTTTCCGCAAATATTTCTCTCGAGTGCAGCAAAGTGCCACTTTGCGCACTAGTTGCACAAATAACTATTTAAATATTTATATTGAATATAGATTTGATTTGATTACAAATCCTTCGTGCCGTGAATTTCAACGGCAAACCAAGACATTTGTTACAATATAACCCGCCAAGGGTGCGTTCGAAATCACCAACCAGGTTAACCAGCGGTTTGTTTTGGTTAGTGACATAACGGCCTGAAATAATCTTCTTTGCGAACTCGACTGGTTGAAGGCAGCGGTAGACCGAAAAAGTTAAAAACAAAGGGAGCTTATAAAATTGGCTGCTGGTTGTTGTTTGGGTGTGAAATAGAAGTGAAGCTCATATGATATCTGTGCATAAACTATTGTTGGGCAGTATGTGTAAGTTAAATCTATGCGTCGTATACAGCCATCGTCCCTTTTCTTCTACTAAAAACTTTGATAACACATATTAATGTGATTTTCAGCCGCATCTTCCTCCTGAAATATTGCACCGCACTGTGCACATCGATAAAGATCACAAACTAAGACAAAACACATTTTAAAATTACAATGAAATTGCCAGCAAAAATAATATTATGTCTTGACTATGTTGATCCTTTTTTTTTAATGAATGTGTTCTATAGATGGGTCAAATGAGGGAAAAATTATTACCCCCTCCCCCCCCCCCCCCCTCCGCAAAAATTTTAAAAATTAGATTTCTGAAAACGTGTTTTACAATATTTGATCTACGATTGATACGAAATATAAAAATTATATCTCTTTTTAGATGCGTAGAAAGTGATTCTTTAAGGACTTGTATTCATTGCGCATGCGTGTCTCATAATTCTGAAAAATTCCTCTTCTTAGGCTGTAAAGAAGAGGAATTCTTCAGCTTTACGCACGATTAGCGAGTTTGTTTACATTTAAAAAAAACTAATTTGCTGTTCTTTTATTAAAGTAACTGTTTATATCGAGTTTTTAGTGAAAATCAATGAGTGAATCAAGTGACTTTGACGAAAATGTGGAGAATAATACTCCTCCAGAAATAATTAATTCGGCAAAAAATTAGTTTTTTATCTACAATTTTCTTGACCACGGCTCTGATATTACTTGTAATTCATTACTAAAATTCTATGAAAATAATGGACTCTATTTGGTTTTGCTAAACACTAATATAACTATAAAAAAATACGTGTGGTGTCGCGGGACACCCGGTAGAAACGAAGTTCCTTACATTTTTCATTAAATAAGAAATGATAAAATCACACTGCTAAGTACGTATACATTGCTAACTACTTATACATGGCGGAGTTATAAAAGAGACCAAATTTAAAGTAACGAACTGTACCTAGTGGAGTTAAGGCAAAATTTAAAGAAAAGCATTATTTGTATCATTAAAACAAGCGTCTTACAATAAATATGTATTGAATATTGAGAAAGAAGTTAATCGTGATGAGTTTATAGTTATAGAGTATCTTTGTAGTCCATAGGCTGAGAGAAAAGAACTGTTTTCTACCAACCCGGCTTACTAATTTAAAATATTAAAAAATATAAAATCTCTTCCCTACTCGAAGACGTCTGCTTGTATAAGGTTGAAATTTTACGTGCCTGTTTCAATTGTATACTTTAGACGATGTGTAAGAAGTTAAATTAAAATCGTTACGTTAGAACGTAAGATATCGGTAAAAACGTTGTTTTCTTTATTATAAACGATTAGGTCCGCTTTAATAAATTTAGCGATCTTTATCACTTTATAGCAGTGTCGGTGTTCGTTTTACTAAAAAAATGTATTTATAAAAGATGGTTGTCTCATTAAATAGATGAAGTTAAAATTTTTACCCGTCATAAAATGCCAATTTTAAATTTGAAGCTTACGTTTACGCTAGCGTTACGCGTGAACGCACGGGCGGATAACATTGTCCAACGAACTCAGACTGGGCATTGGTAAAATGAACATGTGTACCAAATTTCAACTAACTCGGTAGATGTCGTGACGCTTGGTTTTGTGACGGTAATTTAGTGACGGTGATTTTGGTAGTTTTTTCGTATTCACTTCAGCATATGCCATAAGGAACTTCGTTCCAAAAATCTTGTAATGGGAAAAAATCTCGAGGGGCCATGGTGCCTATGCTCCTCCACCTGGAGCCGCAACTGGGCTAGATTTCAACCCTCTCTTGGTCTGAATTATGAATGAGTATTATTTAAATTATTATTGAATTATTTAATTATTATTGAACATTTCATAATTATTTAAAATAAAAATAACTTCTCCTGGGCGGGGAATCGAACCCGGTCTCTCTCCGTCGGCGTTTAAATCTATTTTCTCAGGAACTAAATTTTTCCCGGAAAAATGGCTTACATCATTAGATTTGTATTTAAATGGACTACATTTTGAATTTTTTAATCAAAATCGTCTGAACCGTTTTCAAGAAATAATTTTTTCACGTTAATCGTAGTTTTTGGGGGGTAGCGCCCCCAAAATTGGAGCTAAAATAATTTCTTGATTTCGCCCTGGGGTATGATTTTTCTGAACATGTACGCCAAATTTCGTCAAAATAGGCCCAGTAGTTATAGGCTCCAGGCGTCTGCACAGACAGACGACAGATAGACATTTTTTTAAAACCCACTTTTTTGGACTCAGGGGACCTCGAAACGTGTAAATCCATCATAATCTCAAAATAGAATATTCGCGCCATCGCAATAATTTCTTTTTGTATAAGAAAGTAAAATATCGGTCCGAGGCAACTCAGACAAACTTTCTCATATATACGAGTTCATAATTACTTAGCCCAGTGTTTTCCATTTATTAGTTTTCGTATGTACATTTAATTATTATTGAATATTTCATCAAAATTTATCATAAAATTAACTTCTCCTGGGGGAATCGAACCCCGGCTCTTTCCTTCCGCGTTTTAAGCTATTTTCTCAGCCACTAGATTTTTCCCGGGAAAACGGCTTATATCGTTAGATTCGTATATATATGGACTACTTATAATTTTTTTTATCAAAATCAATTAAAAATTAATTTAATTTTAATTTATTTAATTTTAATCAATAAAATCAATGCTTAAATAAGAGAAAACAGTGCTTTTAACAATATATCAAGTTCTAACGTACCGATTTAAATAAAACTTGATATAAATCATATAAAGTACTATTAAAATATGGATGTAACATTTCATTTTGATAAAATAAGCAGAAGTTTTTAGGGTTTCTTAGATCCTTCTCGTGACCCTTATACCCGAGGGTGATGTCTCTTCATATCTCCCGAACCTTTTAAGATAAAAAGTTGAAATTTGAAATAATGGCGTAACTTTTTGACCCACACATAGGAAAAATATAGAGATAATAAAAATTTAATATGCGCATGCGCAATTCGCAAAAATGTGTTAAACCCAAATATTTTTTTAAAAAAATTTCGAGTGGAGTTCAAATCAAGGGAGATCAAATGCTGCTTCGAGTGGGTTACAAATATATGAGTTCATAATATATACTTTTTAAATGTTGCATTCAAAAAATTATCTCACCTCCAACTACCCTATAACGGCCACTCCTAAATTTTGGTAATAATTATACTTTATTATGGGCCAATGCGAAAATAACGGGGGAATATTCCTAATTTCTATAAATTGCAAATTTTGTGGGCACACTCAGGTAGTGCACCCAAATTTTTATTTTGGTATAATAAATTTTGAGTTGGGTATCAAATTAATGTTCCCGACAAATAGATTACAGATATATATATTTATATATATGCATTTATGCATGTTTCAATTTTGCATTCCTTATTGGTTTTGACTTAAAATATACCCCCAGAAAAGCTATGCGTCTCTTATTGGCATTGGCAGAGAATTTTTATTTTCATAATATAGAGCAGGATTAGGAAGTACATATGTATATAAAAAAAAAAAATGTTACTTCATAATATAATAATGTATATGCTCAACAATCTACGAAATCCTAAAAAAAGGGAAGTACTTAGGTACAAGTACATACTTCCCTGTGATTTTTTGAGTAGTGAAATGATGTATTGTTAATAATATGTAGGTAATCAGTTAGGTTATGGATGGTACTAATAGAGAGTAATGTAGGATGACACCAGGTACTCCCACTCATCACCTTTAACTTTTAACTGTCAAATTTACTCTTAATACTACACTTTGCATTTGGTTGGCGACACATACTCCTTCCTCCTAAACGGCTGAACCGATCCGCACGAAATTCGGCACGGTCATGGTCATAGTGACCTACCAAAGGAAGGTATATAAATCTGAAATGGTTCAAATTGGTACACTGGGGTACGGGTAACAAAAGTTAAAATAGTATATGCCCTTCATGCGATGCATGTCGTTGAAAAGCTCTTTAAGAGTACAGTTATTGTTGTTATGTTCACTTTTGTTATATTTTCATTTAAGATGAGGGTAAAATAGAAAAACAGGATTGAAAATTAAAAATATAACTATTTTTGATCCGATTTCAGCTGTTTTAAAAATAATAAACAGGTCAAGTGTGTGCTAGTCAGCACACAGCGAAGGTCCGTAGGCCACACTATATAGAGTTTAACTGTAAAGTGTATAAACAGTGTTTTTTAAAAATGCTAAAAAGCTTACTTTGAACCATTCTAAGGGTCTGATATTCTCAAAACACACTCTGTTAAAGTATTTTTTTGCCACTGAACCGGACTACAACCATATAAATACATCGAAAAGACCATAATTAGAAAAAAAACGTATTTTGTCAATAACAAATAAAATAATATTTTTTTCGAAATTTCCAAAAAGTGGTATCTTTACTTTTGGTCGAAGAATGTTCAGGAATTTTTTCAGATTTTTTGCACTTCACATAAGCGAGATAGAGGGGGGGGGGGGGGACACGTTTCACACCCGCTTCAAACTCGCCTACGCTCGCCCTATTAAAGTTATAACCAAAGGATTATATGTTTTTGTAATCAGCTCGACGTACCCTTTCATATGATACCCCTCACGGTGTCGAAAAAAAATGTAAAATTTTTAACTGTTAAGTTTTTTTACCCTAATTTTTTTGAAAAATATTTTTTTTAAGTCGCTATATTTTTAAAATATGTGGGTAGGTACAAGACACATACATGCCAAATTTCAAAGTGATCGGACCAAAGGTGTAGCCATGAGAGCACGCGAGAGGACGTACGGACAGACACACGCAGGAAAATATAAGGGTCCTTGGTTTTGCCTACGGACCCTAAAAACATTGCATGATATTATTTTAATTATTTAATTAGTTGTTGAGCCAAATAAAATAATCAATCAAATGCAGATTCTTAAATAAAGCATTGCGGAGTTACATCTCCCATCAACAGTATGGCAAATTTTTGATGAATATGATCATGGCGTGATGCAAACAAATTAATGTAATATGAATTTTAACGAATGAATAAAATTTAATATTAAAATGCACGCTCAGCTCAATATTGCAAGCAGACAACTGCATTGCACACCTATAGTCTTAATAAAGCCAATCTTTTTATACACACTTGCTTCAATGATAGAGCCACGCGATGCCTAGTAGTTTCATGATGCGATGTCAAAAAACAAATATATAAAATAGTATTGTGAACGAGAATTGAAACCAGGACAATGTATATTAGACGATTCCTTAATATAACCCACACATGTTGGTTTCTAAGAAGATTAGCATAGCATAGAATAATGTACAACAGGTGTGTGGTTTTTTTTTTTTTTTTCTTATGCCTGGGGTAATTAGTTCTTCACCTTGATCTTGTTCTCCTTGACACTGAGAACACTGCCTTAATATTTCATTTTGATTTTTTTTCTTTTTTTTTTCAGTTGGTACGATTATTGGTATAGCCACGCCTCCCCTACTGCCCTGTTAGCCGGGAGGTACCCCCTTTTAGCTTGAGGCTTCAGTCGCTACCGTACTACCACCGCGTCTACATCGGGTTCCTTATATCACGCTGAATAACAAAATCAATTTACGTAATTCCAATCCGACTAAACCGACATCGGCTTAAAAATGAAGTGATAGTTGTTATAATTACAAAAATATAAAGTTCGATCATTTTTTAAAACCTTAATAAAAATAAAAAAATTAACTTATAATATTATAAAAAATATAATTTTAGTTTAATCGCGATGTTCTGTTATTTATACATTTTGTTTATAAAAAATATATCAAGTTTAAAAAGCAAAAATTTGAAGTTATACCAGCAATATTGCCAGTTATAATTAAATTCCTACAAATAAATCAGTAAGTCTATAAACTTTTTTTTAAAGAATTATTTAATTAAAAGTATATACATAATTAAAAAATTCGTTTGTTTATACTTTGTACTTAGGTTTATTTATGTATTTATATTTTTTCTAATTTGTTAATTTATTTATTAATGATTTTTTTTTAAATATATTAATATTATTAAACAGGTATTTTAGCAAAAGTATTATTAATAAATAATATTTTTTTCTTTAAAAATTGCCTTCTTCTATGAATCAGTGACAAATGTTATTGACAGTTAAATTAAATCCCTAAAGAATTTCGTTTCTAAAGCCATATTGGGAAAGAATCAGGCCTATAATATACATAATTCATTCCATTGTTAAAAAAGTAAATAGAATGCGACTCGCAGTTAGGAAACTATTATTATGCATGCAAGAAATCCTCCATTTCATTATTAGTCAAGATAAATTACCTATAAAAGAAATACAATATTCTTCTGCGGCTAAAGAGTTTTAATATAATAAAAAAGGAATAAAAATTAACACAAATGTAAATCAAATCAAATTAGTTTAGTATATAATGTTAGATAGTAATTGTACAAACGTAAACAAATAAAAGTGATAAAAATTAGTAGTTTTCATTATTGTTATGATAATTTACAATTATTTTTTTTTTTTTTTGTTATTTGTATTAATTTTTAACTCTAGTTCTACTTAATATTTTTCTATGAAACTAAGCCTATTACATGCGCAACATGTTAGCGCACACCACTACGTAAAAAGTAATCGGTGTCGTTCAGCCAGTTTTGCGCTTATAAAGTCAGACTTGTGGTAACAAATGTTCAGTCTGACATGGAAATAATTTATTCGCCGGATTTGGTTCATAATATATGAAATAAAAAAGTATCCAACAATTTTTCAATTCTGATCAATGTTCAGACAAAACTTATAGGAACTTCTTTAGATTGTTACTCCTCTTATGAAAAAAAACAGAGGGGAGTAACAATCTAAAGACACTGAACGGAATGTTTATCTTAAGACTGTTACTCAACAGTAACAAAATATAATGGAGTAACAATCGAAAGAAGTACCACTTTAATGTTATACATTATAGATAAAAAAAATTATTTTCATTCGTACTTTTTATATATTTTAATAATGAGAGTTCTACTACTATGACAAAATATTAGTCTAGTCCAGCGTTTCCCAAACATTTTTGACCGCGGCCCTGTACGAGATTAAAAAATTTTTCGCGAGCCACCTTGAAAAAAAAAAAAAAAAAAAAAAAAATGTATGTATTTTCAAAAAAAAAAATTAATATAAATCAAGTTATTTATTTGTTTATTCATAATCAAAAATTGCAAAATTATTATATAAGAATAATATAAGTAATTAAAATAGACTGCCAATTAGTGTGGCACATAGCTTCCTCGCATCCTATCATGTACTTTATTGTTATATTAACATTACCATTATTGTTATATTACTTTATTGTTATATTGTTTATTGTGTAAAAATTATTAATAGTTTTAGTGATCTTTAACACTTCATAGCGGTGTCGCTGTTGGTTTTACTAAAAAATTGTATTTGGAAACAATGTTTGTCTCATTGAATAAATGAAGTTAGATTTTTTCCCCGACCTAAAATTCCAATTTTAGATTTGAAGTTCACGTTTACGCGAGCGTTGCTCGTGAACGCTTAGACGAATAACGTTGTCCAACAAACTCATCCTGAGAATTGGTAAAATGAACATTTTTACCAAATTTCATAAAAATCGGTCGACATTTACTCAAGTTATCGTCGCACGTTTCATAATTCGTGGACACACAGACCGACAGATAGACAGACAGACAGACACGAGACCAAAAATGTTCCCTGATGTCTGAAACGGATTTCTGTCTTGGAATTTTTAAAATCGGAGGCATAAAAGTTTTTCGTTCTCAAAAGTGAACACAATGCTTCCGTTACCTTCGGAAAGCTCGGAAGCAAAATTAAGAATTATATTAATTTAAAACTTTAGTAAAAGAAGTAAGCTTTGCTTTCCACATATTTTGTGCTTAGTGCGAAGGATGATGTTTGCCATCACATAACAATTTCACATTAGGAGGTAATGATGTTAATTTTATTTTTAAATTAGGTTCGACGTCCAATATGTTTCCATACCTATTTTAAGTAATAAGTAGTGACAAAAGGCATGAAAAATTGTATCGCTTTTTCGTATACTCTTGGATACGCCTTTTGACAGCGCAACCAAAAATTAATTAGTGGTACAGTTTCAAAAACTTTTTTCAGATCGGTTGCGCATGAAATCTCAATTACATTAACAACTTCTTATTCACTAAGATTTAACATTTCTTGCTTTTCAATTTCGACAGAGAAAGGATCTTTAATCCACATATTATTTACAGGAATATCCCGAAAGTAGTCTTTAAAACTATTTATTAGCTCCGAAAGATGTTCTTGAATTAAAACTAATAGTTTCAATTCAAAGTCAGTGACTAGGTGTCAATCAGGTAACCTCGTATGACTCACCTTTTAATTTTTTCTGACGAATTAACTTTATAATGATTTAATTCTACTTATACTACTTTCAAGGTTCGAAATTAAGGGACGAAATATTACCTTATAAAGAAGTTTTTTATTTTTTACCCCTTTGGACACAAAAGAGATTATAGAAACTAATTGTGTTTCTTTATGTAAATCTCCTTCATCATAGTTTGCATGGATTTCAATAAATATATATGTACTTAATGTTTCAAAAGATTTAAAATTTCTTTATTAAATTAATAATGAAACTCCATAAGATAGAATTTTAATATAAATCAAATTATAAATATTAACTACGGGAAACAGACAGAGAAAAATACACTCCAACGCCGGGATTTAAACCACGGGCCTCTATATTTCCAGTATAGCACTCTACCAACTAAGCTACGCAGGAGAATGAGTTTCTCTGACGTTAATGATACCTTGTCCCGAATTTAAGCTTTCAATTTTCCACATAAGTCTTAGAAGTCAACATTAATGACATAGAACTAGACCGAGAAATAACGCTTATAATTAGTACCTGTACCTAGTACAATCAATTAGAAATTCATATTTTACCATTTTGGTAGTATTCAATGAATACTACCAAAATGGTAAAATTAATACTATTCATTCTACAGAAAGATTAAATTTTAATTTAAATCAAAATATAAATATCAATTGTAGAGAAACATCAAAATATAAATATTATTAACTACGGGAAACAGACAGAGAAAAATACACTCCAGCGCCGGGATTTGAACCACGGGCCTCTATATAACCAAGAAGAAACAAATAGTTGTTTATAATTTGATTTAAATTAAAATTTAATCTTTCTGTAGTATGAATACTACCAAAATGGTAAAGTATGAATTTCCATATGATAGGTTTAAATAAAAATATTTATTGAATAATAATTTAATTTTAATTTTTATAATATAACAACGAATTTTTAACCGAAAACATTTTGCTTCCGAGCTTACCGAAAGTAACGGAAGCTATGCGATCGTTCTGAAGAACGAAAAAATTTTAGGTCTCCGATTTAAAAAATTCCAAGACAGAAATCCGTTTCAGAGATCAGGGAACATTTTTGGTTCTGTGTCTGTCTGTCGGTCTGTCGTTCAATTTTTACAAACCAACATATATCTTTAAAACTACTTGTTCAATTTTAATGAAATTTGGGTGGTTGGTCATAATTAGCCCATTGTTGGTCTCATATTAGTTTCAACCTTCTGCGCCTATTTGTTTTTCTTCCACATGCACTCAAACATACATTTATTTACACCTATAGCATCTAAAGTACTTATCTGATTTGAATGAAACTTTTATAGTTTATCGAAAGTAATCCGCAGACAGCCCCAGATTAATTTATCTGTCTACGCTCTTTAACTTTTCCTAATTGGATACTTTAATTCGTGTGAGAAATCAAAACAATTTTGACAGATTAAAAAAATCGGGGGAACAGTTAAACCGATTAGACAATAATGGTTTGTAATAGTACATTACGCGTCGAGTGCGGAAAGTAGCATTTTGCATGCGAGTGTGGAGTTTGCACCCGAGCGACAGCGAGTGTAGTAAAACCACTTTTAAAATTTCGCACGAGTTGCGTACCGTACTTTATCTACGATTGTTAGATTTAAATAATAAATACAGAAAAAAATAAACTTGCTGTATGTAAGTTTGTACCTCTCTCTTGATAAAGATGGCATTTATTCTTGAGTTGTATTTTTTGCCGAATTAATTATTTCTGGATGAGTATTATTCTCTACATTTTCGTCAAAGCCACTTGATTTATTCATTGTTTTTCACTAAAAACTCGATATAAACAGTTACTTTAATAAAAGTATAGCAAATTAGTTTTGTTAAATGTAAACGAACTCGCTAATCGTGCGTAAAGCTGAAGAATTCCTCTTCTTTACCGCGCTAGCGTGGTAAAGAAGAGGAATTCTTCAGAACTATATGAGACGCGCATGCGCAATGAATACAAGTACGTAAATAATCACTTTCTACGCATCTAAACAGAGATATAATGTTTATATTTCGTATCAATCGTAGATAAAAGTATAAAATCAATAAAGTACGTGGATAGGATGCGAGGAAGCTATGTGCCACACCAATTGGCAGTCTATTTTTCATGTTTTTACAATTTGTTTTTGCGACCCGGCAAAATTTTTCTACGACCGGTGCCGGGTCGCGACCCACACTTTGGGAAACACTGAGTCTAGTCCATTAAGGCGGAAATACACATGCTAGTTACTCGCACAAAAACCTACGAGTAGCTCGCAGAGGAGAGCTACTGGCATGTGTATACATCAAATTGCATGCGAGTGAAAAGCATGCGAGTAAATCGCACGGGGTTTGATTTTTGTCTTGCCAGTGGCACGAGTCGAGGGGAAGGGGAACTGATAAGGCACGTGTAAACTGGCCTGCCAGCGCAAGGTTGCTAGTAGCTAGCACGAGTCTTCCTCAGCCCTTCAGTCTTCAGTTGCGTTCCTTCCTTTCGCGTGTGTCTGACAACAACTCATCAACTTTCTCCGGAAGCATTCGCAATTGATTCCTAAAACCATTGACGTCCCCGAACCGCATTTTATTTAGTAGGCACTGACTCACTCCATGTACCTAATTCCCTTCTAGCTATCCAATCTTTACCCACACTTTTCGTGTCTTTTTATTATTTTTCAAATGTTTTAAAACACAGTTCTTTGCAAGTAACAGAACAATCTGGTTAATTTCACTCCGCACCGATACATTCATTAGGTACTTTGAATCAATTAATAAAACTATCAAAATTAATTAAATCAAATACAATTATTTCATAATTTATTCCGGCTAAAAGAAGGCAAGAGACGATTGCCTGTTTCAAAACTAGAACTGTGACTGGAATTTGTATTGTCATGTGCTAGTAGCTCGTACAAGACCGATCATCCGGATGATACTAGCATGCTGTTTCACTGGCAAATGTACACAGCGTCTACAACATGCCAGCTACTGACGTGCTAGTAACTCGCAACTGGCATGCTTTTTTACTAGCATGTGTATTTCCGCCTTTACACCATTAGCCGTATTAGTTGCTTTTCAATTGGGGGAGACATTCTCAAAATTTCGGATGCTACATAACAATAGTTATTTATGTAACTTTTTTTTTTTAATCTTTACTGTTTAACACAACTGCATAATTTAATGTTATAAGTCTGTGTATGGGAGGTAAAGGGCACTATCTCCATTTTTTACGAAATTGAGGTTTTTAACAGTTTCCTATTCATTTTTTCCCCCTTTTTTAGAAGTACAAGGCACTACGTGCTAAAAATAAAACTCACGGATTTAGCCAGTTGGAAAAGGCACTATGAACCAACATGCTGGGGAGGTAAAGAGCACTATTTTGACATGTAGCTATTTACCTCCAGAGAATTAAGAATAAGTTAGCACTATGTCCAGATAGTGCCCTATATCCACTCCACTTAGAGTGAAAGAGCTTCTAGTCTTATCAGAAGGGCCTTGCGCCATACATCATTACAAAAATAATTAAAATAGCTCTCCCGAAAAATTTACAATTTGGCTCATAGTGCCATTATTATATCGTAATAATATAATAATGGTTCAGCATAATTCTTCAATTTAAAAAAGTATTATGTTGACTTGATTGGGCCATAGATCTATAATGCAATATATATAATTAATCATTCTATTAATTATTTGGACAAATTTAAGATTTGTTTTGAACAGCTTGCTATATTAAATAATAATGTGATGTATGAAAATATTATGAAACATTCGTACCCCTGCACTCTGAACCTCTGTGTTGTAACTTTTTATTTTTATTTTTTATTTTTTTTTTAATTTAATTTAATTTTTTTTTTCTCTCTCTGAGAGATATCATTTAGAATTTAGAATATATATATATATATAAAGGTATATTGTTTTTGTAAATGTAATTAGTCTGAAAAAACTATGTTGATGCTTTTCCTGTTTTTTTTTTTTTTTTTTACTTTTAAAGTACAATTTTTATTTAATTGAAAAAAAAAAAAAAAAAAATAAAAAAAAAAAAAAAAATTTACAGAAGTTTAATGGTTTTTTATGTAACTAGGCAGCAAAATGTAATTTTACTGACGAGTGATTAAGTTAGCCTCCGGGCAAGGACAGACAATAAAAATTAACTGCCGAGGCAGGTAATTTACCTAATTAACCTGATTATTTTTACATAATTAATTGCAATGAATCCACGGGTCAGAAATGTTTCCATTGCCGCCTTATTGCATACAATATTTTTTTACGGGTGGCAGAAAAATAAAACTGCTAAAATACCATCGTTAACTATTAACTATGTTATATTAATAAAATAATCACATAGTAACTAAAATTAATTGTTTACCTATTAAAAAAAATGAAATAATATAAAGCTTTGGTATAATAACAATAAGAGAATAGTAAACTGAATCTATGACAACAATGAATCAACAACAAAATACAAAACAAGTATTTATAACAAACAAAACTTCTGAATGAATAATGCATAAAACAATATAAATTATTTTTTTACTAAAACTATTGAAGATATCTTGCAAATATTTTAATTAATGAAGAAAACAAGTAATTTGAGTAAATCAAGAAAAGCAGATGGTCTAATGAAAAATGACTTTAATAATAATATGCATGTTTACACGCATATTATTAATGCAATTAGCCAGTTACTCCGCTTTTCTTTTTTTTAATTAAAGATTTACAAATCATTAATAACTTGTTAAACCGGATTAACAAATATAAACAATAGCACATTAAGCGTCGAGTGCGGAAAGTAGCATTTTGCATGCGAGTGTGGAGTTTGCACCCGAGCGACAGCGAGGGTAGTAAAACCACACGAGCAATGCAAAATACCGTTTTCGCACGAGTTGCGTACCGTACTTTATCTACGATTGTTAGATTTAAATAATAAATACAGAAAAAAATAAACTTGCTGTATGTAAGTTCATATCTCTTCTCTTGATAAAGATGGCATTAATCTTGAGTTGTATTTTTTGCCGAATTAATTATTTCTGGAGGAGTATTATTCTCTACATTTTCGTCAAAGCCACTTGATTAATTTATTGTTTTTCACTAAAAACTCGATATAAACAGTTACTTTAATAAAAAAAATAGCAAATTAGTTTTGTTAAATGTAAACAAACTCGCTAATCGTGCGTAAAGCTGAAGAATTCCTCTTCTTTACCGCGCTAGCGTGGTAAAGAAGAGGAATTCTTCAGAACTATGTGGAGACGCGCATGCGCAATGAATACAAGTACGTAAAGAATCACTTTCTACGCATCTAAACAGAGATATAATGTTTATATTTCGTATCAATCGTAGATAAATTATTTTATAATTATGTTTCTTCATAATGTTATAAGATAAAGATAATGGTATAAACTATTATTACTAACAATAACAATAAACTTCTTGTTGCTTTGGCATCAATATAGTCAGTAACATTTTTCCAGATTTTACTGCCTATGGCCTAGGCAGTAAAATTACATTTTATTCAGCATAAGTTCAATTATTTTGCTGTCGCAAGTAGATAAAATCTTTTCTATTTAAATTCTAAATAACTCTATAGTTAAATTAGCTTTTAAATAATGTGTTAGAAATATTAAAACTGTGTACCAAAATACAAATATACTTGTAACTGTAACAAACTTTACTGTTCTCGGACCGTTTATTTTCTTTCGCATTAATTCTTTTAAGAAATTAGAGAAATCTAATCATTACCATATTTTCCAATTTTTACTTTCTTATGTAAAGAGAAAATATTGTGATGGCGCGAATATTATATTTTCAGATTTTGATAGATTCACTCGTTTTGAGGTCCCCCGAGTCCAAAAAAATGGGTTTTAATAAATGTCTAACTATCTTCTGTGCAAAAGCGTGGAGCCTAAACTATACTGGGCCAATTTTGACGCAATTTGGCATTCATGATTAGAAATATCATAGCCCGAGGAAAAATCAAGAAATTAATTTTAGGTCCAAATTTGGGGCGCTACCCCTAAAAACTCTTTTAAAAGAAAGTGAAAATAATTCCAAGATAAAAAAAACTTTTTATATACTACGTTTTTAAATTTTCTGTTGAATCGTATGTAATGTTGATAATATAATTGTTATTGTTAAATAATATATAATGTTAGTGAAAACAAAATAGTTCCGAATTTATTTACTTCACATAAATGACAACCATCTAAAGAGCTGATCTTAAACCTATAAAAGGACAAATCTTTGTACAACGGATCTCCCCAACACCAAATCTAAAGCGTGCCATCGATATATTTGAAATAATATAAATAATATAATCGATATATCCTGTTTTGCTGTCATTCAATGTTTATCTATCACAAATTTGAGACCCGTCAAAATGAAGATTGCGTAAATATTGGACATGGCAAAACAAATAAAATAACTTGCGGATTTTTCCCGAACTAACTTTCCGAACATCAAAATTTGCTGAAAACCAATTAAATTCTGCTGAAAGATGGCTAAAAGTATTAAAATAATGCATTGTCATCGTATTCTGAGCTATGCTAAAAGTTTCAAATGTCTAGCTATTCGGGAAGTTAGTTAGAAATCGATTTACAGATTTGTACCGGACAAACAAACAAGAAAACAAGAAAGCAAGCTAATAAAAACGTAGTAAATTACTATTTCTCGAAAACGGTTCCGACGATTTGGTCCATTTAAATACGAATCTAACGATATTATAAGCTTTTTCCCGGGAAAAATCTAGTTTACGACATATACTTGGACGAGTCTCGAATCGCAAACTTCGTTAGACGTTGTCACTACATGAAAAAATTCACTCTACCGCCGCCAAAGAAGTTTCACTTAAAAAAATAAATAGAAAGGTGTTTTCTCAACGTTTAACTAATTTTTCATTTTAAGTTTTCTATATTGATAATGCTAGTTAAATTTATCAGATGTATTTATGTAATCTTTTTAGGGTCCGTAGGCAAAACCAAGGACCCTTATATTTTCCTGCGTGTGTCTGTCCGTCCGTCCTGTCGCCTGCTCTCACGGCTACAACTTTCGTCCGATCACTTTGAAATTTGGCATGTATGTGTCTTGTACCTACCCACATATATTAAAAATATAGCGACATAAATTTTTTTTTTAAAAATTAGGGTAAAAAAACTTAAGGGTTAAATTTTTTATATTTTTTTTCGACACCGTGAGGGGTATAATATTAAAGGGTACGTCGAGCTGATTACAAAAATATATAATTCTTTGGTTATAACTTTGATAGGGCGAGCGTAGGCGAGTTTGAAGAGGGTGTGAAACGTGTCTTCCCCCCCCCCCCTCTCTATCTCGCTTATGTGAAGTGCGAAAAATCTGAAAAAATTCCTGAACATTCTTCGACCAAAAGTAAAGATACCACTTTTTGGAAATTTCGAAAAAAAATATTATTTTATTTTTTATTGACAAAATAGGTTTTTTTTTATAATAATGGTCTTTTCCGTGTATTTATATGGTTGTAGTCCGGTTCAATGGCAAAAAAAAAAAACTTTATCAGAGTGTGTTTTGAGAATAATAGACCCTTAGGATAGTTCAAAGTAAGTTTTTAGCATTTTAAAAAAACACTGTTTATACACTTTATAGTTAAACACTTTTCAGTGTGGCCTACGGACCCTCACTGTATGCTGACTAGCACACCAGTTTATTATTCCTTGAACATAACTGTTTACTTCTTACTGCTAAATGCAACATGAAATATTATGTTCTCTGTCTGTTTTCTACCTCCTTACTGTGTAGATAACATTAATCTTCTTTTGCTATGTATTATAAATTTATATTGTTTTTGTCTTTTTACAAGGAATCTTACTTCAATCTTCATTTATGATTAATATTTTATATTGGTCCAAATGTTTTTAAATATTAAATTTTTTTTAGTTTCCAGTAAATTTATCTTTTTTAAGCTAGAAAAAACCTTTATTTGCATACATTACTAATTAGCTTTTCTAACTTATATATAATTCTTGATTTTGAAGTTATAAGATTTTCAACATATTTTGTTAAACGGAAAACTAGTTGAAATTTATCGGCTTTATAGTTCCAAGAGCTTCATTATGCAAATTAAATTTGTATAATTTGGGTCATTAAATTTGACGATAACTTTATTCTGGTGTTCATTAGTTTTAAATTACTTATTTTAAACATTTAATTTAATCTCTAATAATTTTTAAATTAGCTATCATAGTGAAATTTTTAATATTTGAATGTTTAAGATTAAATATTTCTTGCTTAAACGTCTTTTAAGCGGTTTTTAAAGTAATTATAAAACGGTGCTACCTCTATAATCACTTTTTCACCTCATCTTCCCCCAAACAAAATTTAAAAAATTTTAAACATGAATCTTTCTGTGTGTACATTATATTGTCAAATGAGCCTAGATGTGAATGACCGGAGTTTTCCAAGACTCAATTAAACAAATAATACAGAAATAAATATTCATTTATCTCCAGTAGGGAAAAAAGTTATTTTTTTTATTGAAGCGACTTGTAATTATTGAAGCGAGCGTAAGCGAGCTTCACACATTTAACGAAATATGCATCTTGTCTGTCTGTCTGTCTGTCTGTGTGTAACGTTTACGTGTCCGACGATAACTTGAGTAAAAGTTGACCGATTTAGCTGAAATTTGGTATACATGTTCCTTTTATTAATACTCAGGCTAAGTTCGTTGGACAGCGTGATCCGTCCAAGAGTTCGCGCGCAATGCTCGCGTAAACGTGAGCTTCAAATTTAAAATTGGAATTTCAGGACGGGAAAAAAATGTATCATCACCTATTCGATGAGACGAACATTTTTTTCAAATAACATTTTTTAGTAAAACCAACTACGACTCTGCTATGAATTAATAAAGATCGCTAAAACGACGTGATACAAGCAGTAGTATTTGAGTAATGAAGTGATACATTTAGAATAATTGTTTAAAAGCTATTGCGGGTGGTTAAGATTTTTATAGTCGTGATACGTGTAGGTTTGTTTAGGAAGTAAAGCTTTGTACCGAGTACCCCCACACTGCCCTCGTCCACTTATCTGCAACTATGACATTAATCATGATTAGCAAATTTCAATATTCAGTATTTTATTGCAATACGCTCGCTTTAATGATAGAGCCACGCGATGCCTAGTTTACAAAGCAAACATTTTGTATGCATGCATAGGCTGAATCTGATAGCTGAAGCGAGCGTAAGCGAGCTTCACACATTTAACGAAATATGCATCTTGTCTGTCTGTCTGTCTGTCTGTGTGTAACGTTTACGGGTCCGACGATAACTTGAGTAAAAGTTGACCGATTTAGTTGAAATTTGGTATACATCTTTCTTTTACTAATACTCAGGCTAAGTTCTAATTTAAAAATGAAATTTCAGGACGGGAAAAAATTTTATCATCACCTATTCGATGAGACGAACATTTTTTACAAATAACATTTTTTAGTAAAACCAACAGCGACACCGCTATGAATTAATAAAGATCGCTAAAACTATTAAAGCGGACCTAAACGTTTATAATAGAGAAAACAACCTTTTTACCGATATCTTACGTTCTAACGTAACGATTTTAATAAAACTTCATATACACCATCTAATTCACAATTGGATCAGGCATGCAAAATTTCAATTTGATCCATGCAGTAGTTGCGTTGTAGCAAAAAGATACATTTTATAATAATTGAAAAGGAGATGGTGTGGTTAGAGGAATAGTAAGAATGCAGGGTGGTACTACTAGCCGCTGTACTACTACTATACCCATTATCTATCAACTCATCATGATTCATGATTATCTATTTTTTCAATATTCAATACATATTTATTACTTTACGCTCGCTTCAATGATAGAGCCACGCCATGCCTAGTATTTAAATAATTTGAAGCGAGCGTCAGCGAGCTTCTTACATTCAACGAAATATGCATCTTGTCTGTCTGTGTGTAACGTTTACGTGTCCGACGATAACTTGAGTAATAGTTGACCTTTTTAGTTGAAATTTAGTATAGATGTTCCTTTTACTAATACTCAGACTAAGTTCGTTGGACAGCGTGATCCGTCCAAGAGTTCGCGCGCAATGCTCGCGTAAACATGAGCTTCAAATTTAAAATTGGAATTTCAGGACGGGAAAAGATTCTATCGCCATCTATTCGATGAGAAGAACATTTTTTTCAAATAACATTTTTTTGTAAAACCAACAACGACACCGCTATGAATTAATAAAGATCGCTAAAACTATTAAAACGGACCTAAACGTTTAAAATAGAGAAAACAACCTTTTCACCGATATCTTACGTTCTAACGTAACGATTTTAATAAAAATTCATATGCATCGTCTAAAGTACAATTGAAACAAGTATGTAAAATTTCAACTTGATATTTAAACAGTAGTATTTGAGTAATGAAGTGATACATTTATAATAATTGTTTCAAATCTACTGGGGGCTGGTTAAGATTCTCGTAGTGTATTATATAGGTTTATCTAGGAAGGTGAGCTTTGTACCGAGTACCCCCACTCTACTCCACACAGCCCTCTTCCACTTATCTTCAACTATAACATTCATCATGATTTAATTTCAATATTCAGTATTTCATTGCAATGCGCTCGCTTCAATGATAGAGCCACGCGATGCCTAGTATATATACATATCGAGAGCTGTAGTACCAGGGATGTATGTATGTATACATAAAGCTTTATCCTATTTTTTTTAAAAATAAATCCTTTGTAAATGTATTGTGTTACTCAAATAAAGGAGTTTCGTAAATAATAATTCTAAAATAAAGCTATTGTAGTAATACATATTACTATTTTCTTGTTTGTTTGTTTTTCATATATTAGTAATGCATACCTTTTTGTATTGTAATGGTTTCTTTTGTCGTTGGTTTTACCAACGAAACCCTAAAAACGTATAAATTGTTTTTTTTTTTTTATGTAAGAACAGTTTTCCTTTTAATATGCTATACTTTATCGTCCTTCACCTTAGCCTTTTCAGGCTTATAGCACTTCCCTTAGTCGCATACGTCACATTTTTAGAGGGAGGGCATCTCTCCCTAGCAGTCAAGTAGAAGAGATTCAATTTAAAAATCCTTGAAGGTACATAATTTAATAATGACAGTGTGTTTCAATTATTTTTTAATTAACCTTGTTTGAAACATCTGACTCGTGTCAGATATGTCGAGGGCCAACAACACAAAAACAATCATTTATATTATAAAAAAAAGTTCAAAAAGAGTTCAAACTACTGAAAGAAAATTCAAAATACTAATATTGTGTCCCTTATAATGCAAACTACAGAGAAATCAGGTTTTTTTTTTTTTTTTTTTTTTTTTTTTTTTTTTTTTTTAAATTGAATTGTTTTCTTAATAAATAAAATTACTCGTTTCAAAAACTAATTAGGTAAGTTTTAAAACAAACTCATTTTTACTTTTCCTCACAACCTATAGTAGAAAAAGTATTGTTTTCACCAAACATTTTTTTTTCGAGATTTCAACGGAATTATCCGTTTTAGGTGTTTCTAAGACCTCCTGACTGGTTTTCAGCATGACGTCTGTATGTATGTATGTATGTGTATTATCATCGTAGCGCCCAAGGTATTTAGCCTAGAGATTTGAAACTTGGCAGAAAAATCAGTCCTTAACTGTAGTGGTGCCGCCCGGAAAATCAACTTTTTCCGCCATCTTGAACCCAGTTTTCTGAGTCAGCAAACATTTTAAAAAATCGTAATAAATCGATTATGGTCCTGATCGAGTTGAAATTTAGCACGAATGTACCTCTCAGTATGAAAAACAAGCCCACCAAATTTCAGTGTGATATTGGCCGCCATTTTGAAGTTTTGAATTTTGAAACTTTGACGATTAATAATACCGAAAGTATAAATAGGTTTTTGACACATAGGATATCGTTGGAACCGGACAAAATTAAGGAACAAATATAAAAAAACCTGATAAAATTCCATTAATTAGTTTTAAAGTTATAAGCGAATATAATTATTTATTAGTGCGATAATTTTGATGACGTCAAAGTTTGTTTACATCTGTCAAAATACCGCCAAACTTCAAATAATTAAATAAAACAGGTATTAAAAATACGATTTTTTTAAAGAATGATACGTCCAATGCTGCTTCGCAGCAGGAGAGGCCACTTTAGTGGCCTCTGAAGTGAGGAAAATTTGAAAATTGAAATTTGATAATTGAAAATTTTTGAGTAAAATTTAAAAGTAGAATGATTTGTAAGTTGGCTGTAGGGGTACCCTTTAATCATTTAATCTTAAAGCTATGGATCCTTTCAGGGTAGTACGAACAGATAAAACAAGAGTTTTACATCGGCAACGTTTAACGTTACAAGACAATAAGAGCAATAGATTCTTAAATTTTAGATCCTTTCATCCTGCACATCAAAATACAAATACTGCTAGCAACCTTATAAAAAAGGTTATTTCTCTTACAGATTCCAGACACCTAATTACAGTTAAAACCAAAATTTTTAATAAATTAATAGATAATTTTTACCCCTTATATGTCATCAAAAAGTTTTGGTACAATCACACAAACCCTTACCATATTAACAATAACAATGAGAACACCAGGATAGGAAATAGTACAAGGAGACCCACAAAACACGTTAGCATGCCTTATATAAAAGGTTTATCTGAAAAAGTTCAAAATTTAATGGTTAAGTTTGATTGCCCTGAAATAAAATTCGGTTTTAAACCCCTTAATAAAACAGGAATCATGTATCACAACCTTAAAGAAAGACAAAATACATTTCGAACAGTCCATAGGCACTATATATGAAATACCATGTGGACAATGTATTAAATCATATATTGGTGAAAGCAGTCAACTTATTATTCATAGAATTGATCAACACAAGTATGACCAGAGTAAAGGTAACTCTAACACGGCCTTATCCAGTCATACTTTGGCTACCAAACACAAATTTTTGTTTGAAGAGACTAGGATAATAGGGAGGGAGACTAAAACGAACTGGAGGAAAATGATGGAAGCATTAAATATCGCCATCAAATCCGACAAGACAGTTAATATTAAAACTGATTCACGGTCTCTTAACAAATATTACAGTGGGATATACTATGATTATTCAAATAAAAATTCCCGCCATGGACAACTGGCAATGCCTCCCTGATTACAGTTTGGACTATAGTTACGTTTATTATTAGTTTCATGTTTTAATTTGTAATTTTTAATCTGATCACTGTTCAAGTAGTATTTCTAAATCATATTCTTAACTCGTAAGTACATTGTGATTGTCATTTTTTTGTTATAAACTTTTTAAACCAAATACTGATGTAAACTTACCTAATGATAAGAGAAATGATAAGAGATATCTTGTATCACTTCTCCCATGTTTTAATGTATCTGTGATAACTTCATATTAATGTTTTAAATACTGTTACCTTTGTTAATTTAATTTATTTAATTGTTACCAAGCATGTTTGTGATATTTGTGTGTAATTTTAAGTATTCGAAGGAATGAATTTGACGGTGGAACCTTACAATTCCTATTTACGATTTTTCTCTCTATTTTTGACTTCACTTACTCAAGTGTAAACTGCAAGGTAGGAATTATTAAATATCTAGTACTTATAATATATGTATCTTCTTGGACATCAATTTATTGTAGTTAAATAAAATTGTTTTTTAGGCTTGAAAATGGCCGGCTAGGCCGAAACGTTGCCGATGTAAAACTCTTGTTTTAATCTGTTCGTACTACCCTGAAAGGATCCATAGCTTTAAGGTAGAATGATTAATGCAATACATATAAGTAAAAAGTCATTTATAAGTATCTTTATATTATATGACACAATCAATTAATAAACTTAAATTAATCCACACTGGTGACATAATTTAAAATTATCTATAACTTTCTAACCACTATATATAAACGTTAAAAGATTACTTACAAAATTTACAACAACTCAAAAAAATATTAATCTTTCTCTTTTTTACTTTCTCATATAAAGAGAAAGTATTGTAATGGCGCCAAAATTCGATTTTGAGATTTTCATGGATTTACATGCTTTGAGATCTCTTGAGTCTCTCGTCTATACAGACGCCTGGAGCCTAAACTGCTGGGCCGATTTTACCGAAATTTGGCATACATGTTCAGAAAAAGAAAAAAAAAGAAAATAAAAAATAAAACGAACCCCGAGGCGAAATCGAGAAATGATGTTTAGCTCCAAATTTGGAGGCCCCCAAATACTTTACCCCCTCTGAAAAATATGAAATAAAAATATAATATATATCTCGAAAACGGTTCCGACGATTTTGATAAAAAAAATTCTAAAATGTAGTCCATTTAAATTCGAAGCTAATGATATAAGCCATTTTCCCGGGAAAAATCAAGTTCCTGAGAAAATAGCTTTAAACGTAGACGGAGAGAGGGTTCGATTTCCGGCCGAGAAGAAGTTTTTTTCATGAAAAAATTTGATGAAATGTTCAATAATAATTAAATGTACATACAGAAACTAATATTGTGTAAATTGAAAACATTGGGCTTATTAATCATG
Organism: Gerris lacustris; assembly: GCA_951217055.1. Taxonomy (NCBI): domain Eukaryota; kingdom Metazoa; phylum Arthropoda; class Insecta; order Hemiptera; family Gerridae; genus Gerris; species Gerris lacustris. The sequence goes on along the minus strand of OX578277.1, from coordinate 105,715,435 downwards.
AACTCGTAATTGAGAAGTTTTTCTGAGTTGTCTTGGACCGATTTTTTTGCTCCAAATAAGCAGAAACTCCCATTTCAATATTGTGATCTGAAATAATTTATACACACCGACTATTTATGTTTAGTTAGCCAGTAACATAATTCATTTAAAGATAATAATTATTTGATAATGAAAGTTTAATTATTTGATCATAAAAGTTATTATTGTTATTATGTGTTGTTACAAGTGTCTTTTTTTCTGTTCTGGTTAATTTATTTATTTATTTCTGTTGCCTTGTACCCATTCCATTGTGTTATAAACTAGTGCCATCCTTTTCCACTCGTGTTTCTCAAGTGTTGTTCGGATCCACAAGATTTCCTCATTTCAGCATTCCAGTAAATCATTATTGGTCTTCTTTTTATCTAGGTACTACTTACAACTCACAGCATGTTAGATAACGTAAAGTAAGAAAACATTATTAAATCTATTTCTACATTTAATTATTCTAATAAGGATACGTCTACTTAGGGCAGCAAAGTAGGGGAGCAAACTGATTTAGGGCAGGAAAATTTAATTGTACTGCCTGGACAGTAAAATCAGAAAAATGTTACCACCTAGGCAGCAAAATTTTTACTGTAATAATGTTGGCAATATACCTATATATATAAAATTAAAGTTTTGTCTGTACATTGGTCAGAATTGAAAATTTTTTGGATACTTTTTCATTTTAGACATTCCAAAAACCGAATCCGGTCCTAACTTTTTTCGTGTATGAATGTGTGTCTGTCGCCCCAGTCAGACTTTATAGGCGCAAAACTGGCTAAATGAAATCGATTAATTTTTTTTCAGGGGTGAGCGCAAACATGTTACGCAATTTGTAGGCTTGGTTTCATCTAAAAATATTGAGTAGAACCAAAGTTATTAACAATTTTATAAAAAAAAGTATATAAAACATAACCTAAAAAAATAGGTTGACTCGCCGTAAACAAACCCCACAGACTCGCAATTATATTATTACTTTACTACTATTATTATATACTTCTAGACCACCTAGAGACTTGCGGTTTTTTGCGTTTGGTCGGAAATTGGCCTAAGCCCATTGAAAAAATCCGAAAAGTTAAAAAATATACCCCCCCCCCTAAAAATTAAAGATGGCGGACGCACTTTAAAGTTTTTTTAGAAGCTTATTGTGGCTAAACGGTAAGTTGTATCGACAAGCTGATTGCGCCAGCGGTAGCTAATTTTTAAAGATCTACAACTTTGGACCTATGACTTTTTGTCGTACCTTTATCGGTTCTACCTTAAATAGAGCTAAATTTAATTTTTTGTAAAAACAAATTGACTTTGAGCTCTTATGGCGTCCGCAATTGATGACCGATTTAATTTCTGATTGGAGTGCTTAAACCTCACACTAATGCTCTTTAAATCGAGTATTTATTATTTTATTAATTGTTTCTAGAACTAGAGATTAAATATTTGCTGGTGCAACTGCCGTATTGAATGAAGAGGCTGGTAATTAAATAATGCACCATCATTGATGATGATTGTTCAATGACTTCCCAGTCTAATTAAAGCAGTCCGAGCAGTCCCAGTCTAATTAGCATTGTTAGTTATTACTATATTACTTAGTTTCTACTGGCTATTTTTAAAATATATAGATGGAATCCAAACTATGATTTGGAGAGTATTATATTCTTAATAATGGAATTAATGATGTGTAATATAGTCCTGTTTTATTCCTAGAAGGATTTGGAAACAAAACTATTTAGGAATTTAATTTAATTGCTAGGCCTACATGATTATAGGAAACACAGCCACTAATACCTAGCAGGAGCCCTGCGCGGAGCGCGGGGTTAAAGCTAGTATATATATATATATATATATATATATATATATATATCCCTATATTATAGTTTAATGAGTAAACTTTAATTAATAACTTTTTTATTTATATAATAATTTGTTTATACTTATTAATCCCGTTTAAAAAATAGTAGGTCTTCGATTAAAAAAAAAATCTGCGGAGTAACTGGCAACCCTGCAGCTTCAAGTGAACATTCATAATTATTGAAGTTAGATTCTAGATTAGACCAGCAGCTTTTCTTGACGAGTCTTTTTTATTACTTTCCTTAATTTATTAAAATTTTTGCTAGATATTATATTCTTAGTATAAAAATAAATGAATATTTTAATTGTTTTATATGCATTAATTGATTCAGAAGTTTTGTTTGTTATTAATGCGTGTTTTGAATTTGTTGTTGATTCATTGTTGTTATAGATTCAGTTTGCTATTCTCAATTATTTTTATTATTCCAAAGCAAAGCTTCTTATTATTTGCTTTCTTACTTTAGTAGTAGTAGTAGTCTAGTACTTCCTACTAGACGGGTAGGACGAACCACTTGTTCGAACCTCGCACCTCGCAATCAGGCCTACAGTGGACCCATTTTACTTCCCCGTGGTGGAGAGTTCCAGCTACTTCACACATCATACATTTGTACATTGTACCGCCGAAGCGAGTATGATGTGGTCATTAGTAAGCTATAATATGAGCGTGCTTCAAAGTGTAGGGGAAGAGGACCCCTCAGGGGGTCCCCTCGCCCTACTCCGACCGCGATTCATAGATGTATTCAGTGTATCATGGCCCGGGATCGAACCCACGACCTCGAGTTGCCTCGACTCAGTAATAGCTGCGCGGTGTCTTTACCACCTAGGTCACCCTGGCTCCCTTTTCTTACTTTAAGTAAATAATTTATTTTAGTTGTTATTATATAATTAATATACATAGTTAATAAATATAATAAGATTGTATTTTAGAAGTTTAATTTTTCTACCGCATGTAGATAAAATATTGTACGTAACAAACAAGGCAGCAAAGGAAACATTTCTGCCTCGTGTAATAAATACATTGTTAGCCTCGGCTGTTACTTTTCATAGCCTGTCCTCGTCTTGGGCTCGGAGGCTAATCTCATCACTCGTCAGTAAAATTTTCTTTTGCTGCCTAGTTACATAAATAACTATTTACTTTCATATATTGTTTTCATTTTTTTTTTATTCAATTCACTTTTTACATGTTTAATTTCTATTTTATATCGTGAAAGCACCAAAATCAGTCTATTTTTCCGTCTGTTCAGTTTTCTTGTAAATAAAATAGGTTCATCATTTATATAAAATTGAGTTGTATCCTAATGGTGACGACTCACTCCGAAATTATTTTTTGGTCTTCAAATAGACATAATAACTTATCTAAATAAATATTAAAATCTCGAGATTTTACTGTAATAACTTATCTAAATTAATTTTACTTTTTTCTAAGTATAAAATTACGCCCGTTGCCACGGGCTTAACGGCTAGTTTTTATATAATCAAATTTTAATAATTGGATATAACTATTGATATATTTAGTTATCTCGTTTATCTGTCTGTCTGTTTATTCGCATATATCTGTCCGTCTGTTCAGTTATCTTGTAAACAAAATAATTTAATATGTATAATCAAAGTTGAACAATTAGATATAATTGATAGTTAGTTATCTCTTGTGGAAGATCAACTGATTGTTTATTTAACACTAAAGATTTAATTTTAGAAAGAGTTAGAACAATAAAACTAACTGCGTTTATATTATAAGCTAGGGAGGTACATTGTTGTCGATGTATCAGATAAAAAACCATCGATATTGGAGTTTCGATGTATCGGCACGGTAACGGTAACGGAGTTTCGATATGTCGATATTGACCCAAAGAAAAATCGAAATAAAAAATATCGTCTTTCTTTGCATTCATTTTCTTTGTTCGAGGTAAAATTTTGGAAGACCAACGACCTTTTTTTTTTAATTGTCGGGTTGAGAGGTCGATTTTGGAAAACATAGTTGGGTTCGATATAAAAGAAATCGTTGTTTATAGCTATATCGATGTTTAGCTATCGATATCCCAATCCTACTCCTTTCAAGCCTTTTTCTTTAATAAAAATTGCTATGCTAGAAAAATCACTACCTATTCCGTCATTCATGCAGCGGTCATAGCGTTAGATTGGAAAAAATCTAATTCGTTTCCAATGTGTGAATGACATTTCAACGATGTTTTGCTTGTGTGGGTTCCTCTCGATTGCCCCAGAATCTTCATCTATATCAGTCTCTATAAATAAGATTCCAAATGATTATTTCAGCTTGCAAGACAACCAATATTAGGTCAACTAATTATTCTACGCCTACTATCAGGTCTACTAATTACTATTAGGTACAAATTACTAATAGTTCAAAATGAAAATTAGGTCGATATTTTCGATAAGGTGAGCAAACACCCTTTATGTTACTAGCTGATTTTATTATTCTTGTAATTTTGATAGAGTTCAAAATTTTATTAAGTTCGAAATAAAACTGTAGATTTGAATTCAAAGCTAACCAACTTACAGGCACTCTTCTTTATATGTATGTATTATTTATTATTATTATACAGTAGAATCTCGATAGTCCGATCTCCGATATAATCCGAGGTTCCAATAATCCGAGTTAAAAGAGAGTTCATGGAAAGAAGGTTCAAAGAGCGGGTTCCCTGAATTAATCACAATTAGGACTGGACAGTATTAGTAGAGATGGATCCGTATGATTTCATGGAATTCCTTTCCTGTGTCAGCAGCTGTGTTTACATTCTAATTCAGGGAAACCTATGAATTTATTTCTTTTTCTTCAGTTTCAAGTTAGATCTTTAACTGAAAGTATATTGTAAAATTTTTATATTGAGTAAACGAAAACATACCGAACTTCCTTTAGCTGTGAAATTAGATTCGTTTTTGGGTATAGACAAAGGTGTGTCACTGAGAACAATGCCAAAAGAGTTAGGTATGTGTAACAGTGATCGGAAATTAATACCTATTAAAATAAAGTAATGTTTTTTCTCTTAAAAATACCTAAGCAAATATATATACAGGGTGTTTCACGATAAATGTTAAAAACTTCGGGAGGTGATTCTACACCCCAAATGCAACAAAAAATCTCCTCTTGACCCCTGTCCGATTCTCAAGTATAAGGGAGTTATTTCGGTTTTTCTGGTTTTTCTGTAAAACTCGAGTTTTCTTCATAAAAATGGTCATATCTCCCACACTGTTGGTCCTGAAGCAAATTTGAAACAACCATTGAAAAGCTCATTAAATTTCCAATAAGAATGCAAACCTTAAGGGTTTCTAAATACATTTCTAATCATTTCAATACAATCGAAATTGGAAAAGTTTCTAAAACTCGGAAAATTTTATTTGTGTTAAAAGCAAAAACAATTCTTCAGCCTTAGCCTGGCAAATTTCACCAAAACTTCCCCTTTTAATAAGCTTTCCAACGATATACTCCACTTCGTGATTCCGTAAAAAATTGGTAGAGAAATTCAAGTTAGAACGCGAAAAAACGTGCGGTAGAGGCAGAACGGGGAAGCTAGAGGAGGGTTACAAACCAGCAATCCACAAGCATTTCCCAAGATAACTTTCGAACGGTTTGCACGTGAGATTCCAAATTTGACACTAAAACACGCCCAAAACAGGGTTTAGTGGAAGTGGTGGAAATTTAAACTTGAAAAACGTTGAAAAAATGAAAAAAATAGTGGTTTTCAAATAATAATGGAATTTGGTGTCACGTTGTTTGAGTTTATTCATTCTGGATCGGTGAAATTTTTAATAGTGGTGTTTAAATTTGAACCACTTACACTAAACCAATTTCTCTGGCCAACGAAGTCGGTGGTGTTTCGGGCGTGTTTTTGGTCGAATTAAGAATCTCCATTAGACCCTTTTTGGGACTTCCACAGACTCTAGGAGGGAATAACTATTTACGTTTACTTCAAAGTGATCTGCATGGACTCCTTGAGGACTTACCATTACAAAAAAGACAGCAATTGTTCTTTTTTATCATGATAGGGCACCAAATTCCATTATTATTTGAAAACCACTATTTTTTCAACGTTTCAAGTTTAAATTTCCACCACTTCCTCTAAACCCTGTTTTGGGCGTGTTTTAGTGTCAAATTTGGAATCTCACGTGCAAACCGTTCGAAAGTTATCTTGGGAAATGCTTGTGGATTGCTGGTTTGTAACCCTCCTCTAGCTTCCCCGTTCTGCCTCTACCGCACGTTTTTTCGCGTTCTAACTTGAATTTCTCTACCAATTTTTAACGGAATCACGAAGTGGAGTATATCGTTAAAAAGCTTATTAAAAGGGGAAGTTTTGGTGAAATTTGCCAGGGTAAGGCTGAAGAATTGTTTTTGCTTTAAACACAAATAACATTTTCCGAATTTTAGAAAATTAATTTGTTTTCCAATTTCTATTGTATTGAAATGATTAGAAATGTATTTAGAAACCCTTAAGGTTTGCATTCTTATTGGAAATTTAATGAGCTTTTCAATGGTTGTTTCAAATTTGCTTCAGGACCAACAGTGTGGGAGATATGACCATTTTTATGAAGAAAACTCGAGTTTTACAGAAAAACCAGAAAAACCGAAATAACTCCCTTATACTTGAGAATCGGACAGGGGTCAAGAGGAGATTTTTTGTTGCATTTGGGGTGTAGAATCACCTCCCAAAGTTTGTAACATTTATCGTGAAACACCCTGTATATATATATAAAAAATACACTGAAATCTTTTGTACCATGCGCACTAGAATATTTCCTCATAATCATAAACTTATCCTTGAAATTTCGTGTGCGTATTATAGGCGAATTTTCCTGAAATTTCAACCTTAAATTTAGCCTGCATAATTATACGCGAGAGAGTATTATATATATGCGAGATTTTAAGTAATAGAAATAAGGCAACGTGGTAATTACATAATCCAGTTAATTTCATTAAAATAAGATTTATAATTTAACATTAGCACAAATTAATTATTGCTTTAATTAAACTCATGAATTAGATTAAATGAGATAATTGTCTTCACCAGTAAGTTGCTTATTTGATTAATAATTAAAATTAATGTGATTAATATAAAGATTACATTTTTGTTCTTTAGAGTGTTAGCGTGTTATGTTCAAGATAAATCTAAAGTTAACAACTTTAATACATTGTTATTTTTATTTTCTCACGACTTAAGCGCAGTAATAATTATTATTTTAATTATGTTTGCATTATTTTTTTTCTTTTATTTCTACAGTAGATAAAATTGTTGTGAAGGTTTTTTCCTTGTATCGTTGAAATCTTATTATTTATTTCATTGTATGTAATATCTTAATTATGTATGTATATATTTATTATTTTTAATTCATTATGTGTTATTAAAAATCCATTTAGTCTTAATAACTTACTGTTATTTACTAGTTTGATTAGATTAAATGTATTATCAGTAAAACTTTGCTTTAGTGAACACCTCTTGTGTGATTAAAAGTGTCCACTATTGGGTAACATCCGTTGTATACAATATTAGGAGATCAGCTTAATTTAATGATACTCTTTCGTACTTACACTGATACTCTTCACTTACATTGACCCTCTTTCACTTACATAATATTAGGAGATCAGCTTAATTTAATGATACTCTTTCGTACTTACACTGATACTCTTCACTTACACTGACACTCTTTCCCTTACACAATATTAGGAGATCAGCTTAATTTAATGATACTCTTTCGTACTTACACTGATACTCTTCACTTACATTGACACTCTTTCACTTACATAATATTAGGAGATCAGCTTAATTTAATGATACTCTTTCGTACTTACACACACTGATACTCTTTTACTTACACTGTCACTCTTTCACTTACACAATATCTGGGTATTTCAATAATTAAAATGTAATAAATTATAAGTATTTTTGGTCTAATTATTTTTATATGAAGGCTTTGAAAACGAAACTATTTTGTCATTTCATTTAATGACTTGGCCTATATGATAATTACTACATGTTTGTTACATGATAATGCCTACTTGATAGTACACGAGTATATTAGCACTGTTTTCTAGCATGAAGTGTGGAGTTTAGATATTTTAGGTTAGAAAAATAATTTTAATGTTTCGTAACAATAGTTGAGAACTCGGACGCGGGGCGTCTCGCAACTTTTTGTTACCAAATCTGCCGCCAAGATGACGGCAGATATTAAGTTAAAATATAAATCAATTATTTATCTTATAGAAAGGTATAATTGGTGGAAGTTTCAGCTCAATCAAATAGTAAAACATAAATAGAAATAGTTCCGAACTTAAACTTTGCGTAAAAGTTTCGAAGTTCAGAAGTCGATAGTTGTCAAAATGGCGGCAGATATCAGAACGAAATTCAATAGAAATGTTTTCTTAGAAAGAGGTATAATTGTTGCAAATTTCAGTGTATTAACAATTTTTTTAAAATTGTTAATACACTGAAAACATTTAATAATACAGAAAATTTTGCTGACTCGGCCAAATGGGTTATTGATGTCACAAATTTTTTATTTTTAATAAATGTAAGGACTGATTTTGGTTTTAAGTTTTAACTGTGTAGCTTAAAAACTGTGGGAGTTATTTGTGACAGAGACAGACATCCAGCAAAATAACACTCAAATAGTCTTGAAAACGCTCAAAGCGGATAATTCTGTTGATTTCTCGGTTTCGAATTTTTTTTGGGTGAAAATAATACTTTTCCTTTAGGTAAGGAATTGTACAAAAAAAACAAGAAAAATAACACACTCTGTAGCGAAGCAACAGATGCCAGCAAGTTTATTTATATTATAACTTAATGAATAAATAAGGAAAAACAGTAAAAATACTAAAATGTTAAGTCCTTTAAAAGGTATACTTTAAAGATCTAAGGCAGCCGAATTTTTACAAAATGTTTATCCATTACGGATATTTCGCTACCTTATAAAGCTGTTCGCTATTTACCCAAGCGACAGCCCGTTAAATTACCAAATGAAAGGACTTTCTACCAACAGATTATTTTCCTCCATTTCCTCGAAGCAAACAAACTTAAATGTTATATAAACTTTTACTTTTAAGTGTTGAATTAAGTGGGGACTTAATGTAAAAATAGACTGCCGATTGGTGTGGCACATAGCTTCCTCGCATCCTATTCACGTACTTTATTGGTTTTATGCTTTGACTAGCCATTATTGTCAAAATTGTTTTGATTTTTTACATGAATTAAAAGTATCAATTTAGCAAAAGTTAAAGAGTGCAGACGGTTCAAATTAATCTGGGGCTATCTGCGGGTTACTTTCGATGAACTGTAAAAGTTTCATACAAATCAGATTAGTACTTTTGAAGGTATAAGTGTTATTAATGTTTGTTTGTGCGCATGTGGAAGAGAAACAAATAAGCGCATAGAATGTTGAAACTTATATGGGACCAACAGTGACCTACCATCAAAATTTTATTAAAATCGGACGTGTATAGTTTTTAAGATATGTTGGCTCGCAAAAATCGAACGACAGACAGGCACGGAACACAAAAATGTTCCCTGATGTCTGAAACGGATTTCTATCTTTGAACTTTTGAAATCGGAGACCTAAAAATGTTTCGTTCTTCAGAACGATCACATAGCTTCCGTTACCTTCGGTAAGCTCGGAAGCAAAATGAAATTAAATCTGAGATTTCTGAAACATCGAAAAGCGAAACATTAAAATCATTGAAAATATATATCGTTTTTCTTGTTGTTGCAATAGTTATTTAAGCACCTAGGGAGTAAAGTAAGCCATTATTCCCTGAGCGAAAAAAGTTGGTTCTTGAGGCGAAGCCGAAGGAACCATGGTCCCTAAATCCCGAGGCGAAGCCGTGGGAATTAGACTCTTTAATTCCCAAGGCGCAGCCGAGGGAATAACTCTAATTAGCTCCCGAGGCGCAGCCGAGGGAGATAATTATCGCGAGGGGAATAATGGCACTTTACTCACGAGGTGCATACAATATTTTACTCCAGTAGAGATTATATACACATTTTCGTCCATTGCACAGTTTTTATTTATTATTTTAATAAATAACAATAATTATTAAAACTTTTAATAGCAGATATAAGAGATTCAATATTAAAAACAAATAAGAATTGGAATTAAACTCAAATAGAAGGTTATTTAGATGCAGGTTATAATGTTGTAAACAAAGATAAACATGGTCAAAAAAGCGCAGTGCCTGATTTCAAATACTTCATTACATTAGCCATACATTTTCTACTATTTATAAAATAATTAAGTTGCAATCTTTACTTTTTTGCCCTACTTTACTTTTTTCCCCTACTTTTACTTTTTCTCCCTACTTTTTGAGTTCAGGGATGAAAAGACCTGTTTTAGTCCCTCTAAATTAATTCAAAATCATAACTTTTTTTCCCTACTGGAGATAAAAAAATATTTATTTTTCATTAGATGATATATTGTTATAACATTTAATTAATTGTGATCTGTTTCTTCGAATTACTAGACATCTATAAAATGCCCTTTTTTTAATATGTTTAAGAAAATAAAAAAAATAGCTAAGATTAAAGATGAAATAGTGTCTGGTTTTTGAAAAATATATAGTGTGTGTGTGTGTTTTGTAATGGCCGATTCCTAGAAGACAATAAATCTCTACACCTAAATGATTCAAAAACTTTCCCCTCCTTCTTTTACTGGAGGATCGTCAACCACCATATTGTTTTATTTTTTTTTTTATCTTTGCTTTTCTGGAATCCTTGCATTTCTCTTGAAAAACGTATAAAAGTGGGAAGGGAGAACCAGGTGGGGGGACAGATGTCAAGCTAATAGACAAGACCAAGACTTCAGTCTTCCGTGCTTTTTAACAGTGAAAAGATCGTTTTAACGCGTCCGCTTTCAATTTTATTATAATTTATTTTTTGTTAAATCTTGATTGTTATGATAAAAAGGGAATATTCTATACTAAAGTATAATTAGAAGCTTTATTTATTTCTTGTTTTCATCTTTAGTGAATTTAACAAACAATTAACCCTTAATAACCCAGCGTTGCCATATTATCACTACAGCAAACCCCCTCCCATAATTATTGTCTCGAGAGGTCCAAGTTAATATTGAACTTTTACTTTCTCATATAAAGAGAAAGTATTGTGATTGCGTGAAAATTCGATTCTTAGATTTTGATGGATTTACACGTTTTAAGGTCCCCTGAGTCCAAAAAAGTGGTTTTTACAAAATGTCTGAATTTCGTCTGTCGCCTGTCTGTGCAGACGCCTGGAGCCTAAACTACTGGGATGTTTTTGACGAAATTTGGCATACATTTTCAGAAAAATCATACCCCGAGGCAAAATCGAGAATACAATTTTAGCCTCAAATTTGGGGGTGCTACCCCCCAAAAACTCTGAAAAAACGTGAAAAAAAATTATTTCTCGAAAACGGTTCCGACGATTTTGATTAAAAAATTCTAAAATTTAGTCCATATAAAAATATAGTACATAGACCACCGACTATTGTAAAGTTTATTTCATTATTAATTTGAGCTTAAAACCCGTGTTTGGGCGTTATTAATAATACTCGTACCTATACTAAATTCACGTAGGTAATATAAAAAAAATGTTGTCAATAATATTCATGGTAGGTATGTAGTAGGTAGTGGTAGTAGGTATATTCATAGGTAGGCCTTTATCTTTACATTTATTAGAACAAAATAATAGTTGATAAAAAAATCTAATTGCTATTTCCAGATTTTTGTGTAAACATTCTTGGATATCTGCTACTTTATAATTATCAAATATCATTATATTACAAAAAAAAAGAGAGAGACTTTTTTGGGGAATATTTCGACTTATAAATGCAACAAAAATGCGTTTTTTAAAAAATTGTATATATGTTTGTAACCTACTTATCAGTAGCTTTCATTTGATACCCCTCTCAAAATGTACAAGTGATTTTTTTTTTTTTTTTTTTCGTTTTTTTATTTTAGAATAATGTCTTTTTTACTGAAATTACACTTTCTTATATTAAATTATTACAAAAAATCAAATAATAAATTAATATTGACCACTCAAATATGCAAGCATTTTCGAAAAACCATTCCCAACTCCCCCTTCCCACCCCCTAATGCAGAATTTGCGTACTCCTCGGTGAAATTTTGCACACTTGACGTTGTTCAAAATAAGACGGAAATTACTTTTTACGTCTGATTTCCAAATTGAATACCGTTTCTTGACTGGTGAAATTAATCAACCTTTTTTTACATCAAAGTTTTGACAATTGCGAAAAGGAAATGAAGCCACTTTTGACTGCGTAATGGCCGAGAGACACCGGATACTTAAGCTGGTTATTAAGTAAATAAAACTGTACTAAAGTAAATAGAAACACATTTTCATTAGATAGACTTTCGATAATTTAATATATTTAAAAAAAAAAAAAAAAAATGATTTGCTTACCTCAGATATTTTGACATGCTCAATAACAATCCTTTTACTTGTACGTTTGAAGAAAACATAATTATAATGATGCTTAATCGAAACAATTTCACTTGAATTATTCACTTTCTTAAATAAAAACTAGACGAGAACACAAAAATAAATAAAAGTAAAGTATTTATAGACGGCGTTGTTGTTTTTAAGAGTAAAAACTTTCCAAAAAATATCAACCGTTAAATTACCTGTTTTAACTATCTAATACAATGAATAAATTAAGACAAATCCGAAAGTTAAACTTTTTGTGAAACGAAGTTAGTGACGTGGCAGGTCCGACGAAAACTGAACAAAAAGAAAGCCTATCAGCTGATCCAAAAATAAGTGTAGACAACCCCTGCACGCGAAATATTTCATTTTCTTCCATTATAATAAAAAAAAATCATCAAAATGTTATTATTCTTATTTTAAAAATATTCTTTACTTTTTAGGAAAAATATTTCAATTAAATAATGAAAAAAGAAGAATTATTCTAGAAAATTCAATTGTTGGTAACAGTGATCACAAAGATTTTTATTCCTCGGTTTTCTTAGGTCCGCCATTTTGTTAGTATACTCAATTGTGCGTAGTTTAAGTTGTCGTTTTAAAGTTTTAATTTATGTTTTTGCCGGACATATTAAGTTTGCCGTTACTTTTAAAGATGAACTAATGTTTTTTTGACGTATATAATACATAATAACGATGCCAAAGTAATATTTACTCAGTGGTAAAGCCAACTTAAAAGGAATTGTGCTTTCAAGGTATGTAGTGTAACTTTCGTATAATTTTTCTCTATTTAGTTCGTAAGTTGTTATTACATGTTATAGTTAGTTCATATTCATGTTGTGTCAAATTGTATGGATGTAGATTTGTTTAGAAAATTTGAACTCACACACTCGAGTGTTGGATTTATATTGAATGCTTCGACGTTATTGTTCCTTAAATCATATCGATGTTAGATTCAAATTATAGCTCACAGCTGATTCAATCGAATCAAGTCGAAACAACCGATATTTACTTTTGTACTTTATTTTAAAAGTTAGAAAAATGATTTTGAAGGGAACATTAATATTATGGAATAGTTGAAACCAAGTCATGTTGTACATTAGGTATTTTCGTGCCGTGTAATTTTATAAAATGACAGTTTAGACTAAGATTTAATATATTTAAACTAAAATATTCAATTTGTGTAAGAAGTTTACGCTGAAGGTGAGCGTTATCTGTTGAAATTTATAGTTGTAGTTGATATAATTGATGATTGACAATGTTTTCCCGCCTGTTGCTCATTGTAGGAGAAATATTAGCGGGTAAAGGACAATAACTCGCGCCTAGAGACTTAGTTTTCATTGGTTCCCGCTCTTTATTTCCCGCCGGTTTCTTCCAATGGGAGAAACGTACGCTATTTAGAAGAGATAAACAAGATCTATAAATACAAGCGCTGGAAAATCGAAGTGTTCATCGGCTCCCGTTGTTCTTAACTCTTGTTTCTTCAAATCCATCGTTGCTGCAGTCTCCTTTACTGATAATTATTTTTGTTAAATGTACTTAGCTCTGGGCCGAGGTGCCCAGCCGGCTCGTATCCAAGCATCCTATCCATCGTCTTCCCTTTACTTTACATTATCTAATTGATAAGCACAGGATTAAATGAGTCATTCTAATAGCATCAGAGCCGTCCTTAGGGCGGTGTGACCTAGGGGGGCCTCGCGCCTAGTAAGGGCTTATGATTTTTTTATTTATTTATAATTTTTGCTATTATTAAATTTACCAACCAAAATACATTCTAATGCTTATAAAAACGACCCAAAACGTATGTGTACGGAATATGGTTGGTAAAACCAAAAAAAGAAACCCTTATAGTTTCGCTCCTGCGTTTGTCACTCTGCACAGTTCCAATAACTTTTGAATCAAAAGAGATAAAAACATGAAACTTTCCAGTATTATAGATCGTTTTGACGCGCACACAGGAAAAGTATAGCAAACTCATAGTAAGTATAGGAAACTTATAGTAAAGTAGAACATTATCAGCTGTTCAAATCCAAAATGGCGGATAATTCATGTCACGGGGAAAGAAAAATTAGACATGTAAATATAAACGGAATAAATTGAACTGCTGGATTTTACTTTAGGAACTTCATCGTATATTATGAAGCTTCCGAACTTCACGTGGATCACCCATACCGTCATATATGTATATATATATATATATATATATTTTACTTTAGGATATATATATATATATATATATATATATATATATATATATATATATATATATATATATATATATATATATATATATATATATATATTTTACTTTAGGATTTTACTTTAGGAACTTCATCGTATATTATGAAGCTTCCAAACTTCACGTGGATCACCCATACCGTCATATATGTATATATATATATATATATATATATATATATATATATATATATATATATATATATATATATATATATATATAATATATATCGGGATTGTAACATAAAGACGATTTTTGTGACCGAAACCTGAGTTTTGTTTGTTTTCTGTTTATATTTACGGTCGAGAATTTATTCGTATATATATATATATATATATATATATATATATATATATATATATATATATATATATATATATATATATATATATATATATATATATATATATATATATATATATATATATATATATATATATATATATATATATATATATATATATATATATATATATATATATATATATATATATATAAGGGTAATCTTTTAGAAGAGAGAAACTTAAAGTAAATAAGGGTTTTCTTTCTTTGCTTTAAAATTTTTCCATTATTTTCTTTAATATTACTTTATTATTATGAATATTAATGACATATAAACGTTTTCCCCTCTATTAATAATTGTGAATAATTAGACCAGTAGTGTATAGTATTGAATTCAGAACAACACACAAAAAAACAAGGACAAACCTACTGAAAATTGTTTGTACTTACGAAGTTAAACAAAAACATTCTATATCGTTCGCTTATCCATATTTACAACAATTATAGATTTATGGGTAATTTGTGAATATTCTTTTTAAGAGTTGGCTCTATAATTAAAACGTTATTATACTCGGTTAGTTAAAGTTAATTTCTAAAATAGTTGTAACCTTCGGGTACATTTTAAAATTGAAAAAGTGTTTTTAGCTTATCATGAAATTATCTTGAAAGAGCTTGGTTCTAAATATCTTAATTATAGCTGCTTAGCTTCAATAAAATCCGCCTTTTCCCTTGTTTTTAAAAATTTATATTTTTAATTTAAAAAAGAAGCGTCGGAAACTTTTTTGTTTTTTCGATTTTTAGGGTTTCGAGGTCATCATAGAAACCCTTTGATTTTGATTTTTTGTCCGTTCAACTATCGCATTATATCTCCCGACCTATTGTAGCTAGAGATTTGATATTTGGTCTACAAGTATATCTTTTTTGTTCAAAAACAGGAAAAATGATGCGAACTTCACAACTTAAAATTCCTTCGATAAGTGAACAGTTGTGAACTAATCTCAAACATTTTTAATTTTTTGTAACTTTTGAGTGGAGTATTCTTTTTTAAAGTATTGAAGAGTAGATCATAAATATATATATCACGTACCCAAAACAGCGGCCATTTTATCTCCAATATTCCAAAACTTAACCCCCCAGAAAAATGTCTCCCCCCTTGCTATCCTATAAGGACAGGCCCTAAAAATGAGGAAAAAACACATAAATTTACATCTTTGTGGACCAATAATATTTTCGTCAGTAAACATAAAAAAATCATATTTTTGAAATTTTAGGTGCTCGTAACCATGGTGACCCAAAATTGTTATTTTTGAGTGATGTATCATTTTAAAGGTATTGAAGAGTAGATCAAATAATATATATCGGGTTTTCAAAATGGTGGCCCTATAATCCCCAAAAGAACCAAATAAGTGGCTACCTACACCTACAGCCTACAATGCTATAGTATAAGAACACCGCCCCTCTAAAATGTAACTTTTACACATCTTTAAGTAAGAAAAAAATAGAGGAAATATGAATTTTTATGCTCGAAGAAACCCTTTTTAATACCTTGCTAGCAAGTACTTGATGGGATTTTGCATTATTTTCAGTGCTCTGCCCGCTCATTTAGAAATAACATAAATAAATAACATAACATAAATAACATAAATTCTGTACTTAGTAGCCCAGCCGAAACCGGCTAATTCTTTTTTATATAGGAAAGATTTTGTTTACATTTTAAAATATTTTTGAATTTATATTCCATAATGTCTAATTCAATTATTATTTTATTGAGAGGTGCCTATTTGTTTACATTTCGTTTTCAATTTTTCAGCTAAATATGATATTATTTTTTTAATCAAAATCTTGAGTTTTGAGGGGCAGCACCCCCAAATGCAGAACTAAAATGAATTTCTTGATGTATCGTACCTAGGGGTATAATTTTTCTAAAGTGCATATCGTAATCGTAATGTTAAGGCATCACATCCAAAGATGGCTCATTTTTTTAATAACTACATTTGTAAACTTGATGGAAGGTGTACGTGTACATCCACAAAAATCTTAAATTTTTTTTTTTAAATTTTCGAGTAAGCCAAAATTTGGAGGTAAAATTTATTTCTTGATCTGAAAATGTATGCCAAATTTCGTCAAAATCGGCCCAGTAGTTTAGACTCCACGCGTCTGAATAAACGACAGACAGCCATTTTAAAAACCCATTTTTTTTGGACTCAGGGGACCTTCAATGCGTGTAAATCCATCAACATTTCAAATTCTTATTTTTGCACCATCACAATACTTTCTCTTTATATGAGAAAATAAAAAATACTATTAAAAGAAACACTCTCAAAGCACTTTTCTAAAGCGAAGTAAGGGTAGCAGTAAAAAGTGATATATGTATATTATTTTCTTCTATAGGAATCATAGATAAATTATTGAATTACATTACTACACATACATAGTAATAATTTATCTTTATTTATTACTTTCTCTTTCAAATTTAATTATTCCTGGAATGTAATAGAATTCAACATAGATGAAAAACAAAAGCATAGATCTAGATTAGTGTATGATACATTACATTGTTAAACTGAAGAAGGAAATACATATAACATGATCTGAATAATGTATCAACACTCAGTCAGTATATTTCCACTCTAGAAACAATCTAAGTATCGGAAAAATAGATATTTTTCAATTTGAATTATGTCAACTGGTTTAATAAATAGAAAATGAACGTGGGTTTATGTAGTCTTAACAAAAAAATCGGTCCGAGACAACTCAGACAAACTTTCTCATATATACGAGTTCATAATTACTTAGCCAAGTGTTTTCCATTTATTAGTTTGTGTACATTTAATTATTACTGAACATTTCATCAAAATTTACCATAAAAATAACTTCTCCTTGGCGGGGAATCGAACCTGGGATCTCTCTGTCCGCGTTTTAAGCTATTTTCTCAGGAACTAGATTTTTCCCGGGAAAACGGCTTATATCGTTACATTTGTATTTAAATGGACTATATTTTAGAATTTTTTAATCAAAATCGTCGGAACCATTTTCGAAAAATAATTTTTTTTCACGATTTTTCAGAGTTTTTGGGGGGGTAGTGCCCCCAAATTTGGAGCTAAAATTCATTTCTCGATTTCGCCTCGGGGTATGATTTTTCTGAACATGTATGCCAAATTTCGTCAAATTCGGCCCAATAGTTTAGGCTCCAGGCGTCTGCACAGACGACAGACAGACATTTTTTATAACCACTTTTTTGGACTCAGGGGACCTTAAAACGTGTAAATCCATAAAAATCTCAAAATCGAATTTTCGCGCTATCACAATACTTTCTCTTTATATGAGAAAGTAAAAACAAAAAAAAAAAATCTATCTTACTTAACCAGTGTTCGAGTTTTCGTTGGTACATTTAATAATTATTGAACATTATATCAAAATTTATGATAAAAATAACTTCTTCTCGCCTGGGAATCGAACCCGGACTCTCTCCGTCCGCGTTAAAAGCTATTTCCTCAGGAACTAGATTTTTCCTTGGAAAATGGCTTATATCGTTGGATTCCTCTTTAAATGGACTATATTTTAGAATTTTTCAGATTCGTATTTAAATGAACAACTATTAAGGCATTTTTCAATCAAAATCGTCGAACCGTTTTCGAGAAACTTTTTTTTCAGAGTTTTGGGTAGTAGCGCCCCCAAATTTGGAGCTAAAATGAATTACTCGATTTCACCTTGGGATATGATTTTTCTGAACATGTATGCCAAATTTCGTCAAAATCGGCCCAGCAGTTTAGGCTCGCCCAAAAAACACTTTTTTGGACTCAGGACCTTAAAACGTGTAAATCTCAAAATCGAATTTTAACCCCATCACAATACTTTCTCTTTATATGAGAAAGTAAAAATGGGTACGACAAACTCGAATACTTTCTCAAATACATTGTGACCCTAAATTTAAATCCAATTGTATCTAATTTATTAAATTGTTTAACATATTTAAAAACATTGAACATTTGATTGTTGTTTTTAAGTGTTTCGATTCCCAGTAGAGTCAAACTTATTTTTAAGCAATATTAAATTTATTTATTTAAAAAATTGATGTGGCACCATCTGTAGACTACTTTTGACGAACCATACATAATAATATGTCTTTCAGATAGCATGTGTAATTTCAAGATACAGTTATTAAGAAAACAAAATTTGAGCGTTGGTAAAAGAGAATAATTGCTTAACCTTTTTATAGAAACAACAATGGGCTAATTATGACTTAACATCTAAATTTAATTAAAATCGTATGAATTGTTTTTAAGTTATGGTGGTTCACAAAATGTTGATTTGCAGACTGACAGACATATGTTTATAAATTAATATGTTTATCTACGATTGATACGACATACATAAACATTGTATCTCTGTTTAGATGCGTAGAAAGTGATTCTTTACTTACTTGTATTCATTGCGCATGCGCATTTCTTATTTCCTCTTTTTTAGGGTCCGTAGGCAAAACCAAGGACCCTTATATTTTCCTGCGTGTGTCTGTCCGTCCGTCCTCTCGCGTGCTCTCACGGCTACACCTTTCGTCCGATCACTTTGAAATTTGGCATGTATGTGTCTTGTATCTGCCCACATATTTTAAAAATATAGCGACTAAAAAAAAAAAATTTTCCAAAAAAATTAGGGTAAAAAACTTAAGGGTTAACTTTTTTTTCGACACCGTGAGGGGTATCATATGAAAGGGTACGTCGAGCTGATTACAAAAATATATAATTCTTTGGTTATAACTTTGATAGGGCGAGCGTAGGCGAGTTTGAAACGTGTCCCCCCCCCCCCTCTATCTCGCTTATGTGAAGTGCTAAAAATCTGAAAAAAATTCCTGAACATTCTTCGACCAAAAGTAAAGATACCACTTTTTGGAAATTTCGAAAAAAATATTATTTTATTTTTTATTGACAAAATAGTTTTTTTTTATAATTATTGTCTTTTCGATGTATATATATGGTTGTAGTCCGGTTCAGTCGCAAAAAAATACTTTATCAGAGTGTGTTTTGAGAATATCAGACTATCAGACCCTTAGAATGGTTCAAAGTAAGCTTTTTAGCATTTAAAAAAACAACACTGTTTATTCACTTTACAGTTAAACACTATATAGTGTGGCCTACGTACCCTCGCTGTGTGCTGACTAGCACACACTTGACCTGTTTATTCCGCCCTAGTGCGGTAAAAAAAGAAGAATTCTTCACCTTAACGCACGATTAGCGAGTTTGTTTACATTTAACAAAACTAAATTGCTGTGTGTTTAATGAAAGTAAATGTTTATATCGAGTTTTTAGTAAAAAAAAAGAAAAAAAGAAGAAGTGATTTAAGTGATTATGACGAAAATGAGGAGAATAATACGCCTCCCAAAATAATTAATTCGGCACAAAATACAACTAATAAATTAATGTCATCTTAATCAAAAGAGAAATACGAACTTACATACAGGAAGTTTATTATTTATTTTATTTTTCTGTATTTATTATTAAAATCCAAAAATCATAAATAATGTACGGTACTCAGTGCAAAAACTGCATTTTGCTTTACTCGTGTGGTTTTAATACCCTCGCTGTTTCTCGGGTGCAAACTCCACACTCGCATGCAAAATAATACTTTCCGCACTAGACGCGTAATGTACTATTTCTTGAATGTCTGATACGGATTTCTGTCTAAGAATTTTTAATGTCAGAGTCGTAAAAACATTTCGTTCTTCAGAACGGACACAATGCTTCTGTTCACAATGAAATCCAAAATAATAAAATAACGAACGATGACAAAGTGTTGGAAGTGCACGTCCTCCGTAAGAAGCGACGAAATAAATCGCCTTTGTTTACAGGCATAATTGATGGTATACATAAGAATAATTCCCCCTGAGGGTAATTACCCATTATCAGTAACAACTATTTCTTGCAGTTTAATAACAGTGTAATTTTAAGAGCTATTATCAGTTACAGCTAATTCAAGATTCCACAACTAATATGTCGATTATTTCTTATATAATGCTTATATTTTTTATAGGCACGCAAAAATAATATATACATTTTTTTAATATGTTGGACAACCAAGTTGTAAGGTTTATCGCTACGGTCGCTATTAACATTATTACAATGTTTAATTGCTTGTAAGTAATTGTTTAAATGTCAGTGAAGGTTATTTTATCAAATTTTAAAAGCAATGTGAACTCTCAATTTATTACTGCCGCATTGCAAAAAACAAACCATGAAAGTACAGTATTAGTTATTTACGCACCAAGGGAGTAAAGTAACTCATTGTACTCCCAGCGATCATTGTTCAATTCAAAATATACTTTTATTTAATAAATACATAGTTACATAAAATGGTATAAAAGTAATTACGGTAAGGCTTAGCTGTCTGCCCGAGCTTGCATTACACAGAAAAATTTTAACAAAAAATAAAAATTAACTAGTTATTCACAGTTTAAATGATCATAAATAATAATGGAATGAAATAAATACTCGTAAATAAGTAAAAATTAAATATATAAAAAAAATTGATTATTAACCATAGAACGGCTTTTTGGGGTCCCACAGACCCCATACAAACTGTAATTAATTTTTTTGTTTTATATGTATTTCTCTAAACCTAAACTCCCTTCTAATTTACCTTTGAACCTTTCTGAGTAAATACTGATAACAATACCTATATTATTAGTTTTAGTTTTCTGTCAGTATTTATTAGAGTTTGAGTTGGGGTCCCATAAACCCCTGTGGGCCATTAACGTAATTGTTTTATGTACCACTGTTAACTGTCTTATTTTTTTATTGTATTAAAAACTTATTTTAAATTTATTTTTGGGCTACTGAAATGATTAAGACTGTCAAAAGTTCCAAAATAAAACTTTTATTACTATTAGTAGACGTATATATATAACTTCACTCAAGTTGAAGGTTTAGTGGATCACAGTAAGGATTTAAGGCCAAAAATGCTTAACTTTTACAGAGTATGTAAGAAAATCTATAATTTTTATTATCATTTTTGTTCCTGTTTTCTGTAAAACAACTCTTATTATATATAAATATTAACCCAATCTAACGAACACAAAATTGTATATATATATTTTTTTAAAACTACAATTTTTTCTAAAAAAATGTTGATGAAAATATATATGTATACTACATATTTATTTTTAAAATCCTTATTTGTTTTGGTCAAAATTAAATGGTATTTTTAGTATGACAAATTATATTTACAAAAATATATAAATAATTGAAAAAGAAAATGTTTAATTAATTAATTGGGGTCTCTCTGACCCCTGTGTGGAGTTTACGTAATAAAATATGTCGGGTTGTTCTAGGGTTAATATTATGTATAAGTACAACTGGAAAAAAGAAGACAGCTAGTATATTTATTTACCCTCTTTAATATATGTATAATCTAAAAACCATCAATTACCAACATTAACTTCATTCGAGATTAAGGAAAATGAATATTAAAATTAATTAAAGAGTACGGTTAGTTAGAGACTGGACTTCTTTGGTAAATTTTAATACTAGATAAAAGTTGTTACTTATTATTAATAAGTAACAACTTTTATCTTGTATAAGGACAACTTTTATAGGGCAAGAATGGGGGGGGGGAGAATTTGAATAAAAACTAAAGTATTTTGATGAAAAACCACAAGAATAGAATATGCATTTATATGCTTTTCTGAAAACAGCCGTTTTATGCATTTATATGCTCAATAAATTTAAATTCTGTTGGTCCCAGAAAGGTGAAAATAAAATATCACCAAAAGGCTTCTTTCAATGAGTACTATTCAGGAAAAAAATATGAAAATATGCTCAAATCCGAGTCCTACTTAATAAAATAAGTTAGTAATGTCGGAACCTTGGACTGCAGAAGCGCCCAAGTATTTGAGACGCAGTGAAGCGTAGGCCGGACACTCTGCAAGAAAATGTAACAGATTTTCCTCGACACCTTGATAGCATATGGGACACTCCATTTCCTCCTTATCCTTATCCAGCCAGGGCACAGACTTGAGATGGATAATTTCACCTCTTTTGAATAAAAGTTTTAAGTCGGAAAAAGACATATTAAACTTTGAGTCTAATATGTCGATTGTCGATCATTGTGTTTCGCAGATTGATTTTAATTCCCGAGCAAAGTACAAGATTTTATCTATAGAAGGTAGAAAAAAATAATTGAAGAAGATTTTAATCTATGTATATAAAATTAAAGTTTTGTCTGTACATTGGTCAGAATTGATTTTTTTGGATACTTTTTCATTTTCAAACATGTTGCTCAATTTGTAGGCTTGGATTCATCGACAAATATTAAGTAGAACCAAAGTTATTAACAATTTTATAAAAAAAGTATTCAAATTTTTGATACTACCAACTTGGTCAAACTTTACTGCGGAAAGATTAAATTTTACTTTAAATCAAATTATAATTATCAATAACTACGGGAGACATACAGAGAAAAATACACCCCCGCACCGGCACTCGAACCACTGGTCCTCCTATTAATCCGTTACAGGTGCTCTTACCAACTGAGGAGCTATGCGGGAGAATGATATTTCTCTGTCGTTACCGATACAAAATTTTTCACTAAAAACGGACTTCTATACTATCTGCCATAGTGGCAACTTATAGAAAATTAACTAAATTAAAACACGTTAAAAATCTGAAGTCAGAAATCTGTAATAGTCAAATAGAAGTTTAGTGTTGTTTACAGTCTGTGATTTACACATTTATGTCTAGGTAGGGGGGACACATCTCCCACTCTTCCCACTCTTATATCACGGTAACCACCTTAAACTATACATTTTTTAATAATATCTGGATAAAGTGATTAATTTTGTAAAGGAGTTTAATTAATTATTACTTTAACTGTATTGTCCCAACTATTATAAATAATGACTAGGCAAAGTTATTAATTAAGCACTTTGTCTAGTCTTTTTATCCATTATATATAATATCTAGCCATTATTCATAATGACCAATTTATTACTTTGGCTGTAACATATATACTAGGCATGGCTAGTATCATTGAAGCGAGCGTATTGCTATAGAATACTAAATATTAAGGAATTTATTAATCATGATGAATGTCATAGTTGAAAATAAGTGGAAGAGGGTAGTATGGGGTAGAGGCGTTACTTGGTACAAGGCTCACCTTCGTAGATAAACCTATATAACTACACGCCTATAAGAATCTTAACCACCTGCAGTAGCTTTAAAACTATTATTATAAATGTATCACTTCACTACACAAAAACTTCAGGTTGAATTTTTACATGCCTGTTTCAATTGTACTTTAGACGATGTATATGAAGTTTTATTAAAACGTAAGCTATCGGTAAAAACGTTGTTTCTCCTTTTAAACGTTTAGGTCCGCTTTAATAGTTTTAACGATCTTTATTAGTTCATTGCGGTGTAGTTGTTGCTTTTACTAAAAAATGTTATTTGTAAAAAATGTTCGTCTCATCGAATAAATGATGATTGATGATAGAATCTTTTCCCGTCCTGAAATTCCAATTTTACATTTGAAGCGTACGTTAACTCTTGGACCGATCACGCTGTCCAATGAACTTTGCCATTAGTAAATGTGATTTTGGGATTCGTGTTCCATTAGAAAATGGAACACGAATACCAAAAATTTAACCAAACCGTTCAACTTTTACTCAAGTTATCGTCGGACACGTAAACGTCACACACAGACAGACTGTCAGACAAGATGCATATTTTGTTGAATGTAAGAAGCTCGCTTGCGCTCGTTTCATTAAACATATATATATATATATATATATATATATATATATATATATATATATATATATATATATATATATATATATATATATAATATAATGTAAATTTTAAAACATATTTTATATTTGAACATTACCATATTATTGATCTATATTCATGTAAGAGGGGAGAACGTGGCGATGCCTTTATAAGAAGTGAGGGCAAATAAATTTCTTTTGCCGCTGGTGCCACATAAATTCACATACCTAAGTAAGAATCTAGAAGAGCCCAAAATGTTCCACATTCTCTTTTGTCCCTTCTCTTAGCCACCGTCCATAACCCTTCTCAGGATCACGAAATATTTCCGAAAGGTTAAAGGCCCCGTTTACACTGTGATAGTACTCTCACGATATCATAATATGTCAGTCACGGCGAATGTACTGTCGTGGAGGTGTTTTGCCTACTCGCGTTTTTGAAACACGTGTTGACTTAATGACCTGCGTATATAGTTCAACACAAGCGTATATAGTTTCAAAGCAATTTGTTTTGAAATTTATATTAACACTGTATACGATAACTTAACGTATATACAGTGCACGCCGGTTTATGTAAGCAGGGATCAATTATCACCGGACCAATAAATATTTATCGAACTTAATCCTACAGTACCTGTCCCAGCGTGACCCAAGACTTAATTACATACTTGATATGTACTTGTAAAGATACATAACACCCAGTGGCGTACCCATGGGGGGGGGGGGAATATACCGACTTAAGAAAATACTATTTATTTTTTTGAAATATCTACTCGTGGGGAAAACGATTTATGAGAGTTTTTAATTCTTACTACATACTTATAAACACATTAAGAAAGTTACATTTTTTTATAAATGGAGTTTACGCAACCCTCTTACGACTTCTACTTTTTAGTCTGGGTTTCAAGCCCTTTCCAGAATAAAATCCTGGGTGTGCCACTGATAACACACCTATAAGGCTGTCCACCAATTTGTGTCGTCCTTCTAAAAGAGGCTCCATTGCTTTAATTTTAAATCCTAAGTTACTTAAATTTGAATAATTTTGAAGACCGAACAATATACAGGGTGGTCCAAAAGTCTCCCTCCCCCCTCTTAACTTTTGAACGGTTTGAGATAAATTAATGAAACTTGGGGGATCTCTACCATGCAAAGGGAAGTTTGTTTTCATGCAATCAACCACTAGGGGCAACCACCCACTTTGCCCCCAGGCCACCCAACTTCAAAATTTCAAATTGGAGTGTATATTTTTGATACCATATTTCGATTCTACGGTGAAAAACAAAAACTTTTACTTGATACTATTTTTCTATCTCCAATATTTTTCCGAAATAGTAAAAAGATAACACTTAGATCGTTATAAAATCTAAACGGTTTGAAATGAAGTAATGGAACTTGGGGGATCTGTACCATGTAAATGTAAAGGGAAGTGTGTAATCATCCAATCGCGTACTAGGGGCAACCACCATTTTGCCCCCAGGCGCTGAAATCTACCATTTTTATACCTTTGCCCCCCTTTAGGGTGCAAAATATTGGAGATAGAAAAAAAAAGTTGAAGTAAAATATTTTTAGTCTTTGCCGTGGAATCTAAATCTGCTATCAAAAATATACATTCCAGGTTAAAATTTTGAGGTTTGGTGGTCTGGCGGCAAAATGGGAGGTTGCCCCTACTGCGCGATTGCATGAAAACAAACTTCCCTTTTCATGGAACGGATCCTCCAAGTATCATTAATTTATCTCAAACCGTTCAAAAGTTAAGAGGGGGGGGGGGGGGGACTTTTGGACCACCCTGTATGATATGTTACAAGTGCATCAACAGCATTTTATAGTCTAATGCCAACAACAAAATATCGCACTAGATTGTAAAATGCATTTTTACTTAATGTCGAAGTACTAATTACAATATCTTTTTAAAAATAAAAATTTTGTAAAGAAAATAAATAATATAATTTTACTATAATAGAATTATTTGGCATTGACAATAAGATTTTAAATTAGAGACCTCCACATTCATTTCTTAGTTAATTTTTAGATGGCTATTCTCACTATTTATTGAGGCAATACCAACTCAACAAAATAATAAATTATCTAACATCGTATTTATTTATTAATTTTATTTAGTGTTTACTGGAGTATTTGACAACTTAATCAACAATATACAGCAATGTAGAATACTTAGACATAATGTGTAGGAATAATTTTTGTCTATTTATCTATACCTTCTTACAATCTTATCTATATCTCTTAACTAATAAATATTGTCATAGTCCATCAACATAACATATAACACAATGCAATTTTCAAATGTTGATAAGCAATAGCAATATTTCATCAAATTTGAAAAGGGGTTTTCATTGTCTAGTAGTATTTCGTCTTACCATGATTTCTTTACTTGTGCTGCAGTGTAGTCACATAAATGAAAATTGGAAGTTATAGTCAGCTTTTGTGACTTTTATTATCTATAAATTTATAATTTGAAAAAAGAAAATATTGTACAAAATAATTTTTTCATTGACTATAGGAAAAAAGATTTTCTTATGCGAGTTAGTCCTTTTAATAATATATATATATAATATCAATAATGTAATACCGTGTTTTTGCACACTGCAATAAGGTACGCAATTTCAATCAAGGTACACACCCAGAGTTGGGTGGGCATCGTCGGGCCCTTGATGAGTCAGACGCGACGAAACGATGCAGGACATGGCGTAATGCCGAGCCAACATCTTTGTGACGTATGGTCTAATGTTGGAACAATTCCTATGTGTCACGCTTGCGTGGCACATAGGACGGGGGGTGGTGTGGGCTTGGGTGGCGCTTGGTGGTATATATATATATATATATATATATATATATATATATATATATATATATATATATATATATATATATATATATATATATATATATATATATAGTGGGTTGTGTTGTTGAAGTAAATGAGGTTATATTAAGTTAAGATTGAGAAGGCTTGTTGTAATCCTGGTGTTGACCGGAGACTTGTTAATAAATCTAATCTATTTTCTATTCTTTGTACATAATCTAATCTATGTACAGGGAATCTATTGTAGACGAAGCGTATCTAAGATTGAATCAAGTTTATTGTATTTGATGTACAGTATATAAAATGTTGAGGTAGCTTTCATTCACAGGTATTCTTAGTCAGGCCAATTGAATCTGAAGACATTCACAATAGATTTAATTGACAATATAAAAACATTAAAAATACACTGTCAATTGGTGTGGCTTCCTCACATCCTATCACGTACTTTATTGATTTTATGTTTTTACAAGCCATTATTGTCTAATTTGATTAATTGTTTCCCCCGTTTTTTTATTCTGTCAAAATTGTTATGATTTTTACTACGTTTTTATTAGCTTGCTTTCTTGTTTGTTTGTCCGGTACAAATCTGGCAATCGATTTCTGACTAACTTCCCGAATAGCTAGACATTTGAAACTTTTACCATAGCTCAGAACACGATGACATTGCATTATTTTAATACTTTTAGCAGAATTTAATTGGTTTTCAGCAAATTTTGCTGTACGGAAAGTTAGTTCGGAAAAAATCCGCAATTTATTTTCTTTGTTTTGCCATGTATTTACGCAATCTTCATTTTGACGGGTCTCAAATTTGTGTTAGATAAACATTGAATGACAGCGAAACAGGAAATATCGATTTTATTTTTTCAAATATATCGATGGCACGCTTTAGATTTGGTGTTGGGGAGATCCGTTGTACAATGATTTGTCCTTTTATAGGTCTAGGATCAGCTCTCTAGATGGTTGTCATTTATGTGAAGTAAATACATTCGGAACTATTTTTATTTCACTAACATTATATATTATATAACAATAACAATTATATTATCAACATTACATACGATTCAACAGAAAATTTAAAACGTAGTATATAAAAAGTTCTTTTTATCTTGAAATTATTTTACATGAATTAAAGTATCAATTTAGCAAACGTTAATAAAGAGCGCAGACGGTTCAAATTAATCTGGGCTATCTGTGGGATACTTTCAATAAACTATTTGTTTCATACAAGTCAGATTAGTACTTTTGAAGATATAGGTGAAAATAAATGTATGTTTGTGCGCATATGGAAGAAACAAAATGGGCGCAGAAGGTTGAAACTTATATGAGACCAGCAATGAGCTAATTATGACCTACCATACACATTTTATTAATATTGGATAGTTTTTGAGATTTGTTGGTTCGCAAAGATTGAGCGACAGACAGACAGACACGGAACCAAAAAATTTTCCCTGATGTCTGAAATGGACACCTGTCTTGGAATTTTTGAAATCGTAGACAAAATATTTTCGTTCTTCAGAACGATCACATAGCTTCAGTTACCTTCGATAAGGCGGAAATACACATGCTAGTAAAAAAGCATTTTTAGTGGCGAGGTACTAGCACGTCAGTAGCTGGCATGCTGCAGACCCTGTGTACATTTGCCAGTGAAACAGTATGCTAGTATCATCCGGATGATAGGTCTTGTGCCAGCTACTAGCACATGACGATACACATTCCAGTCACAGTTCTAGTTTTGAAACAGGCAATCGTTTCTTGCCTTCTTTTAGCCGGAATAAATTATGAAATAATTGTATTTGATTTAATTAATTTTGATAGTTTTGTTAATTGTTTCAATGTACCTTATGAATGTATCGGTGCGGAATGAAATTAACCAGATTGTTCTGTTACCTGCAAAGAACTGTGTTTTAAAACATTGAAAATTAATAAAAAACACGAAGAGTGTGGGTAAAGATTGGATAGCTAGAAGGGAATTAGGTACATGGAGCGAGTCAGTGCCTACTAAATGAAATGCGGTTCGGGGACGTTAATGGTTTTAGGCATCAATTGCGATGCTTCTGGAGAAAGTTGATGAGTTGTTGTCAGATACCCGCGAAAGGAAGGAACGCAACTTAAGGGCTGAGGGAGACTCGTGCTAGCTACTAGCAACCTTGCGCTGGCAGGCCTGTTTACACGTGCCTTATCAGTTCCCCCACCCCTAGACTTGTGCCACTGGCAAGACAAAAATCAAACCCCGTGCGATTTACTCGCATGCTTTTCACTCGCATGCTATTTGATGTATACACATGCCAGTAGCTCTCCTCTGCGAGCTATTCGTATGTTTTTGTGCGAGTAACTGGCATGTGTATTTCTGCCTTTAAGCTCTCTACACTGAGAAAAAAGTGGGATGAAAATGCAAAAACTAAATATAGTCAATGCAGATTTGGTCACCGCAAAGTCAAATGCAATTGAAGCAACTGCATTTGGTTTGCGCCAATTATTTTTCATTTGTTTTTGTTGTTACTGCAATAAGTAGGGTTTAGTTACGCCGGTTTAGCATCCCCAATTATAAATTAGTTGTGGATACTTATTTATAATTGTTGTTACTATTTTTTGTTTTATTTGTAGTTGCGGTAAATAAGTGAATCTTGAAAATCTTAACGTTGTAACCGCATCTAATGAATTAGTTGAGAGCTGAAGTATCTGAGACTAACTTTGGTGATTACAGTTGCCGCAACTATATATTTGGATTTTACATAAACTAAGTTGACAAAGCATGACTTTTAAAATAAAGATTATTACATTATTAGAATAAAATTCATTTTTTACTTTAGACCTACAGAAAATATTTATATGTATTTTAAATTTTTAGTAATAAAATTAAAATATTTTATTATTGTTAGTATTACCCCAATTTTTTATGTTTAATCTTATCTTTTTGTGCAAGCATACCGGGCCGCGCCGATAGGGGGTGCAGAGAAGAATTTGTACTCCATTATTCCTAATAGAATTAAATCTAATCATTAGATTATCATCATCGGTTGGAATCAAACTTTGATTCGATTAATGATTAAAATCGAATCAATTTAACGTTTAACAAAAATTAACATTTTCATATTAACATGTATGTTTTATAATGTAATTTTGACCTAATCATTAATCGATAGATGTTGAACAAAAGACTAAAAGACCCATAAAAAATAAATGTATAATGTGTAATAAGATGCGTTTAAGATAACATATTAGAGTAGATTTCAGTTGTCAGTTAAGAGCTACTCGAAGGAATAGAGCTTCTTTTTTTCTACTTTGTTAATCTAGTTCTAGGATTAGGGTATTTCCATGTCTCGTATTAAATGTAGATAATTTAATTTAAACTAAAGAGTATAAGGGATTAAGTATTCCATGTGATTGGACTTAGTATTCCAATGTAGAATGTGTTTTGTGAATTCTTCTATGGATTTAAGATTTTTTTTGGGATCACTATTGCTGCTAGATACCATAAAAAAATAAGAAAAATTGCCAAATTTAGAGAATTTAATATTTGTAACAAATTTAAGGTTTGTATTCTATAGATAAAAATGAGACATTTTTACTCTTGGCAAACATTCCTACTTTGAAGCTTTGGGCGCTTATCGGCGACAAAATTATGGTTGTAGAAAAACCTTCAAAGAAGTAAAATGTCTTACATTCATCCCTAGAATGCAAAACGTTCATTACAAATATGTCTTACTATTAACTTTCTTTTTTTCATTTTTGCGATAGCTCATATTAGATGGAACACCCGAGACCCGAAGTGAACAATACCACCAAAATGAAGTAAATCACACAAAAAAAGACTTACTCTGTTTTACCCCTTTTCACAAGAAAAGTACGCCAGGTTTCATTCATTTATGTCAAATGGTTCAAAATTTAAAGGGGGAGACTTTAGGACCACCCTGTATAATAAAGTTCTAAAATTCTAGTTCGCTCCACTCGGCCCTGAAGTTTTTTTGTAGCTTAAATGATTTAATGTAGCTATTTGTTTAATATTGACTTTCATGATGATAACATTTACTAGCTATTCAGATAAAGTTTTTTAAAAAAATCTTAAATTCTTGTTGAAAGCTTAAATTTTAAAAGGTAGAAATTTAAATTGACATAATGTTTTACCCGCCTTCAAGTTTCCAACCAACTCCTCCAAAAAAAGTATGCCTGTTCCCTCAGCTGAACTTACATTGGGGGTTTGGTTTGGATCAAAGAACCGCAGTACGTAGAGCGATTACCAGTACCATGAGCGACAGTACTAAGATCTTTTTAAGGGTTTTTAGGGGCGTTTGTTGGAATTTTTCCCTAGAACCAGGACCACCCTGTCTGATAAAGTTCTGAAATTCTAGTTCGCTTCATTCGCCCTTGTTTTTTTTGTTTTTTTTTTTTGTTCTTAAATGATTTAATTTTGCTATTAAGTGTTTAACATTGATTTTCATGAGGATAACATTTATTCGCTATTCAGATACATAGTTTAAGGTTTCCAGGGCCCCTATTAAAGAACTCGGTTGTCAGAGGCCTCGGTTTTGCAGTACTTCATTTATTCATGGCTTCTAACATACGAATTCGTTACTGAAAAGCTTGGAAAGTGAAATTGAGTAGCTCAAATTTGATGTAAAACTACAGTTGGCAGTCTATTTTCCAGTATTTTTGTGAGTCATATCCGCTTTACTATAAATGTAGTAACTGCAACTAAGCAACTAGGTACCCTTTTTATATTATTGGTTAGGACGAACGATTTAAAAAAAACTTAGTTATGGATAGTGTTTTAACAAAGTTTATAGTAACCGTAAGTGATTTTAGTAACGGGAACTAAATTTGCAGTCAATTATGTGTTGTAACTATAAAGAAAGTCGGAGGAGCTAATGTTCTAGTCACCATACCTAAGTTTAGTTTCCGTAAATGTAAAAACGATACCCGTAACTATATAAACCACTTCCGAGCATGCGCAGTTTCATTTTACGACACCATGCTGGCCAGAGACAACTAGAATTATTGTCAGTCAGTTGTCAGTTCTTTGCCTACCTCCGTACCGTGAACTAGGGGTCAGTGGCGTACACAGGGGGGGGCCCAAGGGGCCCTGGCCCCCCCCGAAATGATTACATACCTAAGACCCGCCATACACATAAAACCAAAAAAACAGTAATGACAGATGCATTCAAATAGGATGTAAATATTTTCCAATAAAAGGAATTAATTAAGTATTATCTTGTGGTGTGTGGTGTGTATACACTTAATCACCCCAAATAAGCTCGGCCCGGATTTGCCGATAGAATTAAAGTCATTTAACACTATACCGGCCCGACTGTCGGCTGGGCCCGGATTTTGGCCAATGGAATTAAATTTATTAAACATTATAACGGCCCGACAGTCGGCTGGGCCCGGATTTTTCCGATGGAATTAAATATAATAAACACTATACCGGCCCGACTGTCGGCTGGGCCTGGATTTTGCCGATGGAATTAAATTTATTAAACACTATACCGGCCCGACTGTCGGCTGGGCCCGAATTTAGCCGATGGAATTAAATTTATTAAACATTATACAGGCCCGACTGTCGGCTGGGCCCGGATTTTGCCGATGGAATTGAATTTATTTAACACTATACCGGCCCGACTGTCGGCTGGGCCCGGATTTTGCCGATGGAATTAAATTTATTAAACATTATACCGGCCCGACTGTCGGCTGGGCCCGGATTTTGCCGATGGAATTAAATTTATTAAACATTATACAGGCCCGACTGTCGTCTGGGCCCGGATTTTGCCGATGGAATTAAATTTATTAAACATTATAACGGCCCGACTGTCGGCTGGGCCCGGATTTTTGTCGATGAAACTAAAACTATTAAACACTATAGCGGCCCGATTTTGGCTGGACCGAGACTTTTGCTGATGGAATTAGATTCATTGAATTAAATTAGGATGCATGAAATAAATCGGCTCATTTGCCGACTAGGCCTTGTTTAAAAACATTAAACTTGATCGACCCGATTTCGGCTGGGCCCGATTTTTCGCCAATTAAATTCAATGATTTTTTTGTGGTTTAAGTCCAGTTCAATAGCATAGGTTGCATTATATGACAGCTTCAATTCATTACGAATCCTAATGCAATGAATTTAATTTGGATTCGTAAAAATAGACTGTTCCGATTGACAGCTAGGCCCGGATTTTTTGCTATAGAATTAAGTGGATTGAATTGATTAGGATGAGTACAATGAATCGGCCTGATTGCTAGTAGGCCCGATTTTGTCGATGGAAATTATGCATAAAAATAAATTGGGATGCGTTCAATAATAGACCCGATTACCGGCTCGGCCTAGGTGTTAAGCACATTAAATTAAATAAGGCCTGAGTCAACTCAAACTTTTGCCGATGGAATTAAATTAATTAAATTAAAATATGCACACTAGACTGGCTTAAACGGGAAAATGATGGTTATGGATTTCAGTAACAAATTTTTGTTTTGGACCAGGATTGTTTGTAGAACGCTACGTGGGTCCTCTTGTCTATGCGGCATTCCCCTCTTGCTGACTCAGGTCGGACTAGTGTTCGTCGACATGTAGTGGGAAAACAGAGGCAATATAAATAAATCGGTTTATCATTTTGTGAAAAAACGGATTTATATTACATAGTAATAGTAAATTTAAATCTAAAAACTCAAAAAGCGTTCAGAAAACATTTGATGTTAAATGTCCCATGTAATTACCCAGCGAATGATTCTTTTGTTTTGCAATAGGTATTTAATTTTCTTAGAGAAGAATTATCTTTTAGATAAAAATTTGAAATTCGTATGTGCTCCAAATCCACGTTTGCTTTTCCAGTATGGATCACGTTTTGCTTCCGAGCTTAACAAAGGAAACGGAAGATAAGTGCCAGTTCTGAAGAACGAACAATTTTTATGTCTCCTATTTCAAAAATTCCAAGACAGAAATCTGTTCAACATCAGGGTACAGTTTGGGTCCCGTGTCCGCCTGTCCTTCAATTTTTGCGAACCAACATATCTTAAAAGCTATTCGTCCAATTTTATTGAAATTTTGATGGTAGGTCATAACTAGCCAGGTTATAACATTGCTGGTCCCATATAAGTTTCAATCTTCTGCGCCTATTTATTTCTCTTCCACATTCGCACAGAAATACATTTATTTACACCTATATCTTCAAAAGTACTCATCTGATTTGTATGAAATTTTAATGGTTTGTTTAAAGTAGCCCGCAGATAACCCAAGAATAATTTCAACCGTCTGCGCTCTTAAAATATTGCTATATTGATACTTTATTCATGTTAAATTTACTCAATTTTCCCTCCTTTTTTAAATTAGTAAAAATTGGTTTGATTTTTACATGATTTAAAGTATCAATTTACCAAAATTTAAACAGCGCAGACAGTTAAAATTAATCTGTGAGCTTCTATCAGATAAGTTTTATAAAATCAGATGAATATTTTTGAAGATAAGGTGTAAATAAATGCATGTGTGTGCACGTATGGAAGAGAAATGGTGGCAGGTGGAGAAATGGGGTGGAGGGAAATGGGACCAGAAGTTTGGACCTTATATAGGACCAACAATGGACTTTTTATATGCTAATTAACTGCCATCCGAATTTCATTAAAATCGAAAGAGTAATTTTTAAGAATTGTTCGCAATGATTGAGCGAGAGACAGACTAACAGCCAGAAACGGGATCAAACATTTCTGATAACTGGAACAGATTTCTGTCTTGGAATTATTGGAATCAGAGACATACTCGTTCTTTAGAACGATCACATCACATAGTGAGGTGTTACCTCATAGTATTTTAATTTAATTAAATATAAGGTAAGAAATTGAAATTAGAGTGTTGAAAAGGGGGAGAAATTACAATAATAATAAATTATGGGGTATGCTAAACCCGCATATAAATTAACTTTGGTTGGGCCCCCCCCGAAAAAATTTTCTGTGTACGCTACTGCTAGGGGTGGGTTGTTTCTAGTTTATCTAGTACACAGTACTACCAGGTACAGGTACTCCATATTACTTGTTACAAGTACCTAGGTACTAAAATAATGTTAGTTTAAATTATATGTAATTAATTATTGTGTTAATTTAATTATTATTTATTATGTTATCTAATTATAATGTTATTTTTTTCTTTTATAAACGAGTATAAAAATTATGTAGTAATTTTAATGCAGTCACCATGTATTATTTAGTTATAATTTTATACAGTAATTAATTTAAAGTAATAATGAATAATTTCTTAATGATTTTAATTTTTCAATACTTTTATTTTTATAATAATTTTAAGTAATACTTTTAAAAGTATATTGTAATTACTTTTTGTAGTAGTTAAATGTTTATTTTTCTTTTATATATTTTTAATAAATAAGCTTAAACAATTTGTATTATAAACCAGGCTAAATTGTTTTATCCTTAAACATGTAGCATCATTAATTTGTCGCATATTCTAAAACTATTAAAGATAAATAAATTAAAAAAAAAAAGAATTACCTTGCTGAAATAACAAATATATATATTTAATAAGTAATTATATTGTTTGTTTTTTTTCTTTTATGCATATATAAAAAATATACAGTAATTTTAATGTAGTCATTATATATTATTTAGTAATAATTTTATTTAGTTATTTTATACAGTAATTACTTTTAAAGTAATAATTACTATATAAATACTATATATTTTTTTAATAATTTTAATTAATAATTTTAAAGTAATACTTTTAAAATAATAAATATAGTAATTACTTTTATATTGTAATTAAGTATAATGTATATTTTTCTTGTATATATTTTATAATAAACATGTTATACACTAAAACGGTGTCCAGGCTAAATTATTCTATCCTTAATTATTTTGCATCATTTGTCTTTCATTGCAACGTTTTATAAATTTTCTTTACTTTACTGACTTGTTTCAATACAAAAGTTGTAACTTTTAAGTAAGTTCGATGTCATGCTTTATGCTTTGCATACTTAGTCAGTAAAGCAATGAAATAAAAAGTCACATTCAATGAGTAAGTATGAATTCAGGGTACTAGTAGTAGTATAGTTCCCTGTAAATGTTACGGTAGCTATCCATGGTGGGACCTATAGTAGTATGCACCCTCCGATTGCAAAATAGATGATTGTTTATACTGTTGAGTGTCTCAGGTTATGCAATTTATTAAAAGCAAACAAAGTTATAAATTTAAAAAAGATTATTATTGGAAGCAATCTAAAATGATTCCAATAAATTCTAAATAATTTTGCTTTCAATAAATTGCTTGGCCTAAAACACTTAACTGTATAAACAATAATATATTTTGTAATCGGAGAGGGCGTACTACTACAGGTCCCACCATGGATAGTTCCCTTAACTACTCTTTTGGTTCCTGCAACTATGCAGGAGCCAAAAGAGTAGTAGAGGGGGATATAATTATTGTTGAGGATGACAAACGTTATGTTTGGTGTGACTATATACATAATTGGGGGAATTACATTCATTGTTGGAGTCATTATGTTATACAGCAGCGGGAACAAATTTTGGAGTTACAGCAACTGTTAAATAGGCACAGCAACTATTGTTATAGTTGAGCAAACTAATTAATGTAGCTAGCGTAAAGTATATATTGTTGGGGTCATTAATTACACAGCAGCGCTAACAAATATTGTAGTTACAGCAACTATTATTTATGTTCTGGCAAAAAAAGTGTAGTCGCAGTAACTATAAAAATAATTGCCGTGACTGGACAGACTGTTGACGGTTACTACAAACATTGTTGCAGTGAATGCAGATTTTCTTCCATTTAATAACAGTTACAAACTTTCTTGGTTACCGCTACAATACAAATTACAATTACAGCTACTAAAAGTCTATTGTTAACGGTCTACTAAACTCGACTTGTTATCGCAACGAACTTCTGGTGGTCCCGGCCGCAACAATATTTTTGGTCAGCGGCTACCCAAAAATCGCCTCTTTTTTTTCTCAGTGTACATAGTACGAGGAATTATATGATGCAAAAATAAACATTATGAAAATCCTTAGAAAATGAGAAACTCAATTTCTCTCAATCCCTAACTCTTATAATAGCTCTGTCATTAAATCATTTAATGTTTTCCGTCCTCTATCCAGTTTTAACAGATCTATCCTCTTTTTAGGGTTTCGTTGGTAAAACCAAAAAAAAAATAAAAAAATAAAAAAATTGCTTGCATTCGAGTCTGCAAGACAGTGAGACATTTTTATGTAACGCTTTTTGGT
The DNA here is from genome assembly GCA_951217055.1 of Gerris lacustris. Lineage (NCBI taxonomy): Eukaryota > Metazoa > Arthropoda > Insecta > Hemiptera > Gerridae > Gerris > Gerris lacustris. The sequence continues at coordinate 105,677,819 of OX578277.1, read as the reverse complement.
AATGCTTGTGTAACGCCGAGTCTGCAAGACAGTGAGACATTTTTATGTGACGCTTTTTTATGTCGTTTTTTGGTAATGCTTATCGAGTTTATGTGCCAAAGTATAGACATGAAAATGTAAAAAAAATTGACCGTGCAGATTTTTGCTTTGTAAATTAGGAATGTAATGGAATAATGTTGTGCACGATGAAAGAAAGTACATACTTTTCTTCTTTTCCAGTTTATTAAGGAGTAATCTTTTAGCTTCGTCACCCATATTTTTATAATAAATGCAAAAAATTATAGTACCTATAACAAAAATAAAATATAATAAAGCCAAAAATAAATTTTATGTATAAATTTTACAGAAGTTGTAGTTGAGGGGGGGGGGGGGGGCGGTAATAGTAGAATATTGAGTATTATCAAGAGTATTAAAGGCTAAGGGCCAGACGGAATGATGGACGGAGTCAAGATGTGTAGAATATACTACACTGCAGTATAAGTATACACATCTTGGGACGGAGTGTGATAGGGATGGAGGAGAGGGTGTCCTTGAACGAACCAATCATTCATAATCATAAGTCTGCCGACCTCTAAGCGGCGATGTAAACGAATGCACTTAGCTCTTACTTTTTCTATTCTCCTAGTACTAACAGTATACAGCGTTTTAGACTCGCTTGGGGAGGGGACGCCCTAGCGACAGCGGTACCAAGCGCGGTAGAGGGAGAAACTATCCCTACCAAGAGTGGGCAGACTCAACACCTCCTATACCTTCCTGAAACCTTGATCCTATATCTTCCCCATTCGTGTAACATAACGCTTTTCGAGGTATATCACAGCCAAAACATAAAAATGTCAAAAAGAATATTTTATTGAAATTTTGTGCGGGGTAATTAATTAAAGGTATTACTATTATCATTATAACTCTTTAATTAAAGAGCATATTACAAAAATGTATATCGCCTGTTAATTGTTTTATTTTCCACGCCTTTTGCCAAAAAGCATCAACAATTTAGGTCCCCCCCCCCTCCTTAATATAACTAGTTTTATGTTAAGGATACCAACGAAACCCTTTTTACGTGAGACTTCACGAACAACTATTTTTTAAAATAATTTTCCATATAACCATTAAACAAAAGTTATGCTGAATACTTTGGCTCTTAATCCTCAAAAAAACTATTTTTAACTGTAAAACTTAAAAATTAAACTACTTTTATTTATTTATTAGCTTTTATTTTAACTGTGTAATTTTTTTTTTTTATTTTATAGTTGAATTATGCAGCGTAAAAATATTATTTTGTATATAATTTATTGTTTTCCTTCTTTTTATAATATTGTCTTGGCTATGTAACAATTAAAAACAAGGTATAAATAAATGATAAAAAAGGTATAAATGTTATTAGTCTTCTATGGTGTGGGTCTTGAAGGGTAATAATTTTTTATATATAAAACAACTAAATTGTTATTTTTATTCGGCTATATTTCGACCACCTCCTGGTCATCTTCATGCCTAAAACATCGTTAATTTAAAAGTAAATTTTGCATTTTTGCATTACAATAAAATTATGATATAATATATTGTTTTATTCATTACATAACTATTCTTATTTACATCTATAAATACTTGGCAATTACCTTGTAAGTCGGTCAATTATAAAAAGTTTTTTATCCACCATTTTATGGTTTCGTCGTTTTTATTTTTAACAATCACTTTTTTCCTTCCGAACATCAATTTATACCTAACGACAACACAAATTTTAAACATTAACTCAATATTAAAACAAATTTAAAACTTATAACTAAAAACCGGGACTAGCGTAATTAAAAAACCTTGGTAAACAGTGGGTAACACGACCCACACGATAGAAGACTAATACATTAAATAAGGGACAACAAATGATTAAAATTTTTTGAAAATTTTAAAAACAGGTATAAATGTTGTTTATTCCAAATTTACTGCTCGAGCAATTCTAGACGAATAAAAACTTATGATTTATTTTTATTCCTTATTATATATCAAGCTAAAGTTCCCTTTCTTTTTTAGGGTCCGTGGGCAAAACCAAGGACCCTTGTATTTTCCTGCGTATGTCTGTCGGTCCGTCCTGTCGCCTGCTCTCACGGCTACACCTTTCGTCCGATCACTTTGAAATTTGGCATGTTTGTGTCTTCTACCTACCCACATATTTTAAAAATATAACGACTTAAAAAAAATATTTTTCAAAAAAATTAGGGTAAAAAAACTTAAGGGTTAAAATATTTGTTTTTTTGACACTGTGAGGGGTATCATATAAAAGGGTACGTCGATCTGATTACAAAAATTTATAATTCTTTAGATATAACTTTGATAGGGCGAGCGTAGGCAAGTTTAAAGTGGGTGTGAAACGTGCCCCCCCCCCCCTTCTATCTCGCTTATGTGAAGTGCAAAAAATCGGAAAACATTCCTGAACACTCTTCGACCAAAAGTAAAGTAAAGATACCACTTTTTGGAAATTTCGAAAAAAATATTATTTTATTTTTTATTGACAAAATACGTCTTTTTATAACTATGGTCTTTTCGATGTATTTATATGGTTGTAGTCCGATTCAGTGGCAAAAAATACTTTATCAGAAGTTTGTTTATGTGTTTTGAGAATATCAGACCCATAGAATAGTTCAAAGTAAGCTTTTTAGCATTTTAAAAAACACCATCAATAGGGTACTACTTAAACTATACAGTGTGGCCTACGGACCCTCGCTGTGTGCTGACTAGCACACACTTGACCTGTTTTTTTTTTTGTTTTTTTTTTGCTTTCGAGCTTACCGAAGGTAGCGGAAACTATGTGATTATTTTGAAGAACGAAAATATTTTAGGTCTCCGATTTCAAAAACTCCAAGACAGAAATCCGTTTCAGACACCAGGGAATATTTTTGGTTCCGTGTCTGTCTGTCGATCTGTCGGTCAATTTTTGCGAACCAACTTAATATCTTAAAAACTATACGTCTGATTTTAATAAAATTTGTATGGTAGGTCATAATTAGCCCATTGTTGGCCTAATATATGTTTCAACCTTCTGCACCAATTTATTTCTCTTCCACATATGTATATTTTATAAATTTAAACTTCTATAACTTTATCTTTAAGCAAGTAGGAAATTTACCACTTTTGTAATATTAATTTTTGTTTTCTTATATTGAATTGAAGATTATTTACGCTTTGAAATGGGAATGAATATAGAATCAATCTGTCACGGTCAAAAATAGTGCAATGAGTTCTGAATTCTATACTTGTACTCTTACTTTTTAGATGTGTTTCTTTTTACTTTATATACATAGATTTTACCTAAAAAAAATAATGTATTGTAATTGAAGGAAAATTCGACTTTCTTATTGTGATTGATTTGCACGTTTTAAGGTCTCCTGAGTCCAAACAAGTGGTTTTTGAACTAGTGGAGCCTAAAAACTCTGGGACCGGAATCTTTGAAGATAAAAATATATTTCCCTGGGTAGTGAAAATATATAAGGTGCGTTTTCTTATAAATTACTCCAGCCATCGATCGATTTCATTGGTTTCCTCTCTTTTTATCCCGTCGGTTGCTTCAAATAGGAGAAGATCTATAACTATCTACGGTAATAAATCAAAGTTTTCATTGGCTACCTCTGTTTACTCTACAATTGCTTCAAATAGAAGAAGGTCTATTACTATCTGCGGCAATAAATCAAAGTTTTCATTGGCTACCTTTGTTATTGACTCAGGAGAAGGTCTATAACTATATGCGGTAATAAATCAATGTTTTTATTGGCTACCTCTGTTATTTACCCTCCGGTTGATCAAATAGGAGAAGATCTGTAACTATCTGCGGTAATAAATCAAAGTTTTTATTGGCTACCTGAGGTAGCCAATAAAAACAGAGGTAGCCTACCTCTGTTATTTACCCTCCGGTTGCTTCAAATAGGAGAAGGTCTATAACTATCTTCGGCAATAAATCAAAGTTTTTATTGGCTACCTCTGTTATTTTCCCTTCAAATGGGAGATATATGAAAAAAAGGGATTTTATTCTTAGTTTTACTAGAACGGAAAATGACAATCCTACCTCTTCGGCGGCGAAAACAGTACCGCTGCTGTACATGTGCATTAATAAAATTTGATGCACTCCTTTTCGAGAAGAACGTATTATTTCCCGGCAGACACAATAATCATCTTCTTCCTCCAAAGTAAATAATATGAGAGAATAAGTTTTATTTTTAAACTTATCATTAAATTCACGAAACAGCCTAGCAGTTCGCATAAACTTCTAGAGTTTCAATAGTCGATGGAGACGCTTGCAGAAAAGCACCTTTATCATTTTGTGCCAGTGACTATAAGGCATGTCCCACACTGGATCCGCTCATCTCATCTCATCTCAGCTCAGCTCAGACCCTTCCGCTCCGGTCCGGCAGTTTTCTGCACACTGCTTCTGCTCAGACCGCTCAGATATTTTAATGCTTAATTTTTAAGCCAGTCTTGTCTCAGCTATCTACTGGTACGCTTCGACATGAGTTATTTTATTGATAGTAGTAGTAGTAGTGATGAGGAAGAGGCTGTTGTAATAGCTACGCTACTTGCGGCTGAACAACAGGCCAGGGAAAAAAGACTTTGGGTGAACGCAATAAATGCTGCCAGAGATGAAGAAGGAGAGTTACACACTTTATTTAATAGGTTGAAACTAGACAATAAGAGATTTTTTCGTTATTTCCGCATGAGTTATGAAAAATGTATGGAGCTACTAACGTTAATAGTACCTCTAATCAAAAAAACAAGACACCAATTGGAGAAGATACATTACTCCAAAAGAGTGGCTGGTGGTAACTTTGAGGTAAGTTCTTTACTGTTTACAAAGGCAGCCCTTCTGCCCTCCGTGGCTTCCGGCAAAATATTCTCGCCGAGCGAAAGAGGCTGATGGGCTGAGCGAAGCGGAGAGGACCGGAGCGGACCGGAGAGGACCGGAGCGGACGCAGTATGTGGGTTTTCATTTTATACATGGGTTTTATTTTGCTCGTCAAAGGCTGAGCTGAGATGAGATGAGATGAACGGATCCTGTGTGGGACAAGCCTAACTCATCGTCCATCGTTGGTGTCTTGTCTAGGAAAACGTATCTTATATCATTGTGTAATTCTTTGTAGAAGAAAATTTATTCTACGGAACGTCGCTGAGATCCAAATCTTTGTTTTTTCTTTTAACAGATGCTGGCTATTCCTACAATCTTATTATCTATTTTTAATTAAATCTATTATAATCCAGTTTTTTTTACATATAACTCCAAGAATCCAAGGCATTTTACTTTTTTATTATATTAATTTCCTCATTTTCTAATGTTCAAAAGAGTTCCTTTACAAAAAAGAAAAGAAAGCTCGCCCACTTTCCTAAAAATGTTTTTGGTTAGCTCTTTGTATCTTCTTTAGGCCTTGATGTTTTAGCCTCAGGTATTTCACGGTCATGAACTTTTTAAATGTAATCCTGGGCCTTATGAAAGAATTTTTTTTTTTAAAAAAAGTCAAGTTGCGTTTAGATATCCTTCTCCTGTTTTTGTTTTGAAGATTTATTTTAATTAGAATAAAATCTTAGTACGTGTCTGCAATTTTTTAAAGATGAGATGTTAAAAATATATCAACTTAATTTGAGCTATTTATATATACAAGGTGTTTTGTTTCTATAAAAATGAATCAAAATTTGAGAGCACATAAAACAAAAATTATTGAAAATTATCAATAACATTTTTTGAAAACGTTTATGCTAAAAGTGGGTTCACAGCTATAGCGGATTCATATAACTGCGGAGGCCCGAAGGGATTCATCTATGGCGCAACGCTTTCGCGACGCCGCAAAGGTTGGTTCCAAGCCAACTTTTTAGCGGAGCCGCTAAACCTGTATGAAACCTTCACTTCATCCTCTGCTTGTTTCCCATCTGTGTTTATACAGAGTGGTCCAAAAGTCTCCCCCATCTTAACTTTTGAACGGTTTGAGATAAATTAATGAAACTTGGGGGATTCCGTAGAGGGAAGTTTTTGGAAATAAGTTCCTTATGGCACGTTCTGGAGCCCGGGAGTGAATCCGAAAAAAAGACCAAAATCACCGTCACAAAATCACCGTCACGCAAAATCCGTCACGAAATCTACAAATGACGATAACTTGAGTAAAAGAACACCGAGTTAGATGAAATTTGGTACACATAATCATTTTACCAATGCCCAGGCTGAGTTCGTCGGAAAACGTTATCCGCCCAAACGTTCACGCGGAACGCTCGCGTAAACGTAAGCTTCAAAAGACGGGAAAAAGTGTTAATAAGGAAGCCTGTTACTTGACTTGTTTTGATTATTTTTGTTATATATATGTCAAAAATGTCACTTTGTTTTGTAAATAAATAAAATATAATCATGTAAAATTTCACCCTGATACAAGCAGAAGCTGTAGAGTAGGGAGGAGATATATTTTATAATATTTTAAATTAATTGGCCGGGTAGGTAGAAAACAGTCTTATTTCAATCCAAACTCCTTTAACAAACATACTCTTTCACTATAAACTCATCATGATCAACTTTTTTCTTATATTCAATATACATATATTTCTAGTAAGACGCTTGCTTTATTATACAAATAATGATTTTCTTTTAATTTTGCCTTAACTCTGCTAGGTACAAAGAGTTCGTTACTTTTAATTTTGTCTCTTTTCTAACTCCGCCATATGTATAAGTAGTTAGCAATGTATACGTACTTAGCACTGTGCTTTTATAATTTATATTTAATGAAAAATGTAAGGAACTTCGTTCCTACCGGGTGTCCCGCGACACCACACGTATTTTTTTTCTCATGAAATCGCGCTCTAGGGGCAACCACCCACTTAGTCCCCAGGCCACCCAACTTCAAAATTTCAAATTAAATGTATATTAATGATAGCATATTTGGATTCTAAAGTGAAAAATAATTAATTAATAATTTTATAATTATTAATTATAGATAATTAATTAATTTTTAGAATGGGAACTGATAATAATGTAAAATGATCTTAATGTGATTTTAGAAATAAAAAACTGTGACAGAAGATGACCCTATAAAGGGTCGAAACATCTCATGAAAGAAAAATAATAAATGTTACTTATTACACCCATTAACATAACGTTACTTAAGCCATCCATTAACATAAAATATTAATAATTATTTGTTATTGCTGTTAGAATTTCTGTTAAATATGCCTAGTGTAGGTAGGCATGTGTTTATACGTATGCTAAATATCTCATACATTAAAATGTTTTTTGATCTTTAGCTAAAAAGCTAATCATAAACTTAGTATTTTCATATTTCATAAAGTAATAAGCCCACCCTGTGTTAAAAACATATAATTTTACGTTGATTACGACATTCATTTGAATTTTCGACGTTTCCAATTAAAGGATGATTTTGACATCTATTTCCATTTTGGTAAACCTGTTTTTAACATAAATATTTTGGGGAAATTTAACGTTTATAACCTAAACACGTTGGTTGAGCGTGGGATTTAAGCAGGCTTAAATTCAAATTGTACATATTCTGCGTAGAGGTATGCTTGTTCATTATCATCATATAATTTATGAGGATTTTGATTGTGTCGTTTGATCAATTCAAGCTAATAATAATAAAACAAATAGACTGTCAATTGGTGTTCCACATAGCTTCCTCGCATCTTATCACGTACTTTATAGATTTATTTGATTTTACAAGCCATTATTGTATAATTTGTTTAATTGACTCCCCTGGTTTTTTAATGTGTAAAAATTGTTTTGATTTTTTTTCAAGAATTAAAGTATCAATTTAGCAAAAGTTAAAGAGCCCAGATTGTTCAAATTAATATGGGGCTATTTGCGGGTTACTTTCCATAATCTATAAATATTTCATACGAATCAGATAAGTACTTTTAAAGCTATAGTTGTAAATAAATGTAGCCGCATTAGGAACAAAATGGCCTTAAAATTTGTTAATTACTCACGTTATCCAATTAAAAACATGATTTAAAATGGCTGCAGTTACCCTTGTTATTGCCAATACAAAAATTAAATAAACAAAATAAGTAAATGTTTGTTTGTGAGCATGTTGAAGAGAAACAGATGAGCGCAGAAGATTGAAACTTATATGGGACCAACAATGAGCTTATTATGACCTACCATACAAAGTTCATTAAAATCTGACGTGTTGTTTTTGAGATATGTTGGTTCGCAAAATTTGAGTGATAGACCGACAGACAGACACGGAACCACAAATGTTTTCTGATGTCTGAAACGGATTTCTGTCTTGGAACTTTTGTAATCGGAGACATAAAATATGTTCGTTCTTCAGAACGATCACATAGCTCGGAAGCAATACGTAGAAAAATGTTCATTTTGCTCTTATATTGGCTATATGTGTTTTCAATATGCCTACTAGAAATCATTTTTCTGGATGAAATGTGCATATTTTTAATTTTTCTGAAAAGAGCTTATATGTAACATGCCATTTATTTATAGCTTTTTACTTTCTCATATAAAGTGAAAGCATTGTGATGGCGCGAAAATTCCATTTTGAGATTTTAATGGATTTTTTTTCAATATGCTCATTTTGGCTATATATGTTTTCAAAATTCCAGTTTTGTAACAATTATCATGGCATTTTGACCCCCAACTTGAAAATATTAATTGTAAAATTGCCAAAAACGATACAGTTTTGTCACCCATGATGATGCAGCTGTAATTTTGTTAAAATAGTTCTATTTTAACTCCAGTTATTGTGGAGACAAACACAAAAATATTTTAAAAAAATCAAGTCTCTGAAATTAATAACTCCCTACGCTTGTTCTATAAACAACTCACTTACGTTCGTTTGACAGTATACCTGCTTAAGATGGGGTTCAGATTAGCCGTGAATATAAAGGCGGTCACTCCTGCGCATTCATGTACGAATCAAGGTTGAGATCATGAGTTCAGTCCCACGTCTAAACACTTACATGGATCACAATTGGCCACCTCTAATTATATTATCAGTGGGATAAAACTTCATGCGAGGTTAGTAAACTGGGTCCAAATTAATGGCATAATTGGTAGGTTTGAAGAAGTGCTTCATTTTCCATGTTCTATTACTAGCTACCTGCTCCAAACAGGTACTTTTTAAGAATAGAACTTGTAAACTTGGTCATATTTTATTGTTTGTCAACGTTGCACATATGATGGCGATGGCCGTTCGTTGTGTCCAATCAACAACTTCAGAATATTAGGGATTAGCGGGAAATCCTTTGGGGGTCTTCCCGTGGAGAAAGCCAAGGTTGATTATTCACACTCACCATGCGCAGAGGTGATGATTGAATTTCCAAACTAGCCCTGGAGTCCAATTTATGGCTCCTAAGGATTTCATACCTTAGAGCGCGAGGAGATGCTGCCGCTTCCATAAAACCTGGAGGAGGACAGTAGAATTGAAGCATTGAAGACGGGAAATTCCTGAAGAGAGGGTAAAATCGATGGTAGAGCCAGATGTCTTTAGATTAGAGGCCCTATGCACCTCCATAGTGTAGCAGTGAATATGTGTGCTATCAAATGTGTGCTAGTTAGCACACAGCGAGGGTCCGTAGGCAACACAGTATTGCTTCTTAAGTAGTACCTATTGATGGTGCTTTTTAAAATGCTAAAAAGCTTACTTTGAACTATCCTATGGGTCTGATATTCTCAAAACGCAAAAACAAACTTTTTATTAAGTATTTTTTGCTAGTGAACAGGACTATGAACATATAAATACATCAAATTTAAACTCTACATTTTCAAAATGTGTGGGTAGGTACTATACACATATATGAAAAATTTCAAAGTGATCGGACAAAAGGTGTAACCGTGAGAGCAGGCGACAAACGGACTGACGGACAGACAGACACACGCAGGAAAATATAAGGGTCCTTGGTTGGGACCCTAAAAAAGGAAGCACTTTACAATGGAGAGGATTTGTATCTGTTCAATGTAGGCATTGCTATTTACGGCTTAAGCTTGATTATTTCAATTGGTCGATTCAGGTGGGTTTCTAGGATTGTTTGAATGTTGTCTCTGTCCCCAAGGGAAATCAGCTGGACCCTAATACATGAAGTTTGACTACTTATTTAGTGTCTCCCCACCTTTTTACTGATACTACCAAAGCTTGCCTTCCCTTTTGTTCTTTCTTGCTTGTCATGACTTGTTCTTTATTGACTTGTCCTTTGTAATGTTTGTGTCTGGGTCTCTTGAGAATTGTTTGTGTTAACTTTTAATTTTCCATCTTTTTTGTTAGAACACACTGAATATCGATGTTGTCTCTTTGAATTTGTTATTTTCTTTACTTAAAAGAAAGAAAATTATATAAAATAAAAATAAATGTCTCTTACAACCACATCTCTAGATAAATTAAACATTCTTTTCTTCGTATTTCCAATGTTCTGTTTTTAATAACACAAATTTATAAGTTTGAAAATCGAATCTCCTATTTAATTTGTATCTTTCCTTATTAAATTATTTAGCGTTGATTATCATGGTTATTATTATATTAGTAACATCATTTTAATTTTCACCCCCCCCCCCCAAAAAAAATATATATATATATCACCTTCAATTTTATTAAATCCCATTCAGTCCATTTAATAAGGGTTAATTTAAATGACTGCAGTTACCCTCACTTTTTGTTAATTTATCTCAATATAGATTTTAATTTTAAATAAAAATTATACTTTTTTATAATTATAGGTACCCCAGTAAAATTAGACAAAAAAGCTTTACCTCCGATTAATTCAGACAAAGATGGAAATCGTTTCAATCCACATAGAGTATCTTCAATAAGAGTAATATAAATTTGCGACGGTTTTTGAGGTAAGCTCTAAACTTTTGGGAGCCATGAAACCGCAGAGCATCCCCAATAAGAATAATATAAATTTGCGACGGTTTTTGAGGTAAGCTCTAAACTTTTGGGAGCCATGAAACCGCAGAGCATCCCCATTAAGAATAATATAAATTTGCGACGGTTTTTGAGGTAAGCTCTAAACTTTTGGGAGCCATGAAACCGCAGAGCATCCCCAATAAGAATAATATAAATTTGCGACGGTTTTTGAGGTAAGCTCTAAACTTTTGGGAACCATGAAACCGCAGAGCATCCCCAATAAGAATAATATAAATTTGCGACGGTTTTTGAGGTAAGCTCTAAACTTTTGGGAGCCATGAAACCGCAGAGCATCCCCAATAAGAATAATATTAATTTGCGACGGTTTTTGAGGTGAGCTCTAAACTTTTGGGAGCCAAAAAACATTTGTAACTTTTCTCAGTTGTCGGCTTATAACATCTGAAGGGTATATTTAAAAGAAAATTGTTTTTTTTTACCAAAATTAAAGAACATTTAATTCTTTGTTGAATGCCTCCTTAAACTTTAAAATCGGTACAGTGGTTTGGTCAAAATCGGCAGTCTAAAAGAGGCAAATTTTACCATTTTGCCTGAAAAGTATATCATACGCCTATAACTCGAAAATGAAAAATGTCAAAAAACTAAATTTGTAAAGCACCAAATCGCATGTGTTTAGAACACTCCTATTTTTAAAAAAATTAATTATCCCTAAGCATGTTGTAGAACTTACTTTCCACTATAAGTGACTATTTTGTAGTTTCATGTCGTTACCCCTCAAAATTACTAATTTTAGTCTAGAAAATTAAATTTTTATCCTATTTTGTATTTTAGTATGGAGCTAGAAAACTATTTTTAATAGTTCATCTATTTCATAACTTTTGTTAGTAAATACCCATTAGTTGAACCAAATACATTAAAAAATGAAGGTACATTTTTTTACCTTCATTAAACATTAAATAAACAGGTCAAGTGTGTGCTAGTAAGCCCACATCGAGGGTCCGTAGACAACCCTGTATAGTGTAAGCAGTACCCTATTGATGGTGTTTTTTAAAATGCTAAAAAGCTTACTTTGAACTATCCTATGGGTCTGATATTCTCAAAACACATGAACAAACTTCTGATAAAGTATTTTTTGCCAATGAACCGGACTACAACCATATAAATACATCGAAAAGACCATAGTTATAAAAAAAAACGCATTTTGTCAATAAAAAATAAAATAATATTTTTTTCGAAATTTCCAAAAAGTGGTATCTTTACTTTTGGTCGAATAGTGTTCAGGAATTTTTCCCGATTTTTTGCACTTCACATAAGCGAGATAGAAGGGGGGGGGGGGCACGTTTTACACCCACTTCACACTTGCCTACGCTCGCCCTATCAAAGTTATATCCAAAGAATTATATATTTTTGTAATCAGCTCGACGTACCCTTTTTTATGATACCCCTCACGGTGTCGAAAAAAAAATAAAAAAAATGTTAACCCTTATGTTTTTTTACCCTAATGTTTTTGAAAAATATTTCTTTTAAGTCGCTATATTTTTAAAAGATGTGGGTAGGTACAAGACACATACATGCCAAATTTCAAAGTGATCGGACGAAAGGTGTAGCCGTGAGAGCCGGCGACAGGACGGTCGGACAGACACACGCAGGACAATATAAGTTGGTTTGGCCTACAGACCCTAAAAATGAAGGTCCCCCGCTATAAATTTATTGTTATTAATATTTACATAAAACTTACAAAAAAGCAATTCTGAGTAAAGGTGAAATTGAAGATATATAAAGTAGGACATAGAGTTTAAGAGAATTAAAGAAAAGGATTTAAGGATAATTTATTATTTATTTGACAAAGTATATCCAAGTATATACTTCATAAAAAATTACTTTCTCATAAAGTTAATTTTTTCCTACATCTCAAAGAAACATTATCTTACAAACTCTTACAATCTTACAAATTGTAGTTTTTAGATCCTTTAGAATTATCTTTTTTACTTATATTTTATAAAATTGGATGTTGCTCTGTAAATTTAATAAATAACGACTGCTAAAATAACATTATATCTTATTCAACAAAATATATTTCATTTAAAATCGTTAAAAGTAAAAATATGTAAGTATAAGTGTATTATTATAAAAGCCATTTACTTGTTTAGGACAGTTAGTTATTTAACAGAGCATGAATGAATTATTTCTTGTTGTATTTTATTTTTATATGAAAACCATTTTATACATATACATTTTTAAATATATTTTTTTTATATTTTAAGATGAAACATTTTCTTAAAATATTATTTATCGCTAGTATACCTGCAAAACCTCGTAAGTCCGATTTTTTTAAATTTTTATTTCCATAGATTTAGGTCGTCTGCGTCTCCGTGTGAAATATTGTAAGTTTTTGTCGACATCAACGCCTTTAAACGGCGATTGAAAAAACTCGTAAGTCGAGATGGTTGCATAGAAGGTAATAAATCCTCGTATGTCCGAAGAAATGCACGCCGCTCGCAGGCTACAGCAAAGTTCTAGTTTTAAAATAAGTTAAATGTCTTATATTGACAAATTTTTATTTAAAATTATAATATTATTTTAAGGTACACTTGCGTTTTTATTAATTATTACAACTAGTTATCACTAATTTTAATGGGGTCTTGTAGTTCAGGAGACTTACATGGTTTTATACCATGCATTGTTAGAAGGAAATTCAACTTGCGTGGTTTTGTACCATATGTATAAACTTATACAAGGTATTATACCTACTTTTAAATAACCTTAATTTTTTTTACCTGGATATACGTGGTTTTAATTACTAGACCACACATAGTAAACTCAACATTCGAGGTTTTTGACGACTTACTAACTTTTTTTTTTTTTTTTTTTTTTTTTTTTTTTTTTTTTTTTAAACCTTTACAAACTATTATTATTTGCTTGACGATGCCGATTAAAATAAGTCATAACTTCTTATTAAAGGATAGTCACGCTGAGGGGGAAAAAACTTGCCATTATTGATTCATTCTTGCTAAGTACTTCGATTGTATTATAATTTTCCTAAACAAACAAACAGTTTGCACTTTTTTCTGGGGGGGGGGGGGGGATTTCTTAAGGGGAAGTTAAAATCATGATAAGTAATTTAGGCTCCATAATGATGATAAAATCAGATTATCTAAATAAAATGTTTACGCCATTAATATACCATATGCTGCATATATATGAGAATTTTTAATTAAATGGTTAGCCAAGTGGCATTCCTGTATTATAATATTCATACCAAAACCCGCCATATTCCGAAATTAAACCTGCCATATTTGAAAAAATAATTATTTGCTGGAGAAGGCTTACATGATTTTTCTTATACCGTCTTAAATTGTTTCGATTTTCGAATATTTCGTTATGAATGTCAAGTAAGAATTTATAAATTTATATTTTGACTTAAGTTCACTGTGCTCTTAATTATGGACAGAAAACTGTTTGTAACAAGTTCCTTATGACACGTTCTGGAGCCCGGGAGTGAATCTGAAAAACGGCTGTCACAAATTCACCGTCACAAAACCAAGCGTCAAGATATCTACCGATGACGATAACTTGAGTAAAAGATGACCGAGTTTGTAGAAATTTGGTTCACATGTTCATTGTACCAATGCCCAGGCTGAGTTCTTTGGACAACGTTATCCGCCCAAGCGTTCACGCGCAACGCTCGCGTAAACGTAAGCTTCAAATTTAATTTTTTTTTTTAGGATGAGAAAAAACTCTAACTTCATCTATTTAATGAGGCAAACAACTTTTTATTTGTTTTAGTAAAACGAACACCGACACTTCTATGAAGTGATAAAGATCGCTAAATTTATTAAAGCGGACCTAAACGTTTAAAATTAAGAAAACAACGTTTTTACCAATATCTTATTACCGATATAATTTTAATAAAACTTCTTACACATCGTCTACAATTGAAACAGGCATGTAAAATTTCAACCTGACACTAGCAGACGTTTGTGAGTAGGGAAGAGATATATTTTATAATATTTTAAATTAGTAGGCCGTGTAGGTAGAAAACAGTCCTATTTCCATCCAAATAAAACATACTCTTTAACTATAAACTCATGATTAACTTTTTTTCTCAATATTCAATACATATTTATTGTAAGACGCTTGCTTTAATGATACAAATTATGCTTTTCTTTTAATTTTGCCTTAACTCCGCTAGGTACAAACAATTAATTACTTTTAATTTTGTCTCTTTTCTTTATTCCGCCATGTATAATTAGTTAGCAATGTATACGTACTTAGCATTGTGATTTTATAATTTATATTTAATGAAAAATGTAAGGATCTTCGTTTCTACGGGGTGTCCCGCGACACCTCACGTATTTTTTTTTATTATTTTAAAGTTTTTGTACTTTGTTTAAAAGTTGTCTTCATGCCCTGTTAATCTTGGCTTACTTTGTACAGTTATTCGCACAATGTTCTTTAATTATTTTACCTGTAAACAAAGGTTTAATTCAGACAATTTAATTAGATTTTGTAGAAATACCTTTTTGCTGAAGGGAACTCGGAGAACTTATATTTAGAGCCAAATCTTTTATTCTTGTGTTTAATTTACAGCAATCTAAAGTGGAGAAACATTATTTGTTTTATTTCTACACTCTTGTCCAAAGTCACTGTAATGAAACTTTTAAATCTCATAAGATCCTTCTATCTAGCAACGAAAACCCTTTAGTTATCTTTTATATTCTATGTTCTTAAAAACAATCAATAAGAAAAGAACAGAACAACTTTAAGAAGTATCTAAATACATTGAATTAATTATTCGTTTATCTATAGAAAATAATAAAAAAATACAGAAATTAGAAGTTTTATGCCTCTGAGTTTACCGAATTATCATTCTGAATACATTAATATATATATAGAAAACTATATATAAATATATATATTTGCTTTGGGTCTTGGTTAGGGTTAAAATAAATAAAATCCTCCATTTCTTTAAAACAAACAGCTATATTTCGCCCTAACTCAGGGCTTCTTCAGGCTATGACATTAAAATTAAAACCTATTTAGTATACATGTTTGCTTTTATAAATACAATGGTAAATAGACTGCCAATTAGTGTGGCACATTGCTTCCTCGCATCTTTCTTGTACTTTTTTGTTATATTTTATTGTTTAAAAAGTATATTAATAGTTTTAGCGATCTTTAACACTTCATAGCGGTGTCGCTGTTGATTTTACTATAAAATTGTATTTATAGAAAATGTTTGTCTTATTAAATAGATAAAGTTTGATTTTTTCCCCGACCTAAAATTCCTATTTGAAATTCACACTCACGCGAGCGTTGCGCGTTAACGCTTGGACGGATAACGTTGTCCAACGAACTCGTCCAGAGCATTGGTAAAATGAACATGTCTACCGAATTTCATTAAAATCAGTCAATATTTACTCAAGTTATCGTCACACGTTTCTTAATTCGCGGACACACAGACTGACAGACAGACACGAGACCACAAATGTTTCCTGATGTCTGAAACGGATTTCTTAGAATTTTTAAAATCGGATAAAAGTTTTTCGTTCTCAAAAGTGAACACAATGCTTCCGTTACCTTCGGTAAGCTCGGAAACAAAAACTAAATTAAAATCTAGTTATTTTTGTTTTTAGTTTAAATATAAATAATGTAACATAGTAAAAATAAAGATAAATACTTGGTTATACTCTTTATGACATTTTTTTTATTTAGAATAAATTCTTTTAGTTGAAAAAACAAAAACTTCGTCATTACAAAAAATAACATAAACATTATTTCCATACTTTGGATTGTCTCAATAAATTAAAAGAAAAAAAAAAAATTAAAAAACAGTCAATAAATCCTTCCTGTTTAACTCACAGGGAGAGACTAACAATAATTAATTTAAAAAAATTAAACTTTAGTTGATAAGAAGAATTAATAAACATCACATCAAAACAATAACAATAATAATAAAATAAATAAATAAAAACAACAAATAACAATTAATTTTAAGAATTGAGATACGTCAGCACAAAAGGGAAAATTACAAAGATTAATCAGATATTTTAACAAAAGTACAGTTCTTATGTATTCATTATTAGTATATATTTACATATATAATGTTATAGCCTGAAGAAGCCCTGAGTTAGGGCGAAATATAGCTGTTTGTTTTTAAAAACAAGTAAGGCGCGCTTCACGTAAGTACGTGGGGGCGATAATCGCCGGTTTCTGTACATTAAAGTTGAAATTATTAAGTGTAATATAATTACACTTATTTTTAATAGTAATATTCTTTTTCTTCTCTTCAAGACCTTTAAATTGATGTATAACATGTTATGGTAACTAAAACAATGTGTAGTCGACAACCATATTGGCCGCCATCTTGAAAATATTACGTGTGAAATTTTAATATTTGCATATTCTTTTTATTCATTTCAAGACCTTTAAATTGAAGTGAAAAATCCAAAATGTGTCCAGTTGTCTCAAATGCCGAGATGCACCTGTGTGCCAAATTTCATGTTTCTAGCTATAGTAGTTTATGAATTGAAACAAGCAACGGACAGACACCAACGGACAGACAGACTGACAGAGCCGTTATATAAGGTTTCTTTTTACTTTCTCATATAAAGAGAAAGTATTGTGATGGCGCGAAAATTCGATTTTGAGATTTTGATGGATTTACACGTTTTGAGGTCCCCTGAGTCCAAAAAAGTGGTTTTTAAAAAATGTCTGTCCGTCGTCTGTCGTCTGTCGTCTGTGCAGACGCCTGGAGCCTAAACTACTGGACCGATTTTGACGAAATTTGGCATACATGTTCAGAAAAATCATACCCTGAGGCGAAATCGAGAAATGAATTTTAGCTCCAAATTTGAGGGGGCTACCCCCCAAAAACTCTGAAAAAACATGAAAAAAAAATATTTCTCGAAAACGGTTCCGACGATTTTGATTAAAAAATTCGAAAATGTAGTCCATTTAAATACGGATCCAACGATATAAGCAGTTTTCCCGGGAAAAATCTAGTTCTTGAGAAAATAGCTTAAAACGTGGACGGAAAGATCCCGGGTTCGATTCTCCGCCCTGGAGAAGTTATTTTTGTGATAAATTTTGATATAATTTTCAATAATAATTAAACGTACTTACAAAAACAAATAAATGGAAAACATTGGCTAAGTAATTATGCACTTGTATATGAGAAAGTTTGTCTGAGTTGTCTCGGACCGATTTTTGTACTTTGTACAGAAACCTAAAAAGAGTTTTTTTATTATATAACTCTAACCACCCAAAGAAAATATATATTTATATATAGTTTTCTATACATATATAGCAATCTAAAAAGGGTTCACCATCAAGAAAAGTTGTAGAATACATATATTTCGTCTCCGATTTAAAACATTCCCGCAAAAGAATTCGTTTCAGACATCGGACAACATTTTTAGGTCAGTCTCTTGTCAGTCTGTCGATCTGTCATTCAATTTTTGCGAACCAACATAATATCTTAAATCTACACGTTCGATTTTAAATTAATTTGGATGGTCCTCGTAACTAGTCCTCATATAAGTTTCAATTTTCAGCTCCCATTTATTTCCCTTCAACATGCGCACATACATACATTTATTTATATAAATTATCTTCAAAAATACTCATCTAATTTTTAGGTAATTTTGGTGATTTGTCGAAAGTAGCCTCTGATAATTTCAACCGCCTTTGCACATTAAATATTGTTCAATTAATACTTTTATTCGTTCTAAAATATTAAACAATTTTGACAGAGTTTAAAAAAAGGAGGGAATAATTAAATAAATTAGAAAATAATTATTTTTAAAAGCATAACAGCATTTTACAGTATACACGGTAGGACGTGACGAAACCATGTGCCACTGCTTATCAGATTATTTTTTTATTATTTTTATATAATAACTTTATTAAATATAAAACATATTATATATGTAACACGTAAAATTACATAATTCTATAAGTGGGACCACTTAAAAATTGTAAAGAAGGTTATCTCTCCACTTGAGATCATATTATTATAGTCCTGAAGTCGTAAACTGTGAAGAGGGATTGTTTTTTTCTTTAGTATCTAATTAGTACAGGTATAACTGACCAAAAAACGGTATCTAGAAAAGACAAAAATCGTCCATTAGTAAAAATTGGTTCATGATTGTCTTGGAGTTTAATTAAATATCAGAATTGTCCAAATTTTTAGGGGTTTTTTATAGGGGGGGGGGGGGGGGGGGGGGAGGAGTCATTTATTTAAGTGAGGTGACCTTTCACAGAGCCAAAAATGACTTTCATGACAATTGAATTATTTATTATTAAGAGATTATCGGTTTTGTTGGGGAAACACAGGTTTGTAGGCATCGTATTTCACGCGTGGGATGATAACTAGAACAAAAGTTGAAATTTAGTGCGCATGCTCTTTCTATCAATGCTCAGACTAAGTTCCTTGTCAATTACAATATCAATAAAAGTCTATCTGTTTAATTTTCTAATTAAAGTTTTAGGAAAATATTTTACCTTCATCAAAAAAAGTTTTTAGTCACCATGACATGTTATATATGAATTTAAAGGCCTTGAAATGAAGAAGAATAATATGCAACTATTAAACTTTCACACTTAATATTTTCAAGATGGCGGCCAATATGGCTGGTGACAAAATAAAAGTTCTTAGTAACTATGACATGATATACATCAATTTAAAGTCCTTGAAGTGTAGAAAAAGAATATGGAATTATTAAAATTTTACACTTAAAAGTTTCAAGATGGCGGCCAATATGTCGGGTGACAAAATAAAAGTTCTTAGTAACTATGGCATGTTATACATCAATTTAAAGTTCTTGAAGTGTAGAAAAAGAATATGCAATTATTATAATGTTACACTTAAAAGTTTCAAGATGGCGGCCAATATGGCGGGTGAATAAAAACAAGTTTTAGTAACTATGACATGTTATACATCAACTTAAAGGTCTCGAAGTGTAGAATAAGAATTTGAAATTATTAAAATTTTCAAGATGGCGGCCAATATGGTGGGTGACTAAACATTGTTTTAGTTACCATAACATGTTATACATCAATTAAAAGGTCTTGAAGAGTAGATAAAGAATATTACT
The DNA here is from genome assembly GCA_951217055.1 of Gerris lacustris. Lineage (NCBI taxonomy): Eukaryota > Metazoa > Arthropoda > Insecta > Hemiptera > Gerridae > Gerris > Gerris lacustris. The sequence continues at coordinate 105,657,880 of OX578277.1, read as the reverse complement.
ATTAAAATTAGTGTAATTATATTACACTTAATAATTTTAACTTTAATGTACAGAAACCGGCGATTATCACCCCACGTACTTACGTGAAGCGCGCCTTACTTGTTGACAATTATGAACATACATTCATTTAGTCAAACCAACAGCGGCACCTCTATGAAGTCATAAGGATTGACTGACTGACGTAGAATCAACGGACAGCAACTGAGATTCTTGAAATTTCTAAATTTTAATTTTAAGGGGTAGAAAAGGGCGAAAAATGGTGGCTCATATAGAACTGGTGGCGGTGGCTATGGTGGATATTATAGTTAGGTTTTATATCTTCGCCATTATCTGATATTCTCTCATTTTATTTTGTTTCTCCTCCCTCTCTCTTCTTTTTTCTAATAATAAATTACATGCCGAACTACAGTACTAGAGTGGACTATTATTAATGTTAAAATTACAATTTTTTAAAAAAAATTATATAATATACTTATATATATATATATATATATATATATATATATATATATATATATATATATATATAATATATATATATATATATATATATATATATATATATATATATATATATATATATATATATATATAATATATATACATATTATTTCCACGGAAGAAAAAGTTATGTTTTCAGTTTAATTTAGAGGGAGTAAAGCACGTCTTTTCTTCCCTGAACTCAAAAAGAAGGGAAAAATGTAAAATTAGGGAGAAAAAGAAGTGTCGCCTACTTTATTATTTTGTAAATAGTAGAGAATGAATGGGGCTAATGTAGTGAATTCATTGAAATCAAGTTGGCACTATTTAAAAAAACGCGCCTGAGTATTTACCGCAAGGTGGTGGGGAAAATATACTGTTTGATCAATTTAAAAGCGCAGTACAGAAAATCGCGTGCAAATCCGTGACGGGTAACATACTAGTCGAATATAAACGTTTTAACAAGAAAAACAACGTTATTTGCAACATCTTACGTTTTAATAAATCGATTTGTAGAAAACTTAAGATGAAGTTAGCAACCGTAAAGTATAGATGTGAGGGAGTTAGTGAGGTTACGGTCTATTTAGACCGTACCTCACTAACTCCCTAACATTTGTATAAAACGTTTTAAGTACTGTTACTACATGCATCTAAAATTCAAACTTGGAACAAAGCAAAAGTTTTAATGTTGTTTTTATGTAGTGAAGTGATACTTATATTGTAATAGTTCAAGAACCTAGGAGGTATGTCAACCGAAAGCGGAGCGCAGTCAGCTTAGATCCATCCAAGAGATCGGAACTACGTTCTCTCTGTCCCCTGGGGATAGAGGCAACATTCAATGTCTTGTGACCCTTTAAAATCGTATTATACAGAGATAAGAAAGAGTGGGAGTCTCTATCTGAGAAGAAGGGGTAGTTTCAGAGAATCTCACACCCTTTTTAATGATTTAAGCAAGCTTTTCCCAACCCTGTGGTTGCAACCCAAAATAGGGTCACGACAAAATGTTTTAGGGTCGGGAAAAATCTTTGAAATTATGCAGACAAATTAAAAATAGTATAATATGTTACAAGGCTGTGAAGTGAGTTTTTTCATTACCGCGGCAATTACATTTACTGTCGAGCAAAGCGAGACAGTAAATATTGCCAAGGTAAAGAAAAAACACTTCAAAGTCACGTAGCATATGCTATTTTTTCCGAGGTAGCAGACAATGAAAAAACATTAAATATTAATCACTAATCAATATATAATAATAACAAATATTAGTACATACTTAAGACTTAAAAAAAGAAACCTTAAAATGAGGTTACACTATAAGAAAAGATAAACAAAACGCATTGACATCTAGCGGATTTTTATCGTACTAGAAGCATTTCTACAAAGACTGCAGCAATACTAACGGAAGTTTTGACAACTACCCGCCGTAAAGAAAAAATCTTTTAGTGCCTAGGACGTAAAAGATTTTTTCTTTACAGCTAGGAGTAATGAAAAGATTTTTTAAGTCCACGTAATGAAAAAATGGATTTTAGCTATGTTTTTTAGGCTCTAAAGTTACTATTTCACAGCCTACCACGGAAAAAATACATTTTTTCGAAAAAAACATTATACAGGGTGATAGGCGATATATGTACAAAAATAAATAGGGTGATTCTAAACATCATTGGCTACTAAACACGTCTTATAAACCATGGGTCAATTCCCAACCGTTTTCTCACCAGGTCAAATTTTATGATTTTTTTAAGATCGCATACCTTTGTTCTTAAAAACACTTATTGCTCCAAAAGTATAAAAACTAAAACAAAGTTTTTGATCTCGTTGTAAAGCTGAGAAAATTTGTAAAAAGTGTAATATTAATTTTCATGTTTTCAAATTACATGACAAAAAATTGTATAAACATTTATTTTTTTAAACAAAATTAAAAAATCATTTATTTTGTTGTTCCATAACTTTCTAGAGAATAGAGCATTAACTTGGCGGACTTCAGGAAAAACTTAATTATTTACTAATGTTTCGATCAATATTAATATTATTACCCATTCATACGGTGGAATTTTTAGTAAACTTCGCTGAAAGTAAAAAATCGGTCCGAGACAACTCAGACAAACTTTCTCATATACGAGTTCATAATTATTTAGCCCAGTGTTTTCCATTTATTAGTTTTCGTATGTAAATTTAATTATTATTGTGCATTTCATTAAAATTTATCATAAAAAATAACTTCTCCCGGGCGGGGAATCGAACCCGGGCTCTCTCGGTCCGCGTTTTAAGCTTTTTTCTCAGGAACTAGATTTTTTCCCGGGCTCCAGGCGTCTGCACAGACGACAGACAGACATTTTTTAAATACCACTTTTTTGGACTCAGGGGACCTCAAAACGTGTAAATCCATCAAAATCTCAAAATCGAATTTTCGCGCCATCACAATACTTTCTCTTTATATGAGAAAGTAAAAAGAAACGTGTTTATTGCTGTTATTGTTGACATGTAGGTAAGGATACTAAACCAATCTTGCATCTTTTAATAATATGCTTTTAATTATTTACTCACCTGTAAGTCAACAATAACAGCAATAAACCTGTTTCTTTTTATTGGACTTTGCTTTGTAAGTTTCATCGCACGATTTCGTTACCCCGATTTTGAACCAATTCCCGTATTTCAATCTTCCCCAAATTTTGCACATAGAAACAACTAAGGTAAAGAATACAGAAAGCAAAAAAAAAATAATCTCTTTTCTTTAAACTTCCGACAAAAGATCATCAGCCCACTAACATGAGTTCAGCAATTATTAGCCGCTTTATATACATAACTGATATAATTCGAAACGGACACAATAAAAAAATAAGCAAATCAAGTAATGGCATTAACCGTATTAAAATGATCAGTGTGCTCAGTTTTTTCTTTTTTTAAATAAGTAAAAAAAATAGGCTGCAGTCCCTCCTCCTTAATCTAGTAATGATTTTAGTAGAATTAAGGCTTTTGGGGCCATGTATTGTATAGTATATATCCTTAGAATCTGTAGGTTATGCAATATGCAATACACCATATTCAGGGTAGAGTCGCGAAAATGTTATGGAGAAATGTATAGGGTCGAGTATGTATTAATGTATAGAGGTATAGGGTCGCGGCATTAAAATGGTTAGTAAACGCTGGATCTAAACCATGAACAGTTTTAAACATTTATGGCACGTCCTCAGTTTAATGAACTTCTCAATAATATAAGATAATATGATAGTTTGTATAACATCCTGATAATATGTTAACCAGGATCTGATACAGACTATCAGTGGGCTATAAAAGCTGAAGAAAAGCTTGCAATTACATTACGCACTTAAAATTAGTTAAATCTGGAGACCTCTAAAATGTCGACCAATTATGTGGTGGATGGGGAAGCGGAGTTTGCTTTCAAACAGACCGCGGGCGTTCGAAAGCGGAGCCTTGCGGAGTGGAGATGTGCCGCTACGCTTATCACCACTCCGCTCTGCAACCGGTGGCCACCCTTCCATTTAAAATAATTAGGTCTGATTTCAAATAGAGTTTGCTCAACTGCACTTTACTTCTGATGGCCAACCCGGCCTTAGTTGTTTTCTAGATCATAAGCTTTATTTAAATACGCCGCTATCAATTTCACTATTATCCGGTGTAACCATATCTCTTCGATTTTTCATGCGAGGACTGTGTCATTACACCATCAATAATTTTTGATGTATCATTACACCATCAATCATTATTGATGTGTCATTACACCATCAATCATTATTGATGTGTCATTACACCATCAATCATTATTGATGTGTCATTACACCATCAATCATTATTTATGTATCATTACACCATCAATCATTATTGATGTGTCATTACACCATCAATCATTATTGATGTGTCATTACACCATCAATAATTATTGATGTGTCATTACACCATCAATAATTATTGATGTGTTATTGCACCATCAATCATTATTGATGTGTCATCAATCTTCAACTTTGTTTGCAGTTGTGTGAAGTAGCTAAACCATTTTCCTCGATGTAATTTATTGTAGAATCAATTTGTGTCTTCCCTCAATAAGACAAAAAAGAGTCTTTATACCTCTGTTTCGAGTCCCTCGTGTGCTCAAGTGACGGTGAAGGAGGAAAACTCGAAAATAGATCAGTTTTATTTCATTTCGTGGAACTCTTTATTGGACAGAACAGGATATCGATTCGGTGGCTGAGGGGTTTAGATTGAAAGTGACCACTTGTCCTTCTCATGTAGTTGTGGGAACTGATCACAACTTATCAGGGGATTCGAATGTGGTATTGCTTTAACCTCTTGTGTTCTTGCAATTCTATTTAAGTTTGAAACCTATGTTAGTTCTGATTTATTTATAAGTCTAAACCTGCCAATCCCATCTGTTTCAAGTATCGATTTTATTTACATATTGTATATTCATTTATGTCAGTAGATACACAACGAAAGTGCTACACTTGTAGAATTCTAACACGTCTTATTGTATAAATAGATTGTCTTCTACTAAATGTAGATCCTCTCAGTTGTTACCTATATAGATGGTGAGCTCTTAGTTATTCAACTGAATTACCATAAATTTAAACTATGGATTCATCTGCTGTCATTCAAGTTTCATATTAAATTATTCTGTAGACGGCATGAGGCTAGCTTAGTTCTAACTTAAAACCTAACTTTCAAGAAAAGCATAATATCTGTAAGATTTATACGTGTGTACACGTCTCTTCACCGTAGACATAAGTGTATATTCGTAACTTTCATCTGCAGGCTCAAATATAAACATGGTCTAATTAAAGTTCCCGTATTGAAACAAATATATACATTAAAAACAGTCCAATATATTCCAAAAGTATTTTATATACATAGCATACCTTCAAAGATGTAGCTACCCCTCAGCAAGGATTTACTCTCTTCATCATAATATAATTTTTTTTTTGCAATGTTTGTACATTTTTCATTATGTTATAAATATGATTAATTTACTTATGCAAATCAGCTCCAGCTGTGGTGCCTTGTAGAGATTAGAGTTCACCCTTTTCTTTATTCTAATTCAACATTTACACTTTTATACAAACATACATACTTATTTAAATGTCTATAGTGTTTGTAACTTTATTCTGGTGGGAGCCATACTTGACAGAAGACCTGGGACATCCTTTTCCATTCTGTTCTCTGTCTGGCAACTCTTCTCCAAGTCGCTCCTCCACATATGTTTTTGAAGTCGTCCTCCCATTTCACTCCTGGTCTTCCCCTCCTTCTTCTGTACTCTCTGGGGTACCACTCTATAATTTGTCTTGTCCATCTATCGCCTTCAGTCCTTGATATGTGTCCTGCCCACTGCCATTTTCGTTTTTATATTATCATTCCAATATCTTCTAATCTTGAATTTCTTCTGAGCCATTCCTTTTTCTGTCTGCGATCTTTTCACTTTCAGCATACTTCTTTGCATACTTCTAACATTTACCCTTATCCTGTATTTTGGACTTTGACATGGCCCGTGTTTCTGCTCCATATGTCATCAACACAGGGAGTACTACCCAGTTCCATATTTACTCTCTTCCTCATTTTTTACCTCTGATCTGAATAGTCTTCTATATTTGTTGTATGCGTGTCAAGCTTTAGTTATTCTCGAAGTTATCTCTATGTCATCTATATCAACAAGAATTAACACTATTTATATAAATATATATTTAAGACTTGAGAGCTTAATAAAAAGTAACACAAAAATATTGTCACCACAATTTTATAATAATTGTTATCCAACGTGTTTCGACATTTTATACCATCTTAAGTGTTAAGTGTTAGCATAGTAAGAGTAATGATTATACTTACTACATATTAATTTTACTGACTTAAAATGACAGAACAAAGTGGGGGTAGACTAGGGCTATAAAAGGATTGAGGAACCAAAGGTAAGGGATATGAAGGGTTCAAATGATTTTTCAATGGATTAGAGATCTTAACAAAATCTTTATCTTAAAAACTACACGTCCGATTTCAATTTAATTTGTATGGTAGGTCATAATTAACTCATTATTGGTTCCATATAAGTTTCAACCTTCTGCACTTATTTGTTTCTCTTCATCATGCGCACAAACATACATTTATTTACACCTATATCTTCAAAAGTACTCATCTAATTTTTATGAAATTCGGATGGTTTGTCGGAAGTAGACCGAAGATAGCACCAGATTAATTTAAACGGTATACTCTCTTAGCTCTTTAACTTTTGCTTAATTGATATTTTAATTCTTGTAAAAAATCAAAATCAAGTGTAACATATTAAAAAAACGGGAGAAACAAATAAATTAGACAATAATGGCTTGTAAAAGCATAAAATCAATAAAGTACTTGATAGTATACGAGGAAGCTGTGTGCTACTCTTGGCAGCCTATTTTTACAACCAATATATTTAGTAAAATGATGATGGAGTAAGAGTAGAAAGTAAAAAAGGAGGAGGATGAAAAGTAATGAAGCCTTTAATTTAAATCTAAAAGAACTAAACAAAAAACTAATTAGAAATTAAAAAGAAGCAAGATGGAAGAAGAAAAACTTTGATGAAAGTGAAAAAAGGAATAATTAGAGAGTCCTGTATAGTTGCCATCAAAGAGTTCTATCTGCTAGTTAGTATTCTATCAGGGCCCTTATCTAATTGAACCCTTCTTAATATTTAATCGAGTTCATTCCCCCAATTTTTTCTTTTTATATTATAAAGGAGCTAGGCATCTTCCCAATCAATTAATTTTTTTGAAAAAGCTTTTTATTATATTTTGATCGATGTATTTATTTATGCTCTTTAGTATAAAGAGAGAAAGCTTTCAAATAGAGCTTTAGAATTATTTTTCTAAGTAATGATAATAATTAGTACACACTTAAAATAAAACAGGTAGCCTAAAATAACTCTTAAATATCTTATTTATTAGTATCTTAAATCGATACACAAAACCTTAAATAAACCTTTCATCAATCTTAAATGTCGTATTAGTATTCTAAAAATAGATACTTAGAACCTTAAAAACCCTTACATTAATCTTAAATGTCGTATTAGTATCTTACATAGATACACGTACGACGTACGTACGTTTTGAACTAACAGATTATTTTTTAGGGTTTCGTTGGTAAAACCAAAAAAAGAAACCCTTATAGTTTCGTTCATGTGTCTGTCTGTCTGTCACTCTGTACGGTTCCAATAACTTTTGAATAAAAAGAGATAGAAACATGAAACTTTCCAATATTAAAGATAGTTTTGACGCGCACACAGGAAAAATATAGCGAACTCAAAATTATCAGCTGTTCAAATCCAAAATGGCGGATAACTCACGTCATTCGAAAAACATATTTTTTTTAAATTTTGAGTGGGGTATCAAATGAAAGTTATTGAAGAGTAGATTACAAAAATATATACCACTTAGGGAAAGTGTTCAATTTTCGGCGCCATTTTGTCAAAAAACATCAACATTTTGCGTGTCCCCCCCCCCCCCTAACAATCGTATTTCCACTCATACTAAAAATATAGAAAAATATTAAAAATGTGCGGTCTGATGGGCCAAAGAAAAAATAAGAATAGCAACTTGGTCGGATTAACTGGGAATCCAAGATGGCGGATAATTCATGTCACACGAAAATAAATATTTTTTGTAAATTTTGTGTGGGGTATCAAATGAAAGGTATTGAAGAGTATATTACAAAAATATATAACACTTGAGTAATGCATTTAATTTTCTACGCCATTTTGTCAAAAAACATCAAAATCTTGCCCCCCCCCCTCTTACTAATTTCATGTTTACAACAACAACGAAATCCTTTTTTCGTGAGACTTCACGCACTACCTATTTATTTTTAAATTATACATTATTTTTATTTATTTTATTTTATTTATTCAATTATTTGAATTATGACAGATGTAAACAAACTTTGACGTTCTCACAACAGAAGTATCGCACAAATTAATAATTATGATCCCTGATAACTTTTAAACTAATTAATGGAAGTTCATCGATTTTTTTATATTTGTTCCTTATTTGTTGTCGTTTCCAACATGTCAAAAGTGTATTTATACTTTCGGTATTATTAACCGTGAAGGTTCAAAATTCAAAACTTCGATAACATAAAAATGGCGGACTGTATCAAAATTAAATTTGGTGAATTAGTTTATCATAGAGAGAGGTACATTCATGGCAAATACTCGATCGGAACACTTTTAGAAATTTAACATTTTTAAACAAATGATTGCTGATTCAGTAAACTGTGTACATGATGGCGGAAAATGTGGATTTTCCAGGCGGCACAACTAGAAGTAAGGACTGATTTTTCTGCCTAAGTAAGTTTCAACTCTCTAGGTTAAATACCCTGGGCTCTACTATGGTAACACACATCATCTCACAACTAGAAGTAAGGACTGATTTTTCTGCCTAAGTAAGTTTCAACTCTCTAGGTTAAATACCCTGGGCTCTACTATGGTAACACACATCATCTCACAACTAGAAGTAAGGACTGATTTTTCTGCCTAAGTAAGTTTCAACTCTCTAGGTTAAATACCCTGGGCTCTACTATGGTAACACACATCATCTCACAACTAGAAGTAAGGACTGATTTTTCTGCCTAAGTAAGTTTCAACTCTCTAGGTTAAATACCCTGGGCTCTACTATGGTAACACACATCATCTCACAACTAGAAGTAAGGACTGATTTTTCTGCCTAAGTAAGTTTCAACTCTCTAGGTTAAATACCCTGGGCTCTACTATGGTAACACACATCATCTCACAACTAGAAGTAAGGACTGATTTTTCTGCCTAAGTAAGTTTCAACTCTCTAGGTTAAATACCCTGGGCTCTACTATGGTAACAGACTTCATACTGAAAACCACTCAATAGGTCTTAAAAAAATCCAAAACGGATAATTCAGTTGAAATCTAAAAAAAAAAAAATAAATAAATAAATAAATAATGTTTGGGTGAAAACATAACTTTTCCTACCATTGTTGAGGAAAATTAAAAATCAAATATATATTTGTATAATCAAGGTGTAATCCCTTTTAATTTAACACTTTTCATGACACAGTTCTGTTAAAAAATGTTTACTCTTTGTAAAAACAAAGAGCATCCTTTGAAAAAAGGATTGATTTTTTTAGGGCTTCCCAATAACGTTTATCTTTTTTTTTTATGAATTTTACACGTAAGATATCTGCAAAGTTTTAAAATGTTTGTGTTGTTTAAGACAAAGTAGACCGACAAACAGACACGAGGACAAAAATATTCCCTGATTTCTGTAACAGATTTCTGTCTAGGAATTTTGAATTCGAGGCTTTAAATGTGTATCTCTATTAGAATGATTACAATGTTTTCGTTACCCTTTTGGCTCTGCGGCCAAATATATATATATTGCAGCTGTTTTTAGAAAACGTTTTCCTGCAAAATTACCTTATGTGAGTAAAACACAGTTTGCATAGATAGCTAAAATAACAATGATTTGGATTATATAAGAAATCTTGTTGATTTTCTGAGATATTAGATATTCTAAAAAATATCTGTTATATAGGTCTGACATAAGATTTAAAGCCTCACAGTGTATTAATATAAATGACTCAAAGTCATAATGAAATCCTTTTTCATAACTTATAATTACTTACACTGGTATAAATATTATAGAAGATTTCTTAGTGCTTTTGAATCTATTTTTCTTTGCTTCTTAATTATTCTCTTTTTTGCTATAAAAATGGAAAAGCTGTGCATAAGGGTTTAAAAAAGGAGCCAAGTAATTTAGAATTGTGAATTACACATAAGCATAACGAATAAAAATAGGAAATATTCATAGAAAAGGAAATATATACAAAAAAAGCAATAATAAGGAGAAATGGAGATATTAGTCAATAGATGGAAGAGAAGTCCAAACATTTCCTATTTTTCCTCTAGTCTCATCTAAAAACGGAAATATGTAATATGCTTTTCTTTCTGTCTCCATTTAAAACTAGAGTTTTATCATTCCCTTTCAAACATTGAATTTGAAAAAAATAAATTTTCCCTCTATAAAAGAAGTTTGTTGAAGAAACTTATAACAGACGAAGAGCATTTCGCATAGTCCAAATATAATATTTTATGCAAATGACTTATTGTAAATGAAACTTTAAAAAATATATATAAAAGTGTAGACTTTTTATTGTGCTAAATAATTTTGTGTTTTGCAACCTACCTTGCTTGTTTTCTAAAATTTTTATTTAATTATATTTTAGACAGATTGACTGAGTAACTGTCGAAGAAGTTTTATTTGGTTTAATTATTTCATTAATTAATTTAATTTGTATAATAAGTCTGAAGTACTTATAAAAACTATTTATTATAATTATATTAAATAAATATAAATTTGTCCAACCAACTTATTCTATATACATAATAATACTGAATTTAAACCCTAAAATAATTAATTTGAATAAACTTTCCAAAAAAAGTAAGCTGACCCTGCTGAGAATTAAAAGTTAGTTATTTACGTGAATTTGTTTCAATATCTGGTGGGAAGACTGTTATTTTTATTTCTTATTTTAACACTGCTAATACCAACACTGCTAATAGTAACCCTGCTAATAGTAACACTGCTAATAGCAACACTGCTGTTAGCCAACACTGTTGTTAGTAACACTGCTAATACCAACACTACAAATAGAAAAACTTCTAATAGCAACACTTCTGTTAGCCAACACTGCTGCTAGTAACACCGCTAATACCAACACTGCTAATAGTATGCTGCTAATAGTAACACTGATAATAGTAACACACTGCTAATACTAACACTGCTGATAGTAACACTGCTAATAGTAACACTGCCAATAGTAACACTGCTAATAGTAACACTGTTAATAGAAACACTGCTACTACCAACACTACAAATAGAAAAACTTCTAATAGCAACACTGCTGTTAGTAACACCGCTAACACCAACACTGCAAAGAACAACACTGCTAATTGTACACTGCTAATAGTAACACTGCTAATAGTAACATTGTTAATAGGAACACTGCTAATACCAACACTACAAATAGAAAAACTTCTAATAGCATCACTGCTGTTAGCCATAACACTGTTGTTAGTAACACCGCTAATACCAACACTACAAAGAACAACAACACTGCTAATAGTACTCTGCTAATAGTAACACTGTTAATAGGAACACTGCTAATACCACTGCTAATAGTAACACTGCTAATAGCAACACTGCTGTTAGCCAACACTGTTGTTAGTAACACCGCTAATACCAACACTACAAAAAACAACACTGCTAATAGTACTCTGCTAAAAGTAACACTGTTAATATGAACCCTACTAATACCAACACTGCAAAGAACATCACTGCTAATAGTAACAATGTTAATAGTAACACTGTTAATAGGAACACTGCTAATAGATACATAGTTCTGTATTTGAAATTTCTCTGATTGTCTCGCTTAATGTATCCAAATTGGAATGCCTGTAGCCCTGTATTTAGGCAGGCTCCAAATTGGAACCAGCCTGTGTTTATATTATCAGATTTAATTATATTCTATAACAGCCTAAAGTTAAATTGAGGTTTCTAAACCAAAATCAATTCCACAATAACATAGAAACACTGACGAACCTGTTCCAATAAAACCAATTCTTCGCAATATTATAGAGTTAAACATTTTTGCACTAAATTCCGGTGAATTACCAATAACTTTTATTTTTCATTCTCGATATGAGGTCAAAGAGTACGCGCAACTCTCAGTTTTTTTTATTATAAATACTTTATTTAAAATAAAGTTAGTTTACTTGAAAATAAAGCAGGTTATAGTATAATAAAGTTAGCTATTTGGAAATAAAGTTTTTATTGAAAATTAAAGTTAGTTTTTAATTTAATTAAAATGTTATTATAATTTTAGTTAAATGTTATTATTTAAATGTGTTATTTACACATTTCAAATCGGCCTATCCATGGCCCTCATTTTTGGGTTTTGGGTTGTCTTCGTTTTTAACAATTATTATATTTATCTCACTATACAATACAATGATCATAAAGTTAGTTTACTTGAAATTAAAGTTGTTTATAGTAAAATAAAGTTAAGTTAAATGACAAATATTCTGCCAATTAGTGTGGCACATAGCTTCCTCACATTCTATTTTGTATACTTTAATGATTTTATACTATTAAAACCTCTTATTGTCAAATTTATTTAATTTTTAAAATTGTCAAAATTGTTTTTTTTTAATAATTAAGTATCAATTTAGCAAAATTTAAAGAGTGTAGACGGGTGAAATAAATCTTGGGTTATCAAGGCTACTTTCGACAAACCATCAAAAATTCATAAAAATCAGATAAATAATTTTGAAGATATTGGCATAAATAAATTTATGTTTGTGCGCATGTTGAAGAGAAATAAATGGGCGTAGGTTGAAACTTATATGGGTCCAACAATGGGCAAATTTTCATTAAAATTTGAATAGAAGTTTTTGAGATATGTCTGTTCGCAAAAATTGATGTCTGAAACGGATTTCTGTCACAAGAACCATCACATAGCTTCCGTTACCTTCGGTAAGCTCAGAAACAAAAAAAATACCAATTATTTCTCTCCATAACAAGTAATTTTTCCTGAAGAAAGGCTATAAGCAAATAAAAGTGCACTACACCATATCTGAAAATCTATGTGGAGACAGAAAATTATGCTCGTAAGTATATGTTAGTTTTTAGTGTATTTAGTTTATTCAGTTTATTTACTTGTCATGACTTCTGTCATGATCATTTACTTGTCATTTGGCAACAAGAGGTTTTTGTCTAATTACAATATAGTTCGTAAAACAATCTGGGGGCACAGTAGTGCCCCCGCCAAGTCGTGTACAGCTGTACGATCCTTTAGTGTTAGTGGAACCAACTCATGGCTATTTGGACCCCCCTCAATTAAAGAAATTGAAGAAATTGAAGAAATTGAAGAGCGTCGATTATCCAAACTAATGTTCTTTGGGGTGGTTCGGACAATCGAAAATTCGGATAATCAAAATTCACCAAGAAATTAACAAAATTAAAAGGGAAGATGTAAAAATAATCAACCACGTTTATGCAAAAAGCACCTTTGTTCTATTTATCTAGTAAATAGTGAAAAAAAAAAAAATTGTATCTTCAAAGATTAATTTGGCATAAAAAAATGTTGTAATACAAGTCTGCTTAGTTTTTTTTTACTTAATTTTTCACCATGAATCTCGATTTGCCAATCCCATGCCGCAATTTGAAATATTTCAGCCACCCAGAACTGACGATGAATGCAGAGTCCCCACCAAGCTTTATGTTTAATTCTACTGCTTTTTCACACAATATGGGCTTTCCAGAGGTTCCTTTTTGCAAAAACCATAAGTGAATGCAGTATCTTCCAACAATTCGAATTTCGGTTTTTTTTTACTAGTTTTACGATATAAACTGCCCCCCTCACGGCCAAGATTAAGTGCATACCTAATGATCAAGTCAGAATTATTTTTAATTCCGGTAATCGTTGAACTTGATAGAGATCACCGAACTTGATAGAGCTTGATAGAGCTCGCCCTATCAAAGAATTATATATTTTTGTAATCAGCTCGACGTACCCTTTCATATGATACCCCTTACGGTGTCGAAAAAAATAAAGATATTTTAACCCTTAAGGTTTTTTACCCTAATTTTTTTTAAAAATATTTTTTTTTAAGTCGCTATATTTTTAAAATATGTGGGTAGTTACAAGACACATACATGCAAATTTCAAAGTGATCGGACGAAAGGTGTAGCCGTGAGAGCACGCGAGAGGACGGACGGACAGACACACGCAGGAAAATATAAGGGTCCTTGGTTTTGCCTACGGACCCTAAAAAGAAGTGAAATCCCAACAAAAACACTTGTGTAAAAAAATTAGCCAAGTCTCGCGTAAAAAGTTGTGAGATCATAGGTTTAGCCAAGTCTCCCACTTTCCAAGTAAGTTCTACTAGGTCTAATTTATCCAGTACAAGTACATGATGTTTGTCTGTGTCTGTCTCTCTCTCTCTATTCTCTTTTCCAAACCACTCTACACGTTTTAATTTAAAAACATTTTCTGACTTGGCAAATACACTAAAATTAAATGCAGTGTCGTATACAAATTTGTATCCTTGTGCTGCGATGCTCAAATGAAAAAATAATTTTTCTTATTTAATTTAAGTTTGTGGTGTATTTGCCAAGTTAGAAAAAGTTTTTAAATTTTAACGTGTAGAGTGAATTGGGAAAGAGAGGGACAGACAAACATCATGAACCTTGTCTTATTTTTAGGGTCCGTAGGCAAAACCAAGGATCCTTATATTTTCCTGCGTGTCTGTCCGTCCGTCCTCTCGCGTGCTCTCAAGGCTACACCTTTCGTCCGATCACTTTGAAATTTGGCATGTATGTGTCTTGTACCTGCCCACATATTTTAAAAATATAGCGACTTAAAAAAAATATTTTTCAAAAGAATTAGGGTAAAAAACTTAAGGGTTAAATTTTATTTATTTTTTTTCGACACCGTGAGGGGTATCATATGAAAGGGTACGTCGAGCTGATTACAAAAATATATAATTCTTTGGTTATAACTTTGATAGGGCGAGCGTAGGCAAGTTTGAAGTGGGTGCGAAACGTGCCCCCCCCCCCTTCTATCTCGCTTATGTGAAGTGCAAAAAATCTGAAAAAATTCCTGAACATTCTTCGACCAAAAGTAAAGATACCACTTTTTGGAAATTTCGAAAAAAAATTTATTTTATTTTTTATTGACAAAATACGTTTTTTTATAACTATGGTCTTTTCGATGTATTTATATGGTTGTAGACCGGTTCAGTGGCAAAAAAATACTTTATCAGAAGTTTGTTTATCTGTTTTGAGAATATCAGACCCATAGGATAGTTCAAAATAAGCTTTTTAGCATTTTAGAAAACACCATCAATAGGGTACTACTTAAACTATACAGGGTTGCCTACGGACCCTCGCTGTGTGCTGACTAGCACACACTTGACCTGTTTATATCAAAAGATGGTAAATAAATCATTTTCATTTTACTATTTTGAACATTGTGTCGCTATCCTAATTCTTTAGTTAAATTTTAAATTTAACTTTAAACTTGTAAAACATTAAAAAAAAACATTAAAAACTTATTTTAATTGTTCATGTAAATTAAATAACGTAAATTTCATCAAATGTAATTTTATTTTTACGTCATGTTTAAAGTAAATTAAATGAAATCGCTATTGACTTAGTTTTACAAAATTATTTAAAAAAAAAGAATTAAACGAAGATTCTAAATTCTCTTAATTTAACGGTTAATACGCCGTTTGGATTTGATAACTTTAATCAGAGAAATAAGGATTAATATCATCATTAAAATATATATACATATATATATTTTAACAGGGGGGGGGGGGGGGGGGATGTTTAGTTCAAAAAGATTCAGTCTATTCTTGTTCTTAAAGGGATTTCTTGGGACGATGAAAACTTTCCTGATTTTGGTAATTACAGAGAAAATACCCAAGAAAATGTTTTTTTCCAGTTTTATCATTTTTAAAGAAAAGTCATTGGGTTTTTCCATGATCCATGATTTATGATATAACAGATAGTTTCATTTATGTGGTGATCATCACATCTTCAGGTTATTACTGGTGGGGGATGATACTCACTGATGATACTGATGATACTTGATAAGATCATCAGTGCGAATCATGTCACACATCTCTGCCATTTCCAGATCACCAGATTTGTCAGTGTTTAGCCCGAGTGCATATTGAGACGCAGGCGACGCAAGGCAGGGCAGCACAGTTTGCGCGAATTGAGACGCCTGATACACTAGCGTCGGGTACGCCACGTGTGGAGTAGTACTGCCCTGCTTTGCGTCTCAATTCGTGCGGTTTCCTATGTATCTGCGGTTAAATAAAAATGTGCTGCCTTGCCCTGCGTCGCCTGCGTTTCAATACATACATTCGCTCGGGCTTAGATCTAGATTTCAGGAAGGTATCAGAAGCTATGTCATCGTTCTGAAGTCTCCGATTTTAAAAATTCCAAGACAGAAATCCGTTTGAGACATCAGCAAACATTTTTGGTCCCTTTTCTGTTTGTCGGTCTGTCTGTTGCTTAATTTTTGCGAACCAAAATATCTTGAAAACTACACATCCGATTCTAATAAAATTTGTATGGTAGGTCATGATATTGATTAAATTCTGACGTCGGCCTGATAACCATTGCCTAACGTCGGCCTGTTTACACAGTGCATTCCGTCACTGGATAGTCAAAAGTGCGCAGGAAAAATATCCTCGTCGAGGACTAGGGTAGGTCCACAGTGCATGCTGGTTCCGAATCAGGTTCAGACTCAGAAACCAAGTACGAGAATTAAACAGTCTTGTAAAAGCAGGGTGGCCATTGGCCACAGTGGAAGCAGGCAACTGGTTGCACGCGCAGTGTTCGGAGTCAGAGACTTTACCGGAATGTTTAGATCATTCCTGTTTCAGATTTTGACTACTATCTATCAGCGCTCACGGACTATACTGTAACAACAAACTACTGCTTCTTATATTGTTTGTGTTTGAAGTTGTTTATGAAACCTTTTTCTTGAGGTTATATACAAATACTTCTTGTTTGTTTTTCTTCGTTTCCATTTATTTCTTAATATTAATACTTCTAATAAATAAAGAAACGCTTATCATGAAAGTGTTTCTTAATTGTTTTAAAAGAAAATTTAGTAGGATGACTCTTCTTCCATTCTAAATATAGGTAAAAACGTTCCCTGTTGACTGTTCCCTATAATTTGTTAACCACTCGATGCGGTGGTATTCCCCATATGCATTCCTTAACATATTAATTTTATAAACAGCAATTTTTTCACGTTTTAATTTTAAATGAACTCTCTCCGTGGACATAAACAAACATCGCTATATCTTCATAATATGACAACTCCTTGCTGTGTTTGCGTTACATTATAACATCGCGTTTCTTTATATTCTACCTGCCTCCACTGCGGCCATCAACTGATTTCCTCAAGCTGACATATCACGAGCCTGCTTTCGGAGTCTGAACCTGATTCGGAACCAGCGTGCACTCTGGACGCGGACGTACCCTTACGTATGAAAGCTCTCATTTAAATCCATTGAACTAATTGTTCTTGCGATCTGACCGTCCCGTGGTCATCTTTAGATCTCTTCTTTAGATCACATCTTTAGATTGTTACTCCCCTATGTTTTTTTTTTAGAATATAAATGACAGATTAAATAACTATTAAGACAAAGGGATGTTTAGTCCAATGTACTTTGGGACAAAGGAATATCACACTTCTGTTTTTATAAGGGGAGTAATAGGCTGAAGAAGAATATTCCGTAGACCTTCTTTAGATTGGTACTCCCATCTTGTTTTTTATAGGGGGAGTAACAATCTAAAGAAGTGCCTCGTACCACCACGTCAACGTTCCTATGGTGTAAAACAATCTCTTTAAAGTAACCATAGTTGTATGGTGTTAAACATATAAACTTAGAGAAAGAGTGTGACAGTAATAAGGTCTTTAGTGTACCTGAATCAAATATGACCCCTAATAATATAAAGCAATTATTCTCATAGATTCCACTAAAAGAACAGAGACGTAACATTGGATGAGAATTAGGGATGTACAATTCTATTATGAAACTTTTCTTATTTTCCTTGGTTTAATGCTTTTTAAAGATGGCACAGATTTCGTCTAAAACTTTGAACCCATTAGGTTGATTTATGTTCACATTAGGTTTAGCTTGAAAGCCCCAAAACCCAGGATCAGTTAAACCAAACGCCAAACAATAACCAGTTTGCACCTTAATTTGTCGAATTAGCAAAAACAATGTATCGTACAACGAACACTTCAACTAGCATTAATTATTTTTTTGGTTTTGTTTTACCTCTTCAAACATTTCAACGGGAAAAAAGATAAAGCTGGTCCCTTCAAATGAAATTTATCATTTTTTATACGCTTGGATAAATGTGTGAATTTTTTTAGATGTGCGTGCTTAAGTTTATTCGTGTAAATATGTGCGAGTTGAACTTTTTTTAAGATGATATAATTTACATTTTCTAAATTATGCAGTGCAGTACCTAGGTAAAATGCTGCTTTCCAAAAATTATTTTAAAACACATATCAGGCAAGTGATGATAATGACTATGTAAATACATAGTGGGCCCCAAAACATTTGCGATTTACACACACACACACATAAACACACATATGTATATATATATAAATATAGAAACATTAAAAAATATTCCTACTGATTCAGAATTAAAACATTATTGTACTTTTATAACACAATTTGTTCTGATTCCATGCATGTATCAAAATAATTTTTTTGCTGCCTTACCTACCAAAATCGCGTTTTTAAAACCATGTTTACATTTGTCCCACTTCATCCCATATAATGAATTATAAAATCCCCACGATGACAATGCATTATTTTAATACTTTTAGCCATCTTTCAGCAGAATTTAATTGGTTTTCAGCAAATTTTCCTGTACGGAAAGTTAGTTCGGAAAAAATCCGCAAGTTATTTTATTTGTTTTTCCATGTCCCATATTTACGCAATCTTCATTATATAGGTTTAATTTTTCTGCACCTGTACTTCTTTTCTTGTACGCATGTTTCTTTTTCTTCTCTTACTGTCCCTACACGGGGGAATATCAATAGCACGGTTTAGATTCAGTGTTGGTGAGGTCCGTTGTTCAAAGATTTGTCCTTTTATAGGTTTAAGATCAGCTCTCTAGATGGTTGTCATTTATAAGAAGTAAATAAAATCGGAACTATTTATTTTTTTCACTAACATTATATTATAACAATGACAATTATATTATCAACATTACATATGATTCAACAGAAACTTTAAAAACGTAGTATATAAAAAGTTCTTTTTACTACGTTTTTATTAGCTTGCTTTCTTGTTTGTTTGTTTGTTTGTTTGACCGGTACAAATCTGGCAATCGATTTCTAACTAACTTCCCGAATAGCTAGACATTTGAAACTTTTAGCATAGCTCAGAACACGATGACAATGCATTATTTTAATACTTTTAGCCATCTTTCAGCAGAATTTAATTGGTTTTCAGCAAATTTTCCTGTACGGAAAGTTAGTTCGGAAAAAACCCGCAAGTTATTTTATTTGTTTTGCCATGTCCCATATTTACGCAATCTTCATTTTGACGGGTCTCAAATTTGTGATAGATAAACATTGAATGACAGCAAAACAGGAAATATCGATTATATTATTTCAAATATATCGATGGCACGGTTTAGATTTGGTGTTGGGGAGATCCGTTGTACAAAGATTTGTCCTTTTTTAGGTTTAAGATCAGCTCTCTAGATGGTTGTCATTTATGTGAAGTAAATAAATTCGGAACTATTTTTTTTTTTCACTAACATTATATATTATATAACAATAACAATTATATTATCAACAACATACGATTCAATAGAAAATTAAAAAAACGTAGTATATAAAAAGTTCTTTATATCTTGAAATTATTACCTTTTACTCTCAAAAGATAAAATCTTTTAGTAATAAACTTTTTTTCATTGTTTTTATTTTTTGTCTGTTTAATATTTGTAAACAAAAATAAAATAAATAAATAAAAAATTAACTTTTATCAACCAAACGCAATTAGAATGAAATAAATATTCAATACTTGTAATATTTAGAAAAAAAAAAAAATTATATCAATAAAGGATACAATAAAATAGTTATTTTTGCACCTAGGGAGTAAAGTAAGCCATTATTCCCTGAGCGAAAAAGTTGGTTCTTGAGGCGAAGCAGAAGGAATCATGGTCCCTAAATCCCGAGGCGAAGCCGAGGGAATAACTCTAATTAGCGGAGATAAATATCACGAGGGGAATACTAGCACTTTACTCACGAGGTACATACAATAGGTTTGTTCCAACCACTCTTCAAACTGGTTTGGAACTGTACGACGCATGCGCATTTGGAAAAAAGAGTTCCAACGAGCCCAAACTCAAACTCCGACTGTTAATCGGCTGTTCCAACCACGCTCTGATTGAATCACGGATTAGTTTGGAACCAGTCAGAGCAGTCAGCGATCGGCGGCAGGGACTAGTAGTTTGGGATTGAGTTTGGATGAACAGAAACGTAACCTTCCGCTCCGCTTCATTGTTTTTGTTTTGATTTCGCTCGCCTATTATAATTATTCTCGTTTCTTGCGAATCAACTGTTCTTTTTAAAATGTTTTTGTACGAATGCGACGATGAATTTTTGTGCATATAATTGGCATTTTCTAGATTTTTCTGAAAAAAATAAAAATTGGACCTATTTTCCAAGATGGACTTTTGATACTTTATTCCATTTTCAAACAAATATCGAAAGAATCCGATTTATTTCCGCAATATTTCTTTCGTTAACTGGACTAAGATTAATATTGTTTTTTTAAAAACAAAAGAGCATTTAGGATTATATCAATAAAAATACGAATATGAGTGTGCCGTGAGTCTACTAAAACTGGCTCACCTCAGTAAGCCCGAAAATTGTGAATTGCGTAAATCGAAATGAAATCGTGAATTCATGTATTAAATAAACATTTCTAAAATGTGTGCATGTATTTTCGTCATATCCTCTATGAGTATGTAGGTTTTACTTCCAACTTTCGAGCTTAATTAGCATTAGAAAATGAAACTTTTGTGGTGTGGCCCCCCCTTGTTGTGCGAGCCCCTAGGCGGCCTAAATCAGGCCCTGATTTAAGCGGCAAGCACTTATCTTCATCAACTATTGACTTATCCATCATCCATATCTTTAATATTAATAAGTTCAGGTATTTTCGATAGCACAGAAACGCAAAATCACATAAACAATCAACTCAAAAAGTTGTTCTGATAACAGTGCTAAAACCTACCACGGCAAACAGTTTGGTTCGAGAAAGGAGCGTTCCAACAAAAACGAAATCACAAATCAATTCCCAACGGTCAGTGATCGCGCATGCGCATTACGTCAATCACGGACTAATCCGAAACTGATTTGGAACTGGTGGTTGGAACAAACCTAATATTTTATTCAATTATTAAGTTTTTGGTAGTTTTCATACTACGGAAAGTTAAATTTTTAATTAAGCGCGGGATCCCGGCGCTGGAGTGTATTTTTCACTGTCTGTTTCCCGTAGTTAATAATAATTATAATTTGATTCTAATATTTTATCTCCAGTTGGAAGAAAATACACATTTTCGTCCATTGCACAGTTATTATTTATTATTTTAATAAATAACAATAATTATTAGCACTTTTAATAACAGATATAAGAGATTCAATATTAAAAACAAATAAGAATTGGAATTAAACTCAAATACAAGGTTATTTAGATGCAGGTTATAAACAATGAATCAATGATAAACATGGTCAAAAAAGCGCAGTGCGGCCAACCTGATTTCAAATACTTCATTACATTAGCCATTCATTTTCTACTATTTATAAAATAATTAAGTGGCAATCTTTACTTTTTTGCCCTACTTTACTTTTTCGCCCTACTTTTACTTTTTCTCCCTACTTTTTGAGTTCAGGGATGAAAAGACCTGTTTTAGTCCCTCTAAACTATTTCAAAATCATAACTTTTTTTTCCTACTGGAGATAAAATAAATTTAATGCAGGAATGGCATTAACATTTCGCTACGGTACGGCAGGGCTCTCTTAAAGAAATTAAGTACTGTTTGCATATTCTCTTAATAAAAGATCAGTAATGTGTGGACCTAAAACAATGACGTCGCCTAAGAACTCTCTACGAATCAACTCATACTTAGGACATTCAAAAATGAAGTGAAACATTGACTCCTACTCCTGCAGCACAGGATAGTTCTTATCTTCCTCGTCCTTTTGAAGCCAAGGAATCGCTTTAAGGGGAACAACTTCACATCTTATTTTAAACAGAAGACGAAGAACATTTAACCTCAAATTAAGACCAGAATCGCACCCGAATAGAGAACCTAAATTTTGGTCAACTTCCACCAGAGTTTGGTACAGTAAAAAGTTATTTGAAACACTTGCTTTCTTCTTCTATAAAGGCAATCTTCATTTGTTTCTTAAGATTGTCCAATTGAGCACGCCAAGCCTCTTTATCGGGTGACAAATTAAAGTTTATTTCATATTTATTGAACGTTTCCAACTAAGAAGCGAACCAGGGAACTTAAGACCTAATAACTTCTTAGGCGACGATTCTGGGAAGACGTTCGGCCGGCAGGTCCAACGTTATAAGACGGTAATTTATATGAAGCTTAAACGTATAAAAAAGGATGGGCTCTACTGAAGTTTCTAAATACATAACCATACATTTTCATCCAAACTAAACGTGTATGCAAAATTTCAATTCAATCGGTTGAGAATAACTGCTTTAAAATTCAGTTGCAAGATTTGACCCGAACATACATACATACATTGCAAGTTTAATAAAAGCTTGTAAAATATATAGTCTTATAGAAGTGATATATAGTGATACTGAATTTTAGTTCTTGAATATTTAAATTCTTATTAAAAATGACAATATTTATAGGTTAGTGTAGCATATCTGGGGCCACATATGTATAGAAACTAAAAAAAAACTGATAAATATTATAAACAATATCTAGGTAAATAAAACTTTTAATCAGAAATAAAATGATTTTTAGTACCTTTTGCCTTTTTTTTATGGTCCTTTGAAATGTGGGAGTCCATTTTGCCGCACCCTGTATAAGTTATAAGTATTATGTGTAAAAAAAATGGTCAAAATTCGATTATTTATGGATACATTTTCATTTCATACTTTTTATTATAACCCCAGATAACGCTACATAAGTTACGCTAAATAAATTAAATAAATTCCTTCTAGATACGCTATATAGGAAACCAGATTTTTCCCGGAAAACGACTTATATGGGTTTTAGGTTATAAAATAAAAAAAAAAAAAAATGGGTTCCTAGCATCTCCTCAGGAGACATACCTTTAAATTATTTAAACCCACTTTTTTGTTCTCGGGGACCTTAAAACAATCACAATTCGGTCCTTCTTTAGATTGTTACTCCCCGATGTTTTTGTCATTTTCATGTCTTAGCTGTGCTACATAACTCAAAAAGCGTTACTAAAAATCTACGCCAAAAATGTTACCCGGATGAAACAAGGAGTTAGAAAGATATAGGAGGTGTGCACAGTCTCCAGCTGTAGGGCCTCCCTCTACCGCGCTTCGTAGGCCCGAAGAAAGTCGAAGAGATCCACTGCTACCAGGAAAATAGACAGTTGCAGGAGGTAGTTCGTAGTCGCATAGATAGTCTAGTCTAGTCTAGAGAGTTGTAGAGAGAGACTTCAGCCTTCCCCCCGCGAGCTCGCTATCTTAGGGGCACATCTTCATCTTGCGTGGTAACTAGCTCTACACCCCGACTTCTTCTCTCTCCCAGCGGTGCCCCCCCCCCCAAACTACAACTTCTGTTCCACTGCTCCGATTTGCACCGGACAAACGCCATAACCCTTAGAATTTTATTACTAATAAACTTACATACATAACATTTAATTTTTACTTTATTATTATTATTTTTTTTTTGTTATACTATAATTTTTTACATTTATTATAAAAATATGGGTGAAGAAGCTAAAATATTACTTCTTAATAAACTGGAGAAGAAGGAAAGTACTTTCTTTCTTCGTGCACAACATAATGTTCGATTTAATTCCTAATATACAAACGCAAAAATCTGCAAGCTCAATTTATTTTGACATTTTAATGTCTTTACTTAGGCACATAAACTCGGAAAGCGTTACCAAAAAATGATACCAAAAAGCGTTACATGAAAATGTCTCACTGTCTTGCAGAATCGTATGCAAACAATTTTTTTTAGAATATAAATGGATTTAACTAAATAACTATCAAGACAAAGGGATGTTTAGTCCAATGTACTTTAGGACAAAGGAATATCACCACTTCTTTTTTATAAGGGGAGTAATAGTCAAAAGAAGATAGTTCCATACACCTTCTTTAGATTGTTAGTCCCCTCTGTTTTTTTTATAAGAGGAGAAACAATCAAATGAAGTGCCCACGATTCTTCCTCACTCTATCATACTAAGTATAAAAAAAAATTAAAAAAAGTTAAAGAAGACCTAGAAAAATAAATATTGTCAAATATGTAGTTGAAGCGGGCGGAAGCGAGCTTCTTACATTCAACAAAATATGCATCTTGTCTCTTTGTCTATCTGTCAGTAACGTAAATGTGTCTGACGATAACTTGAATAAGAGTTGACCGATTTAGTTGAAATTAGGGTACTTCTTTAGATTGTTACTCCCCTATGTTTTTTTTAAGAATATAAATGACTGACTAAATAACTATTATTAGAAAGGGATGTTTAGTCCAATGTACTTTGGGACAAAGGAATATCACAGTTACACACTTCTGTTTTTTATAATGGGAGTAACAAACTAAAGAAGAACATCCCGTACACCTTCTTTAGATTGTTACCCCCTCAATGTTTTTTTATAAGGGGAGTAACAATCAAATGAAGTGCCGAAATTTGGTGCTCAGGCTAAGTTAGTTGGTTTGGTGTACATGTTTCTTTTACTAATGCTCAGGCTAAGTTCGTTGGACAGCGTTATTCGTCCAAGAGTTCGCGCGCAACGCTCGCGTAAACGTGGACATCAAATTTATAATTGGAATGATAGAATGCCACAAAGATTCTAACATCACCCATTCGATAAGACAAACATTTTTTTAACCAATATGACATTTTGGTAAAACCAATAGCTCCATCGCTATGGCGATAAAGATAGTAAAAACTATTAAAGCCGACCTAAACGTTTTAGAGATATCACCCTTATTGCTCTACAATACGGCTCTCTATTACAATCATCTTCTTTAACTATCAACTCATCATTATTAACCATTTGCTTAATATTAAATATTGATTGTATTACTCTCGCTTTAATGATAGAGCCACGTGATGCCTAGTAAACTATTTTGTTGTCTAGTTTACTTTAGACCGAAGTGTGACTGAATGTTGGTTTAAGAAAAGTAAAGATGGCTTTTTTGTAGACGTATAGTCGATTATTTTGCTTCTATTTTCATCTGTGAGATATTGGTGTTATGAAGTAGGCCTTTAAAACAAGGAACAGAAAATATAAGGTTAGTCAGGTTAGGTACATCAAAGGTCTGAAGGTATTTTGGGAAGGAGAGAAATTCCGTTATGAAGGTAATTATTTTTCCTAACCCTGTCTCCTTCGTCATTGTGAAGGGTAAAATTCAGTATTGATCTTTCTTAATCCTTTGTTTGGTTAAATGTTAAAACCATTTTTAATTATACTTGCGTACTGGGATAAATATTAGATATTAAGAAAATTGTTAACCATGATAAGTAGGTAGTAGTACCTCCTATTCATCCCTTCTCTGAATCCATTTTCGTATCTTTTTTTTTCGTTTATTATTCAGCCACAACTATAAAAATAATTATATCAAGCAGCTTGTCTCACTTAAAGTAATTACAGCACAGTTACAACTCAGATTCGGAGACCCCACCAAGTGGTGGTACTCCAATAATTTTGGTTACAAAGTATTAGTTTCTAAGATGGTCACGGGGTTATTTTCTCTTTAGACGCCGCCTCGGATTACCAGGAATGTGAGGAGAGGATAAGTTCTGGACGAGAGGATTAGGATGGTGTATGAGCTTGAAGTGGAAGGACTTGTAACGAGAGGATGCTAGGATATGGACATAGGGAACATTTAGGTCGTTATGTATTATACGGTTGGCCACATTGGAGGGAGGGAGCATTACATATTTTTCGTAGAATTATGGATTGCATGGATTGGATCTTGTAAGAATTCGATGGTTTGGTCGATCCCCACAGTTCAAGTCCGTATGTCCAAATAGGTTTTATAATTTGATTATAGACAGTTTTTTTTTTTTTTTTTTTTTTTTTTTTTTTTTTTTTTTTAAATTTTTTAATAGCCTTAAACAGCTTTTAAAAAAGGTACAAGTTAAGCGCTATAGAGAAGTTGTTTGAAGTTAAGAGTAAAAAAATCAAAGATTAAGTATCATGAGAAAAAATATTATGACTGTCAATTGAAGGAACAAATGAGAACTAGGATTGATTTAAGGTTGGACAGAGTGGTAATGGAAGTGTTATTATTGCAGTGGAATAAATTATTAATTTGATAGACAGAGCGGACAAGAGGGCTGATATTGGATAACTCCTTAATGTAAGCAAATCTGCTGGCACGTTTTCCTAAAGGAAGGACAATAACATGAGACTTAACCTCATGACAGCAGTAGTCACCTATTAGAGCCTTGGATACATACACCATTTCAAAAGCCCTTCTTCTATCGTATAAGGTGTAAAGACCCAGGGCGTTAGAAAGAGATTCGTAAGAATAGTAAATCCTATTATAGAAGAATCGAAGATAGCAAATCCTGACAAATAAACGCTGAATTCTTTCGATCTGATCAGAGCGAACTTGAAAAAGGTTATTCCACACTGGGACAGCATATTCGAGAAGCGGTCTTACAAGGGCAATATAAAGACGAAGGAAGCACTTTATTGATAAGCCATGACAAACATGGCGAATTAAACCTAGGCGACGGGAAGCTTTTGCAACTATTGAGTCGACGTACTCGTTGAATTTGAGCTTAGAACCCAATAGAACTCCTAGATCAGAGACTGAAGAAACACGTTTAAGCGGAGAGCCATTAACGAAGTAGTCGAAGTGCATTGGACAGCGACGACGACTGAAACTGATAACTACTGATTTATCAGCATTAATACTCATTTTATTCGTATTGCACCACAACAAGATGTTATTAATATTAGTTTGTAAGAAATAGCAGGATGAATCGTTGGAGACGTCTAAATATATTTTTAAATCATCAGCAAATAGAAGGAAGGGACATTTAATAACAGAACAAAGATCATTTATGAAGATGAGAAAGAGAAGAGGTCCAAGGATAGAGCCTTGGTGGACTCCAGAGGTGGTGATGTAGGCGGATGACAATCTATTGTATCTATCTATCTATGTATTGACAAACAATCAGTTAGTTTGTTCGTTAGTGATAAATTAGATCTGTTGTCCAAAAGTCTGGGTAAAGTCTTGTATCGTCGCTTCATGTCTGTTCGTTTTAGTCTTGTATGTAAGTTCCAGGTGAGTCTTCGGTCTAAATGAAGTCCTAAGTACCACACTTGATTCGAAATTGGAAGTTGGTGATGATACAAATAGACTGGTGGACAAGTAGCTCTTCGAAGAGTGAACGTATCATGTACACTTTTTTCTCTATTGAATTTAATTCGCCATTTTTTGGACCAGTTCTCAATAGATTTAAGATGTTCTTGCAGAATATCAGAGGCATGGTTAGGATCTGGATTTACAGAAAGGACTGCTTTGTCATCGGCAAAAGAGGAATTGGATGTGGAAGGATGTTCTGGAATGTCAGCTGTATAAATAGAATATAAGATGGGCCCATTTTCGTATCTATACTTTTTTTCGTTTCACATTCTAATTTCTTCTAAAATAGAAATTGCAATAAGCTTTATTAGCTTATTTACTTTGGTGTGTTGCCTGTCCATCTTTCAAATACACTAGCTACTAATGTACTGGACAGTTTAGTAAAGTGCAAGAGCGAACGATTTTTTTGTGAGTTGCTACTAGCTCAGTTACTAAATTACACGCTACTCGACTAAATTACTTGGCAAGTGCGAACAAGGCTTTAGACGCACTAACACGAATTGATTTGCCTAGTGGCCGGGAATTTCTGATCCATATTTTAAAGCAGAACAATTCGACAGATAATGGGGGTAATGACAACAGACAGATTGGAAGATATTGAAACACTCAATTGAATAAATAACAATGAATGTGGCCGTTACGCATAAATGATTAATTTATCAACTCTGTGGCAACAGTTTTGCATAATATGTTTTAGTCTGCATGTATCCTAATATATGCTCGTACAGAATTATTGACAAGGGGCATAATTTGCAAAGATACCGATTTCAATATTCGTTACTAAATAATGATTGGACAAATAATTCATTCTTAATTTAAACTACTGAATATTCCTAAATATTACCACCAGAATAAAATTTAATTCAGTTCAAACAAGGACAAAATTTTAATTTTTAAGAAAATAAGTAACTGTTGTTTTAATTTTACTGCTATCTTCAGACATGAAACAGGTTAAAATAAACAAAACAAATTGTGGGAATCTGGGTGGAAAATAAGAAAAATATTATTACTAAACAAGAAGAAACAGAGCCGGGAGTTAAATCGCAAGATCTTTTTTCTTTGTTTCGAATGCTTTAATAACTGATATACGAGGTTGACATAATTCGGATTAATTTTAGTTCAGTGGTGTTAACCTAGCAGTGTTATAGCATTATCCATAGTTCAGTGGTTTGAATGTCACAGTGTTCTAGGCTAAGTCTTAGTGTAGGGTTTTTAACATCGCAGTGTTCTAGCCTTAGTCTTAGTTAAGTGGTGTCAAGGTAGCAGTGTTCTAGCATTAGCCCTAGTTCAGTGGTGTCAAGGTAGCCGTGTTCTAGCATTATCCATAGTTCAGTGGTTTGAATGTCACAGTGTTCTAGGCTAAGTCTTAGTTCAGTGGTATCAAGGTAGCAGTGTTCTAGCATTAGCCCTAGTTCAGTGGTGTCAAGGTAGCAGTATTCTAGCATTAGCCCTAGTTCAGTGGTGTCAAGGTAGCAGTGTTCTAGCATTAGCCCTAGTTCAGTGGTGTCAAGGTAGCCGTGTTCTAGCATTATCCAAAGTTCAGTGGTTTGAATGTCAGTGTTCTAGGCTAAGTCTTAGTTCAGTGGTATCAAGGTAGCAGTGTTCTAGCATTAGCCCTAGTTCAGTGGTGTCAAGGTAGCAGTGTTCTAGGATTAGCCCTAGTTCAGTGGTGTCAACGTAGCAGTGTTCTAGCATTAGCCCTAGTTCAGTGGTGTCAAGGTAGCAATGTTCTAGCATTAGCCCTAGTTCAGTGGTGTCAACGTAGCAGTGTTCTAGCATTAGCCCTAGTTCAGTGGTGTCAACGTAGCAGTGTTCTAGCATTAGCCCTAGTTCAGTGGTGTCAACGTAGCAGTGTTCTAGCATTAGCCCTAGTTCAGTGGTGTCAAGGTAGCAGTGTTCTAGCATTAGCACTTGTTCAGTGGTTTAAACGTCACAGTGATGATTGAAATTTAAATAGGTAGGTCATAATTAGCCCATTGTTGGTCCCCTATGAGCTTAAACCTTCTGCACTTATTAGTTTCACATGCATACATTTATGTACATCTATATCTTTAAAAGTAATCATCTGATTTTTATAAAATTTGGACAGTTTGTGGGCAGTAGCCCCCGGGGGATTGAACCAGGAACCCCTACTCTACTCTCCATACTCTACAATTTTTTTTTTATTTTTCTTTTTTCAAAATTTTGATGGTAGGTAAAAATTTGCCCCTTGTTGGTGCCATGTATACAGGGTGGTCCAAAAGTCTCCCCCCCCCCCCCTCCTAACTTTTGTACGGTTTGAGATAAATTAATGAAACTTGGGGGGACCTCTACCATGCAAAGGGAAGTTTGTTTTCATGCAATCACCCACTAGGCAACCACCCACTTTGCCCCCAGGCCACCCAACTTCAAAATTTTAAATTGGAGTGTATATTTTTGATAGCATATTTGGATTCTAATAAACTTATACTTTGAAACTTTTTTTCTATTCCCAATATTTTGCCCCCTATAGGTGGGCAAAGATAGCAAAATTACCCTACCGATAATACGTTGTAAAATCTAAACGGTTAGAGATAAATTAATGAAACTTAGGGGATCCGTACCATGTAAAGGGAAGTTTGTTTTCATGCAACCGCGCTGTAGGGGCAACCTCCCGTTTTGCCCCCAAACAACCTAAATTCAAAATTTTGTCTTAGAATGTATATTTTCGATAGCAGATTTAGATTCTACGGCAAAAAATAAAAATATTTTACTTCAAACTTTTTTTTCTACCTCTAATATTTTGCCCCCTATAGGGGGGCAAAGGTATAAAAATCGTAGATTTCAGCGCCTGGGGGCAAAATGGAGGTTGCCCCTAGTACGCGAGTGGATGATTAAACACTTCCCTTTACATGGTACAGATCCCCCAAGTTCCATGGCTTTATTTCAAACCAATTAGATTTTATAACGATCTAAGTGTTATTTTTTTACTATTTCGGAAGGGTTATTTTGCTATCTTTGCCCCCCTGTAGGGGGCAAAATATTGGAGATAGAACAAATTGTTTCAAGTAAAAGTTTATTATTTTATACCGTAGTATCCAAATATGCTATCAAAAATATACGCTCCAATTTCAAATTTTGAAGTTGGGTGGCCTGGGCGCAAAGTGGGTGGTTGCCTCTAGTGGGTGATTGCATGAAAACAAACTTCCCTTTGCATGGTAGAGATCCCCCAAGTTTCATTAATTTATCTCAAACCGTTCAAAAGTTAAGAGGGGGGGGGGGACTTTTGGACCACCCTGTATGTTTCAACCTTGTGCGTCCATCTGTTTCTCTTCCACATGCGCACAATTTTACATTTATTTCAACTTAAATCTTACAAGTACTCATCTGATTTTTATTACATTTTAGATAGTTTGTCGGAACTAGCCTGCAGATAGCCCTGCGCACATTAAATATTGCTGAATTTACATTTTTATTTATGTAAAAAGAAAAAAAAAAATTTTTTTTTCAGATTTAGAAAAACTATTAATTAAATGATACAATAATGAGTTGTAGAGACATAACATCAATAAAATACGTAATAGAATGCGAGGAAGCTATGTGCCACACTAATTCGCAGAACTATTTCTAAATCTGTAACAATTGATTTTGTTTTTTACATGAATAAATGTATAAAGAAGTATTGATTTTGGAGAGTTGAAATTAACATGGAACTACCTGAAAACTATTATCCAATACTGTACAAATTTCTTCATAACAGGACAAGACTACCATCAAAATCGGACGAGTAGTTTTTAAGGTATGTTGGTTGGAAAAAAAATGTTGTACGACAAACAAAACGACATGACACCGAAACCATTTTCCATCATTTATAAAACGCGTTTCTTCTTGGAATTTATGAATTCGGAGACAAAAAAAAAACTCTTTAAAAATAATCTCACAGCTTTACCTTGGGTAAACTCGGGAATATAATATTCTAGCTGAAGTACCCGTCGCGAACCCGGGTTGTATAGAAATATCAAAACCTTAGTGACTAAAATAACAATAAAGAAGTAGATTACCTAAATGTATATTATAAAAGTATCATATTGTAAAATAAATATGAATAAATCTTGTGAGGAAATTATGTTACAAACCTTAATTTTTTTAACTGGAACATGTCATACCATGAATAAATCTCTTATGTTTTGGCTAAAAACTGGACCATATGTATAAAATAACACTGTTAATTTTTTTTTTTTTTTTTTTTTTTTTTTTTTTTAAGTGAATAATGTAATTATTCTTCCTATAAATAATGTAAATATTATTCCTATAGCATGTGGGGTCCAGTTTGACCCCACTGTGAACTTCATGAATTAAAAACTTATGCGTGAGACTGCGTGACCTCGGAGGCTTAAGACGCGCATTTTAAGGAATCCTAGTCCATAATTTGCATCCGTGATTACCTAAAGTATTTAGGTAACGTATTTTTTTAATATTCTTGGTTTTACCATCAAATAATCTTTATAGTATAAGGATGAGAGTGTTTTAAACAGTGATTTTTTTAATTAGGCTATTCATATTAGTGACTGATGCAGGTTGTGAGGTTGGTTCGGTAGTTCATTAGCAGAAGATTTTGGTAGAATAAGGTTTAATACTGTTTGACTTGCTAGTAAACAATAATGGGCTGGTAGTAACCAGGTCGTAATGGCATCTAATTACAGGTTCTTCGCTTCTTTGGTTCCTGTCTTCACCTCCATAACAATTATGTCTTTAATCTTCTACCATAATCTTTTAGTCTTTACATATTTTTATTTGCCATTTTTTCCCTCCACTCTTTTTTAGTGTGTTTATAATTTTTTTTTTCCAACGCAGTATTTCTGTTAGTCATATAATATATGTATACGAGCCTTATCCCCTTTATGCTAGTCAGTCTAGGGGTTTATGCTACAAATCAATCGCTGTGTCCTATTGCTTCATAAAGGCTATATCATTAAATATATATATATATATATATATATATATATATATATATATATATATATATATATATATATATATATATATATATCACTTAATAGATGACCTCTTTGATTTGGAGTACCTAATATTTTAGGTCCTACTCAGTGACATGAAAATCCACATGGCCGCTCTCCACTGGTTTGTTTTATTAAAATGCCTATTGTCAATCTATGTCCCGGATCTATGTCCCGCAATCTATGTCCCGCATCTATGTCCCGCATCTATGTCCCGGATCTATGTCCCGCAATCTATGTACCGCAGTCTATGTCCGCAAAACTTTAAAGGCACCAAAAGATTTACTTATACACAAAATTCTAGCACTTTTTTGCACGCTATCTCCTGGACTATAAGATAGTAAAAGAGATTTCGTAAAATCAAAAAAATATAGAAACCATTTACCGTTTTTACACATGAATTCCATTTAAAACAAATAACCTAATAAAAAAAATAATTAGGCCTATAAATATAAACGGCATAAATTGAACTACTGGATTTTACTTTAAGAACTTCATGGTATAATATATGTACATATATACGAGTATATATACAGGGTGATCCAAAAGATCGGAAACGTCTTAATATCTCCTTTTTAAAATGAGATTTATAAAAAAACATTTTTAAAAAAAACTACTTTTTTGGTGCGGGTAATAATTTTTCCGCCTTATTGGTTGCACCCATATTAGATTTAAATTTTAAATTGGGACATCCACAAAGTGATAAATTTTTTAAAAGCCAATAAAAAAGAAAACGTTTGCCGCAATCTCCAGCTTTATATCTACTCCTGTTCCAAAATGGTGGAAACTCGAAGTTTTTAAAAATATTTTATTAATTAAAAAAATATAATCACTGGAGCATTGTGTTACGCATTATTTCAAAGAGCAAGTTTATTTCTTTTGGAAAAAATACAAGGTTTGTATTTCGAAGACTGTTCAGTTCTCTGTGCCGTTTAAAAATAAAATGTAATAATTATATTTAAAAATAAACTGGAAGAGTGAGTAGAAGTTTAACCCCTTCAGAAATAAAACCACTGGTGGCGCCTACAACAGAATTTAATCAAAGAAAACTCAGGGCTCGAGCACCTCTTACACTGTTATGGGTTTTTTCACAACTAAAAATGTCAAAAAAGAAGAGAAAGAAGAAAATTAAAACGAAATAATAGTCAAAAGAAATAAAATAATAAAAGTAAACATAGACTACCAATTAGTGTGGCACATAGCTTTTTCGCATCCTATCATGTACTTTATTCTGATATTAATATTAGCGTTATATTACTCTGTTTTTGCTTCCGAGCTTACCGAAGGTAACGGAAGCATTGTGTTCACTTTTGAGAACGAAAAACTTTTATGCCTCCGATTTTAAAAATTCCAAGACAGAAATCCGTTTCAGACATCAGGGAACATTTTTGGTCTCGTGTCTGTCTGTCTGTCGGTCTGTGTGTCCGCGAATTATGA
Organism: Gerris lacustris; assembly: GCA_951217055.1. NCBI lineage: Eukaryota > Metazoa > Arthropoda > Insecta > Hemiptera > Gerridae > Gerris > Gerris lacustris. The sequence goes on along the minus strand of OX578277.1, from coordinate 105,623,818 downwards.
AACGTGCGACGATAACTTGAGTAAATGTCAACCGATTTTGATGAAATTTGGTAGACATGTTCATTTTACCAATGGCCAGGACGAGTTCGTTGGACAACGTTATCCGTCCAAGCGTTCACGAGCAACGCTCACGTTAACGGGAACTTCAAATTTAAAATTGGAATTTTTGGTCGGGAAAAAAATCTAACTTCATCTATTCAATGGGACAAACATTTTTTTTCAAATACAATTTTTCAGTAAAACAAACAGCGACGCCGCTATGAAGTGTTAAAGATCGCTATTTATAGTTTTTACACAATAAACATTATAACAATAAAGTATATGATAGGATGCGAGGAAGCTATGTGCCACACTAATTGGCAGTCTATTTTTTGTTTGTTTGTTTTTTTTTCATTGTACTTTTAGTCCCGTTCAACAGCTTATTAGGTCATTACAGGACGGGGGTTATCCGGCCACTTTACTCATTTAATCGATGAGATCATCAGTGTGAAACATGTCTCACCCTGCTGGGATTCGAACTCACAGCCGGGGTTGAGACCTTGGTTCCAGAGTCGAGTGCGCTAACCCCTCGGCTACACCGGCCCCACTACTTTATTGTTATATTAACATTAACGTTATTATTAAGGGGCCTGGGTGGCTAAGCAGCCTCGAGCAGGGTCAGAAAATGGATGGGTGACAGCTTCTGACCACAGCTCTAGGTTCGATTCCCGGACCGGGCCCCTCGCTCAATGTCCACCCAGCATTGTTTAAACCAATGAGAAGCTCCTCGAAAGAGTGGCGCCACCCGGTTTCGGCCTGGAAACCATGATGATGACACTCTTGGTTGTAATTAGGAGGGGAGTCATGGTTAACGACCGTATCGTCACAAGAATGTGTGAAGATTTCTGTCCCTAACCCGGGTGTGTTCAATGGGCCCACCTAAGTGGCCTGTGTCTTCGGGTGTAAAAGCCCCCCGGAAAAAAAAAACAAAAAAACTGTTATATTACTTTGTTGTTATGTTGTTAACTTTAAGCGCATATTCCAGGATAATTGTACATATAGGAGAAATTTTGACTTCAGATTCGGATTCAGCATACAAAAATATTACAGAAAAAGCCATTTACATTCTGTAGTTTTTTTTGCAGAACAGTGATTATTGAACCTCATAAAAGACGTTATAAGAAAAATGAAATTCTACTATAGAAAACGACATAAAATACGAAATAACGATACAATAACAAAATAAAAAACATAAGAACAACATGTTACAAAAACATAACAATAAACAACAAGACAAACAACGTAAGAGGTAAAACCAAAACACTGCGGCAGTAACGCTAAAAACAAAAACACGTCTGACTGTAGGCCTCTCTCGTTTTACCCAGGGTTTCCAACTGTACGGTAATTATCGTAAACATACGTTAATTCTTACTCAAGCACGAGTACGGTAGTTAAAATCATTACTGTACGCACAAATACTTTAATCGGCCGAAAAACTATGTCGATCTTCCATAAAATAGTTGGAAAATAACAAGCCAGATTACTTAACTGATTGATATTCCTAACTTTGTCGCTATCGCACGCGCACGCCTCAATAATTCTAGGAAGTTTAGCAAGCCCGATGTTGAGGCGAATGTTTCCTAATTTTCTGTAACATTTTACATCATATACATTTACAGTGGCATACATTTTCGTTTCATTTCAGTTGGCTTTTAACTTTCTTGTTTTTTGTGTTCTCCTTTAGCCTCATACACACCAAACGCGCATTCGCAAACAGGGTTTGCAAACAACCGCAAACACGACGTGCACACCGGACGCGCATTCTAGACAAAATGGTGTTTGCAAACGTCTATCCTTGTTCAGGTTTTTTATTTTTGTGGTTAAAGTCCTGTTCGACAGCTTAGGTCATTACAGAACGGGGGTTATCCGGCCACTTTACTCATCTACTCGATGAGATCATCAGTGTAAAACATGACTCACCCCTCTGGGATTCGAACTCACAGCTGGGCTTTAGCTCTTGGTTTCAGAGTCGAGGGCGCTAACCACTATTTTGTTAGAGGTCAAGAGAGAAGAAGAAATTGATTGAAGCGAGCTTCTTACATTTATCACAATACAATATGCATCTTGCCCTTCTGTCTGTCTGTCTGTCTGTCTGTCAGTAACGTTTACGTGTCCGACGATAACTTGAGTAAAATTTGACCAATTTTGTAGAAATTTAGTGTACCATGTTCTTTTTACTAGTTCTCAGGCTCAGGCTAAGTTCGTTGGACAGCGTTATCCGTCCAATAGTTCACACGTAACTCTCGCGTAAACGTGATCATAAAATGTAAAATTGGAATTTCAGGATGGGAAAAGATTCTATTATCACCTATTCGACGAGACAAACATTTTTTATTAAGACTAACAGCGTCACCGCTATGAATGAATAAAGATCGTTAAACTATTAATGCGAACCTAAACGTTTAAAATAGAAAAAACAACGTTTTTTACCGGTGTCTTACGTTCTAACGTATAACGATTTCAATAAAACTTCATACATATCGTCTAAAGTACAATTGAAACAGGCATGTAAAATTTCTACTTGATATAAGCAGAAGTTTTTGCGTAGTGAAGTGATACATTTTATAATAGTCGAAAAGGAGATATGTGGTTAGTAGACCAAAGGCTGTTAGCGTATGCTCAAGGAGTTTACTCAAAAAGCGTTCACACAAAACGCGCACAAATAACGAACATCCTTTGATGTATGGACTTTACCAGGAGCACCCTCTAACATCTAACACAAGTATTCGTTGGTGCGTGCAGTGCCGTCCACACCGGACCGGACGCGCATCCTTGTTTGCACACACGATGCGCGTCTGGTGTGGACGCAGCTTTAGATGGTTATTATTTTTATCTTTTGAGTATATTATATTTTGGTAAAATGAGTGATAGCTGTTAATTCTCCGGACACACCTCTCCAAAAAAAAGGAATTGTGGTCACACGGTGTTCTACCTAAAACGAAAATGCCAAAACACAGAAAGCAAAAGTTTAGGTCTCAGTGGACCAAAAATGTTTACTTTATAAACCGTGGATTCAGGCGAGCTCCGGTGATCAGTATAAAGTTTTTCCCAGTAGAAAATAACCTTATATATCTTCGAATGGAAGTAGGCGTGGGATCGTGGGTAGTTACAGAACATTTAATTGGAATGGTACGAGAATTTACGGCAATTTTAAAAAGAAGCTTACGAGAAAATCTGATCTTTAGATTGGCAACACTGCGTCTCACTCTATCGGTTCGCACAGTGTGTTATTTTTGTTCAGATTTGTCCGTGATCGTAGATGTGAATCCCCACCTTCATTAGAAGACAATTTTTTTTTTTAATTTTTTTTTTAATTGTGTTATCAGTTCATTGGGTTGAACAACTTTTGCTCTCTTATTCTTAGAGGATCACAACTCCCTTTATCAGATTCTTGGAGAGTAATCTTATCAAAAGACTTAACTCTAAATTAAATTATGGATTTTTCACACCAAATTAAGTTTTTCCACTCTTTAGTTTTTGTCAACAGAAGAATGTTAAATAAAATGACTTAAATTTAACTAAAACATAAGTTAATAATTACCAAGTTTAATAATTGTGGAAAGAATTAACATTTTAGAATGAGAAAGTTTGTTATTAACTGTACAAGTCGACAAGTGAATATATTACCGAAATGTTTGTTCTCTTATTGCTAACTCTATATTCTTAACTTAGGTTTTGGAGAGCTCCACGGGATTAAGCTAAGCGGATCTTGCTTCTAGTTAAATCTAACCAAATTATTCTACCCGTGTGATTCTATTCTCAACCCCAAATCCTCTTTAGTCTAAACCTTCTGTTTTGATTTCTATAAACTATTTACATTTATTTTTTTTATGAACTTTTTTTTTTAGAAAAGATTTTTCAGGGGTTATTGAAAAAAAAAGATAACGAGGATATTCTTTTGAGTCCTTCTACATTGAGCTTCGTATAAATAATCTCATAGGCAGTAGAAAATCATTTGAAAATGAGAGGCTTTGCTCTATGGAATGTTTCAATGTACCGAGGTTCAAGCTCCATACATAGAGGTCGAAAAAATATAATAAAAAATAAATAATAAAATAAATATTTGAATTGAAATATTTATTTTTGGAAATTCGCCTCGTTTTTGATTGAAAAATTGTTGAATGAGGGCTTAAAAAGAATTTTAAAATGAGTCACAATATTTTTTTTGGGTCCATAGGTGAAATCGGGGACCCTTATAATTCTTGTGGAGTCTATCGTTAACGCTCGTGTATTTCCGAAATTAAAAACTTCACGTCTATTTTCAATATAATGTGTATGGTAGGTCATAATTAGCCATTGTTAGTCCCAAAAATTAATTTCACCTTGTGCGCCCATTGCTCTCTCTTTTTACTTTCTCATATATATAAAGAGAAAGTATTGTGATGGCGCGAAAATTCGATTTTGAGATTTTGATGGATTTACACGTTTTGAGGTCCCCTGAGTCCAAAAAAGTGGTTTTTAAAAAATGTCTGTCTGTCGTCTGTCTGTCGTCTGTCGTCTGTCGTCTGTGCAGACGCCTGGAGCCTAAACTACTGGGCAGATTTTGACGAAATTTGGCATACATGTTAAGAAAAATCATACCCCGAGGCGAAATCGAGAAATGAATTTTAGCTCCAAATTTAGGGGCGCTGCTCCCCAAAAACTCTGAAAAAACGTGAAAAAAAATTATTTCTCGAAAACGGTTCCGACGATTTTGATTAAAAAATTCTAAAATATAGTCCATTTAAATACGAATCTAACGATATAAGCCGTTTTCCCGGGAAAAATCTAGTTCCTGAGAAAAAAGCTTAAAACGCGGACCGAGAGAGCCCGGGTTCGATTCCCCGCCCGGGAGAAGTTATTTTTATGATAAATTTTAATGAAATGCACAATAATAATTAAATTTACATACGAAAACTAATAAATGGAAAACACTGGGCTAAATAATTAACTCGTATATGAGAAAGTTTGTCTGAGTTGTCTCGGACCGATTTTTTGTATCTGTACACCAACTCCATTAGCATATTAACACCAATTTATTTACCAATACTCATCCAATATCGACGAAATTCGGATGGTTTGTTAATGTTGTCTGTAGATGGTTTTACACATAACAAAATTGATTATCGTGTTCTTTTGGGAGATACAGGTGCCGGAACGACCTCCAGACAGACAGTCACACGCAGGAAATGATAAAAGTTCTCGGTTTTGCCCACAAAAATTATTGTAAATAAATGTGACCCCACTTGGTTTCGAAACAGGTCCAAACAACTTTCCATTAAATCTCCAATGAGAAGTGAGAACCCACATTATTTTATACTTATGTGACCATTCGTTAAATAAAAGGACTCGATGAAGCTTTAAGCCACACTAATTGGCAGAAGATTTTGCTTCTTGAAGCAATGTGGTCGTTTTGAAGAACGAGAATACTTGATGTCTCTGATTTCAAAACTTCCAAGACAGAAATCCGTTTTTGACATCAGGGAACATTTACGGTTTCGTGCCTGTCTTATGGTCTCTCGGTGTCTGTCGTTCAAGTTTTGCGAACCAACATATCTTAAAAACAACCCGTCCGATTTTTATGATATTTGTATGGTAGGTCATAATTAGCCCGTTGTTGGTCCCATATAAGTTTTAACCTTCTGCGCCAATTTGTTTTTGTACCATATGTACACAAACATATTATATTTATACACCCCCAAAAGTACCCATCTGTTTTTTTATAAAATTTAGATGGTTTGTCAAACGTAGCCTACTAGTCCAGGAGATAGAGTGCAAAAAAGTGTCTGACTAACATCAAGCTAGAATTTTGTATACAAGTCAATCTTTTAGCGCCTTTTAAGAATATGTGGTCGGCTAAGTTCGTCTGCGGGACATAGCTTGGCAATAGGCGTTTGAAAAAAACAAACCAGTGGAGAGCGGCCATGTCTCACCAATTATGGTGGACAATGTGATTTTCATGATCCTGAGTACAGAATTAGTCAGTAGACCGAAAATCAAGTTGATGTTAGTTTGTCCCTTGACAGTTGACCACGTTGATGTTTAGTAATATTTGAATAACTAACCTATCAAGTGTGAAAATAACATCGACTTGATTTTTGGTCTACTAACTAATTCTGTACTCAGGATCATGAAAATCACATTGTCCACCATAATTGGTGAGACATGGCCGCTCTCCACCGGTTTGATTTTTTCAAACGCCTATTGCCAAGCTATGTCCCGCAGACGAACTTAGCCGACCACATATTCTTAAAAGGCGCTAAAAGATTGACTTGTATACAAAATTCTAGCTTGATGTTAGTAAGACACTTTTTTGCACGCTGTCTCCTGGACTAACTCATAGTCCCAGATTAATTTCAACCGTCTGCGCTCATTAAATTTGGCTAAATTAGTATGTACTTTAATTCAGGTAAAATTCAAAACAATTTTGACATTTAATATACGGGGGAAATTAAATAAATTTGACAATAATAGGTTGTAAAATCATTAAAGTATATGAAATAGGAGCGATGAAGTTATGAGCCACACAAATTGGCACATTATTTTATAATGTGCCATGTACTTTATGTGTTTATAAAGTTATTCTTACTCTTATTCTATCTCTTTAAACCATGGTTTCAGGTCAAGGCTTTACTCTTCAGAAATTCTGATTAATTTTTTTAATATTTAATATCTGAGTGAACGCTAGTGCGCAGGCCAGGTTCCAGTAAGCTTGCATAATTGGTTTAAGTAATTGGTCCAATCTTTACTTTTAACCAATTAACCTGGTTTTTCTCACCCTCATATCTCTGCTTCCTCTAAAAATGGGATTTTAACATTTGAAACAGCTTAAGCTTATGTAGCTTAGGATACAAAACAAATTGAGCCTTTAATTAAGTCTTTTCAAAAGGTAAGTTTACATTTTTGTTACTGACTCACTCAATTAAACTTATAAGTGACTTCCAGAGTAGGTAAAACTTGAAATTTGGGCACACTTGTAGCTTAAGTCGTATAACTGATGGGGAAATACCAAAAAGGAGAATTTGTTTTTTATACCTACATTTTTTTATTCAATTTTTGACCTTATACTCTCATAGCATCCACAATTAGTGACCAATTCAATTTCCGAGTGGATGGCTTAAATCTCACACTAATCTTTATCTATATATATAAAATCCAAATACCACTCACTCAATGACACATCACGATATCTCTGAAACCACTGGACCTATGACTATGAAATTTTGTAGGTGTGTTCCTCTTACCTCCTAGGTGCTCGCTAAGAAATGTTTTTAAAATCCGCCATCTTGATTCAAGATGGCGGCCATTTATATAAAAAATAAGACGATATATCCGGAACCAATTGCACTAGAACCTTGAAATTTAGAAGTTAGCTTCCTTTTATAAAAGTAGAAACTTTTGATAAAAGGTTTACCAATCGGGCGTTTTGATTCAAGATGGTGGCCATATATACATAATTTTTTGTATGTTCTTTATAAAAATCTACAGTTTTAGTCCGATCTCGATGAAAATTTGCATACTTAACCTTCAAAGCAAGGGGAAAATCACTGTCTACAAGAATTTTTAAAATTTAAATATTGGTATACAGAGGTACGGGGTACAAGTAATGAATACGGTGTAAAAGTAATTAATACCCTTTATGATGCATATCGTTGAAAAGCTCTTTAAGAGTATTGTTGTTATGTGAAGTTTTACCATATTTTCACTTAGAAGGGGGGTAAAATGGAAACATATAGCTATATCTTATAAAAAAAAGAGTATCCGTATGAGAGTATATCTTTTATACGAATTTACAGTTTTATCCCAATTTGATGATTTGATGATACGGGGTCAAAGTAATGAATACTCTTCATGAAGCAATTTTGTTGAAAAGCTCTTTAAGAGTACAGTAATTGTTGTTATGTACAGTTTTGTAATATTTTCATTTAGGAAGGGGGTAAATTTAGGATATTTGCTGATGATACAAAATTTGGAGTAATATATTCCTACATTATGTATAATATACAGTCTTAATATATATTCCTATATACATAGACCTAATTTATAGTTTTAAATATATTCATTTATATAATATGATAAATATTTATTGAATAAATACACCCAACCTAATTTGAGAATTATTTTTTCTAACATGTTAAAGTGTGTCAACTAAACTATATATTACATTTATTTTATAGTTTAAAACTGTAGTGTAGAATCGAGGGTACTGGTCCTTTGGCACGCTTGCACCGCCAACCAACAAACTACAACCCTTAACCCTGAACCATTAATTTTATTTACCGCATATGTCTGAGATTTCCTTTGCGGTATGTTCTCGTTGTTTGTATTATATAAAATATTATCATGAATTTAGCTCGTTTCCTCGTAAGTATATTTCAGATAAGATTTTAAACTTTATAACGATATTAACAGATAATTATTAATATTATGTATTTATTTGTCTCTAAAACTTTTTTCAAAAAGCTAAGTTAACCGCGGTTTAGTGAGTACGTAGAGTTTGGTTTTTATCCATTATTTGGATCATTTATCAAGTTGTTTTTTATCTTTCTGAAACTTACACGCTAATAAAAGAAAACAAAGACAAGAGAAAAACAAGAAGAGAAGATCACTAAAGAGTTTTAGATGTCTCAATGAACTCTTGAAAGAACCATTTATCAAAATTATATTGGAATTTTGTCATGTAATTATGTTTATCTTTTGTATTTATTTTCTAACATATTTTCTTTTTTGTTACAGGTGAGTCATTATATCTTTCATCTAGAGGTATATTTGTTTTAATAATTATTTTTATTGAAAATTTTAGTAAATTTAACATTTATTTAATGGTAAATACAAATGTTTATTGAAAAATACATTTAAGAAATAATATTTTTTTACTTATAAATTGTCTAATAATAAATTACTTTTGAATAAGAAAAAATCCAAATCGTTTAGATTAACTTATTAAGTAAACAAATTTCATCTTAAATTTTATTTTGACATTTATTAATGACAGATAGAGGGCCTGGGTAGCCCGTAGGAGAGAGTGGTTAACTTTCAATCAGTCTAGTTATGCAGCATCGGGAGTGGTCAGTAGATGAATGGGTGTCCGCCTGACGACTATATAGCTCTGGGTTCAATTCCTGAACCGGGCCCCCACCTGAATGTTCACAAAGTAAGGATAAAACAAATGGGTAGCTGCTCGAAAGAGTAGCTCCACCAGGATTTGGCCTGGAAACTACCGACCCATATTCTCGGTTCGACATGAAATCGAGATGTGGAGACTTGTTTAACGACCCAATGGGCCCACCTAAGTGGCTTGCGCCTTCGGGTGTAAAAGCCCCCGGAAAAAAATACAGACAATTTGCGACAAACCAACCGATTCCAAATTCTATTCTACCACCCAATTCCATTCTTGTACAACCAAATCCAAATGTATTGTATTCTAAAAAAATAAAAAACAATATATATATTATAGATTGTTATTGTTCATTGGTAGACTAGATTGATTCCTTGACTCACAGCAGAAAGCTAATATAAGAACATGATTGAGTGCAGTGAACAGAATGTTAATTATCCTGCCATCAAGCTTGCATTTATACAAAACGAGTTTCTTGAAATCTAAACAATAAATTCCACATTTGACTTATGTGGAAGGAAACAGGAAGCTCAAGTATCGATTCGTGTTTCAGTCACGTCGAGAACAAATTTCCAACGTGAGTGATTTGTAGTTTCTACTTCTTTGTTATATATATTATGTAATACCGACGATATACAATGAATAGAGAAGTAATAAATACCAACAATTCATTTCTTGATTTCCAGTAAACGCATGATTTGTCTGGTACATGTGAATAAAATTTTCACAAAAGTCATTATGTAGTTTAGGATCCAATTGTCTGTGAAAGCTTAGTCCACACCGGGAGTCAATGTTGCTCGTCTTTTTAGGGTCCGTAGGCAAAACCAAGGACCCTTATATTTTCCTGCGTGTGTCTGTCCGTCCGTCCTCTCACGTGCTCTCATGGCTACACCTTTCGTCCGATCACTTTGAAATTTGGCATGTATGTGTCTTGTACCTGCCCACATATTTTAAAAATATAGCGACTTAAAAAAAATATTTTTCAAAAAAATTAGGGTAAAAAAACTTAAGGGTTAAATTTTTTTTTTTTTTTTTCGACACCGTGAGGGGTATCATATGAAAGGGTACGTCGAGCTGATTACAAAAATATATAATTCTTTGGATATAACTTTGATAGGGCGACCGTAGGCAAGTTTGAAGTGGGTGTGAAACGTGTCCCCCCCCCCCTCTATCTCGGTTATGTGAAGTGCAGAAAATCTGAAAAAAAATCCTGAACATTCTTCGACCAAAAATAAAGACTTTTTGGAAATTTCGAAAAAAATATTATTTTATTTTTTATTGACAAAATACGTTTTTATTATAATTATTGTCTTTTCGATGTATTTATATGGTTTTAGTCCGGTTCAGTGGCAAAAAAATACTTTATCAAAGTGTGTTTTGAGAATATCAGACCCTCAGAATGGTTCAAAGTAAGCTTTTTAGCATTTTGAAAAAACACTGTTAATACACTTAACAGTTAAACACTATACTGGGTGGCCTACGGACCCTCGCTGTGTGCTGACTAGCACACACTTGACCTGTTTATTTGCGGGGCTGAATCGTAACGGCGCTTATTAAGCCCCGTAACAAAGACGCTCCACATTGACTCCTGGTGATGAATAAACTTAAAAACAACATTAAATCTAAACAAACTTTTGTGAACAAGGATTTTAAAACTTGTAAGGCATCCCAATACTTTCTCTCAAAATAATATTCCTCGAATTATATGAGAAAGTAAGAAATAGTGATTATTTTAATCAAATTTCACTTAACCCTTCTTGTTGACACTAGGCACACAAACATAAACGTTGGTTCGCATCTGACCCATAACTTCATAATTGCAACTATTGAGCCAGGGAAACAATAATGCACAACTATTAACAGTTATGCAAGTTTATTAAACTTAATAAAAAGGTGTGACAAAGAATTTGAGGCATAAGTTCGTGAATATGGTGAAAGCAGGGGCTTATCTGTTCAAATAGTCTCCCCATCGTTACCAATTTCAAAATTTCGAGTTATAGTCATCATTCTGAGAGTTTTCAACAGTTAAATCATAAGTATGATAAAATTTAAATAAATCTTTATCTACATCACTATTGTAGACAGCACACCATCATCAATATCTGAGGCTATCTCGTTGATTTCGTAGTCTAATTTTTCATCAAATTGTTCTCGCTGCCGCCTAACCCTTTAAGGATTGGTGGTTTGCCTGGAAAACCACTCCCTTTGGCTCCGAATGGCGCACTACTGTTTTTTTCTAATTTCTAAAATTAGAGTTGCAAATCTCATCTGTGGGATCATGATTGGCCCCAGAAAATTATTTTTGAAAAAATTCTATAACCACGTGTAGAGATGGTCAGATTGTAAACCGCGGACACCACCAATCCACAGTAACATTTTTTTTTTTTTTTTTTTGCCTGATCCTTAAAGGGTTAATTCCACCTATATTTCATCTATTGAGGTGAAGAAACATGTTGAAATTCTGAACACCATGTTTCCAGAAAATGGAACTCGGAAACAATATCGAATTTTTGTATAAATTAGGAACATTATAATAAACAATGGATAATATCCGACCCAACTAGAGGAAGAGCGACTTTGAAAGACGATTTAAGCAAAGATGATACCTTCCAAATTTGATGATAGCTGGTCCAATCTTTCGTTATGACTGATTGGAAGGGTACCTAGAGCCCTGTGGCCCTGATGGAAAGGGAAGATGAGAAATTCACATTTATTAATATATACGGATTCGACCCGTACGTTTATATAAAAGAGGGTTAATATTACAGTCTTCGCACAACTAGAATCGACGCGTTGACAGCGCGGGAAAAACTAGCAAAAGGGGGGACGAGCCAATGAGAGCTTGAGATTTCCCCGGACAAAAGGTCGGGCCAACTAGGCAAAGATAAATGTCTCTAGTGGAGGGGAGAGGCCCTCTGGATAACAGTATAAGAAGGCTTCGTAGTGGCTTTATTTTTTCCCCCAGAGAGGTTGGCCAATCTGTGTGTCACTCAATTTCCCGCGCTGTCAACGCGTCGATTCTAGTTGTGCGAAGACTGTAGGAAAAGGTGTTGTGACGTTCCTGACAAAAGCTTCTAGTATCCTCCAGCCATGTCTAACCAGACATTGAATTTAGCATACCAAATTCAACATTTTAGAAAATGGTTGCTCCTATCATAACTAAGTGTAATCTCGAGTACCATAACCTCTAACAACAGGTAACCCTTTCTTACTACATTCAACAATATAAAATCTACCCCCGATACAATCCACCTAAATTAAACAGGTGTAAAAACTAGTACCTCCTACTAACTTTAGAATTTAGTGCTTCTAATAGTCTGACAACTCATTTTGTTCTTCATTTAACAATATAGTATCTATAAAAACTATCTTAAGGCCACCCTACACGTTCAATCGGATTGTCAATCTGACGTAGGATTGACAATCTGATTGAACGTGTAGGGGCAAGATTGATGGATTGATGAATGTGATTGACGGATTTCCAGATATTCTGAAATCCGAGCTTCAATCATGTGAGGTGGTGGGGGATTCTGCGGGTGGCGGGGGTTTCTGTCAATCTGACTGACCGTGTAGTGGCTTCATCAATCTTTTCTTCAGTCCAGTGCGTGCCACACTTCCTTCCTTAGGTCTACCGACTCTCCTTTTTTAAGCACGCCCATGATATGGGTATCAAATGAAAGGGTTTGCTAAGAAGAATACGAATAAAAGCTTGTTTTTTAAAAATGTTTTTACTTGAAATTTATTTAGTAAAGATAGAAGATAGTGATTAGAGAAAGATAATTTTAAAAAGCAAATTATACATTATCAGTGTATAAAAATAAAATGAATCACAAAGCAGGTATAAAAGAATTTAATAAATTCTATTCAGGTACATATTTATAAGCAACTGAATATTAAAACATTAAAAAAATAGGTAAAAGTGAATTGTACGGTGGTACTGTTTACAGAATTAAAGTACGAAATTATTTTTTTTGCCCTAGAATTTTAAACGGCCGCTTCGCTGTGCTCCACTCATTTTCTGTAGAAAAATAACCCTGCTGCATATAGACCAGCTAGATGTCCAAATCGAAGTACAAAATTCAATGGCAATGACACCGTACAATTCACTTTAGCCAAAAAATATTATAAAATGATTGTCAATCTGATTGAACGTGTAGGGTCCCTTGTGATTGAAGGCAGGATTGTCAATCTACTTCAATCTGATTGATTCAATCAGATTGATCGTGTAGGGTGGCCTTTAATTACTGCATTGTTTCAATCTCTGGTCTCCTTAATGGTTTTTGCCCTTTCTATTCTGTCCTATGTCTTCCTCCGCCATCATTGGACTGTTTCTTTTTTTCCTTCAGGTTCCTTTGAAAATTTTGTTCTCTCGGCTTTTCTCGTTTATGTGCTCTACTCGCTCCAGCCTACTATTCTCTACAGAGACTCTGAATAGCTTTCAAATGTATGCTTCTAATTACCTTCTATATTCAATTCTCGAGTGCCGTGTCTTATGCGTAGAGATGTAGGAAACCGGTACTTTTTCTGGTGACGTTTTTTTCTCATTTAAAATTTGTTTTTTTCATGTATTTTATCACGAGCATTTTTTTTTTCACCGATGCTAAAGAAGATACGTTTTTAACATAAAAGGCAGTTGCTTATCTTAAAAATACCTTTTTCTGTTTCCTATATTAAAGTTAAATAAACATTCTTAATAGTTAAGCTCTTAATATAATAAAAATTAGTATAAAAAAAAAAGAAAATGCAAAAATCAAAGCTTTGAAAAATAGAAACCCTTTTATCATTTACATCTCTACTTCTGCGACATTCAGCAATATCCAGCCTAGTGTCTCTTGCCAAACCCAACAATGTACAGTCTAGTGTTTACTACCAAAGGCTTCAATGAAAAGTCAAGAGTTTCTCACTAAATTCATCAATATACTGTCTTGTGTCTTCTGCCAAATCCAACAATTCAGAATTAAACAGTAAATTAAATTCTATAAACCCCTTTTAAATTTCCATAGACGCCCAAGGGGTCTACCTGGACCCCGTTGGGAACCCCTGATCTAAATAGAGTCATAGGTGGGCCCTTAAGATAATAGCAGGGCCAGTCCGTCTAAATGAGGCTGGTACTCTGTCAGGCGGGTTTAGTAGATGATGTAGATAGAGGTATCAAGGTGCTGCTAGGAATCAGTGTCCAAGCGTTCTTGATCACTCCTATTCGTCATCAGTGGCGTATCCAGGGGGGGGGGGGGGGGGGGGCACAGGGGGCACGTGCTTTGTTGAATAAGTAGTTCCCTTTTCCTTTTACCACTACGAATACCCCCCCCCCCTCCCCAATCTAAACTGACTTAGAATGTGTCCCCCCTCTGACCTAGCCACTGGATACGCCACTGTTCGTCATCTACATCATTCAACTCCTTTAGAATTTCGTACAGTGGCGACTTTCTCCGCTATTCTATATCCTTCATAAATTAACTCTGTGAACGATAATGATAATCAATTTAGAGATGGTTTAAATATTCAAAAGGTCCTTTGATTGGAATCCATTATCTTAGATTTGTTAAGATAATAAAGCCTTTAGGCGATTGAGTGTGTAATTTCTTAGTTATGCACACTTGCATCCCTAGTAGGAACTAAGAATCAGCCTTGCACTTAAAACAAACCATGTAATTACGAAGATATAATTTCACAGGCTGTTGATTGTCGATTATACGGCCTTTAACTGCATAATAATCTATTTGTACATATTTTCATATTAACAGCATTTCCTAACCACTCCTAGCTCCATTATTCATTATTATTTAATAAGTACATATTAATGTATTGTCGACTATTTAAAAAAAAATTAAACGTTTCTAATACCTACAAAGGAAAAAATATGATTATTTTAAATTCTGAGTTTTCTCTAACCAATGGATTTTTAATTTGAGTTTATACACAATGTTTAAAACAATTATAATATAAATATCATTATTTTTTTTTTAATCTTTCAATTTTATAATAAGTGTTTAAGGCAAAAAAATTACCATTAGAGTACTTTAAATTCATACTTACAAAAAACATTTTTTTGTGTTTACAAAAAAATGTTTCATCTTATAATAATTAGATGTCGTTAGATGTTACTTAATACTACTATTAAGATGTAATATTAAAACTTGTATCATGTATTCTTGGTAAAATTAATTATCTTTTCTAGTGTTCTTTGAATGTCTTATAGTATGATTAATTATTAAACTATAACAGTTTTAAACATGTGAAAACCTAGAATCACATTTTTATCTAGAATCTAGGTTCAATGAATGACAAACTTGTCATCACTATCACAGGGGACCTCAAAGTGTGTAAATCCATCATACTCTCGCGCCATTGAAATACTTTCTATTTATATGTGAAAGTAGAAATGTCTATCCGTCGTCTGTGCCTTGCGAAGACGCTTGCAAAATAATCTAAGTTTACAGAAAATAACTTAAAAAGGATAGGATTGTTGTTTCCTCATATGGATAATTATTTTGGATATAATTATTTTCTTCCATTGAGAAAATTAAGTAGCAGAGTTAATAAATTTAGCCATTTGATAATTAACACGTTCAAATATTGAAATACGCACTGTCACTATAAATAGAATAATGAGGATTCTCAATGAATCCGTCTTAAAATACCTCTAATAAATGTTAAATAACACAAAGACATAGTGACAATCTTAGCAACATGAGCTTTGATGTGGTTGGGGTAGAGGGAGAATGAGGTACTGAACCGTAATGCTTCCACTCTGCTTCTCTACACTACAAGTTAAATCTCTTTGAAATTAAAAATAATAAATGAAATGTGTTAAATCCATTGATAACTTGAATCAACGTTCCGAATATAATTTTTATTTATGTTAAAGTTATAAAATAGTAAAGGAAGTCTTGAAATAAGCTCGAGTTTTTAAAAATATTAATGCAAATTTTAAATTTTAAATTTATTATTTTTATTTTTAGTTTTTTCATATATTAATAATTTAATGGAAGATTAAATTTTTATATTTATTTTAATAGCTCTGGCTTAGTCAGATATTTCTTTTTTGTTAGAATGAATTAGAACTCTTTTCATAAAAATACCTATTCAAATTCGAGGGGAAAATTTTAAATAGTTTTATGTTTTCTTTGGGGGGAATACTTTAAATAAATTAAAGTTTTCCTATAAAATTCGGTAGAATGCATAAAAATGTTATTGTATAAATTAATTTTTAAGTAGTTAGGTTTATTATATTTTTTACAAATATCTTTCACGAGGAAATTCTAAAGTAAAATTAAGTATACTAATTTCGTAGTTTAGAAGTTAATGAAATGGAATGTCGGTTCTCAATAAAAAGGCCATCTGGGGAGAATAAGGTGAACTTGTATTAAAATATAGTTTACTGAATAGAAAGTACTTATAAAATTTCCACAATCAAAGGTTCATAATCCCTCTTACATAATAATTTAACAAAATGAATTATTGTGGGTGAACAAAAAAACATGAATATTTAGAATTAAGTTACTGTCTTAGTGTGTTTATATATGCATAAGTATGTGTATTTTTATACATACGTTTATTAAATATAAAAATTCAAATTCAAATGCCAAGACTGTTTTTAGGGTTTTGTAGGTCACCCTCGAAACCCATATGCCGAGAGTGATGTGTCTGTCTGTCCGTCGCTTTTGGTTCATATCTCCCAAACCGTTCAAGCTAGAGATTTAAAATTTAAAATGCCTCAACTATTTGACCCAAATAGGAAAAAATATAAAGTTAAAAATTTATAATGTAGTAAAAGCTTTTTTAACTTTTTAGTTGGATAATAAATATTGCGTTTTAGCGCCAAAATATGCCCTCCTCCCACTATCATCCACCCTACGGTTATTACCCTATAATTTTGAAATTATGTTAGGCTAATGAAAATTTCCACTTTTTACAAACTGCAATTTTTGTGTGCGCACATGCACAGTCGCCAACATTTTTTTAATTTTTTTTTTTAAATTTTGAGTGGTGTACCTAATTAATAAGTTATTAAGAAGGTTATTAAGGCTATTTATTAAAATAATATTAACCTTAATAACTTATGAAACCCTTAACAGTACATGGATAAAATTACTTCCCTGTGATTTTTTTTTTTTTTTTATAAATTATATAAAATGATATAGATCATTAAAATCGGCATTGTTTAATATTTTAGTAATCATATTTCAATCGGGAATTACATATTACAATCAGTTTCCCGGAAAGGATTACAAAGTGTAGCCGTAATTATTATTGCAATTATTATAATAGCATATAAAATTATAACATAAAGGTTTTTTTATTCCTTCGATATTTAACAAAAAAAAAATTAATAACAATTATATCAAATTGACGAATAAAAGTGTTTTATTAACTTAGTTATTTTTTATATTTTATTTGTGATATAAGGTAATGATAGGCTGAAATAATAACTCTTGTATAATAACGTTTTAAATAACTTAAACCATATGATTGGATTTAAATTTGTAACTAACAGTTTTCGTTCTGTACAATTTAAATTAAATTTATACATACATCCGAATGGAAACAGTTTAATATGCACAAAAGGCAACTTTTTAAACATATTTTGGTTAAAAAAAAAAAATAATAATGTAGGTAATATGATTTTTTATGACTAAAGAAACCCTTTAGTAGTTTGCTGGCAAGTATATTTGACGGAAGTTTTACTATACTACTAAACTTGTATCTTTCACTTTTGGATTGTTCAAATTAGTTACTACTGTCAAACTACAAACAAATATTAGGTGGAAACTAATGTAAATAAATAATTGTTAGCGTTAATAATATGGTCCTTAAACCTTTGTTGACCACTGACTCTTAATTGAAAAGACAAACTGCACACTGCGTATGCTCAAAATATAACCCTAATACCGCATTTACACATTCGCGCTCGTGACTCGCCTCGTGGTTCGCCGGAACTCGTAGTCCAATTTTTCCACTCGTCCCCACAACGCGAATAGCCGTTTACACATTCGCGCTCGCAACTCGCCTCGTAGTTCGCCGGCACTCGCTAGCAATTACTACTAACGCAATCAAAGGCAATTAGTACACATAATAAAAACACACTGGTGGATTAAGTTAAAAGAAAATGAAAATAGAAGTTTATATATGTCTTCTATTAGTTATATATAAAGTTTTATATATGTTTTATATACTTTTACATTAGTTATATATAAACATTATATAAAGTTTAATATACGTTTTATTTATAAACTATATATAAAGTTGTATACTCGTTTTATATAAGTTGTATACAAACTATATAAAGTTGTATATGCGGTTTATATTAGTTATATATAAACTTTATATATAGTTGTATATACGTTTTATATTAGTTATATATAAACTTTATATAAAGTTTTATATTAGTCATATATAAACTTTATATAGTTTTGTATACGTTTTATACAATATTAGTTATATTATATAAACTTTATATAAATAAAGTTTTATATTAGTTATATATAAACTATATAAAGTTTTATATTAGTTATATATAAAATTTATATAAAGTTGTATATACGTTTTATATTAGTATTAGTTGTATATAAACTTTATATTAAGTTTATACATAATTTTGATATAACATTATTTATTTCTGAACACTGTGTTTTTATTTATGTGTACTAAATATCACTTCACTATATTTGATTACCACAATATAACGGTTAATACAAACAATTCATTACAGAAGTATTAACCTATATTTGATTTTTGTACTTTCATAATTATACTTATATAATTAAAAAATTAAGCTTTGGTGGGGAAAATATGAATGAAAACATAAATTCTGGAGAATTCTTTTTTTTTACTAACTTTTTAATCGTTATATTAAAAAATAAAAGCTGGACGATATTCGAACCCATGAATCGGTGATTTTTCTTGTTTTGATATTATAGTAGATGATTTGGGTCCCAAATAGCTGGTTAACCATGGTATATTTCCAAAAATTCAAAAACTTGTCCATTTCATTCTCCAATTAAAGAGAAAAAAGTTAAAAAAAGAAAAAAACACGTGATAAAGAGAAGGACTGGTTGTGAAATGAAGAGCGAGTGTATAAACACTGAGCTCGCCTCGCCTTCCGACTCGTTGCAACCCTTGACTTCCAGCAACTCCCTTTGACTCGCGCTACGGAAACCGCTCCTAACACGATCGCCACGAGTCGCGAGGCGATTGACGAGGCGAATGACGAGTGAGTCGTTTACACAATCACCTCGCGGCTCGCCTCGCGCCTCGCCTCGTCACTCGTGCGAATGTGTAGATGCGGCTTAAAAATAGACCCTGAGTTGCGTTACTGCTGCATTTTAACTCGTATCTTTACGTTTCCTTTGCTTCATTTTTAAATAATTCCTAAATGTATTAGTTATAATTTATAACTAATATTTTGCTCCCGAGCTTACTGGAGGTAACGGAAGCTATGTGATCGTTCTGAAGAACGAAAAAATGCTATGTCTCCGATTTCAAAAAATTCCAAGACAGAAATCCGTTTCAGACATCAGGGAACATTTTTGGTTACGTGTCTGTCTATCGCTCAATTTTTACGAACCAACATATCTTAAAAACTACACGTCTGATTTTATTAAAATTTGGATGATAGGTCATAACTAGCCCATTGTTGGTTGATAGGTTTCAACCTTACGCGCCCATTTGTATTGAAGCAATTAGACAAATGAGACAATAATGGGGTGTAAAAGCATAAAATCAATAAAGTACCTACGTGATAGGATGCGAGGAAGCTATGTGCCACACTAATTGGCAGTCTTTTGGCCTTCTTGATTAACAAGTCTGGAGTCTGGAGGTGCAAAGACCTAATGAATTAACCCTGCCATATCCCAACCAGTTCATATGTATATATCCATGTTTATTAAGACCCTTCACTTTATTTGGGTCTCTATAGGTCCATTAGTAGTAGTAGTAGTAGTTACCTAGTACTTCCTACTAGACGGGTAGGACGAACCACTTGTTCGAACCTCGCAATCAGGCCTACAGTGGACCCATTTTACTTCCCCGTGGTGGAGAGTTCCAGCTACTTCACACATCATACATTTGTACATTGTACCGCCGAAGCGAGTATGATGTGGTCATTAGTAAGCTATATGAGCGTGCTGCTTCAAAGTGTGGGGGAAGAGGATCCCTCAGGGGTCCCCTCGCCCTACTCCGACCTCGAACCATAGGTACAGATCACATCTCATTACACGGATCGAACCCACTAGACGACGTGGGGGAAGAGAACCCCTCAGGGGGTGTCCCTCGCCCTGCTCCGTCCGCGATTCATAGATGCATTCAGTGTATCACGGCCCGGGATCGAACCCACGACCTCGACTCAGTGATAGCTAAGCGGTGTCTTTACGACCTCGGCCACCCTGGCTCCCTATAGGTCCATTAAATATCATGCATGATTTTTTTTACAACCAAATATAATACATAATTTTTTAGGCTGCATAATAGATTAGAGTTATAAGTAAATTCTATATATTTGCAATGATTTACTTAAATATTTTTTCTATCTTAACTTCAACATATTTTTAAATATATAATTTATATTTATTATACCAAGCTGAAATTTACGTAATGGCAATGTCTTTTTCACGTCATTTTTTGAGATATGCTCAGTATTTTTATGATTTATATTACACATTATGTTTGGCACATTAAAAAACCCGAATGTCACTGCTGAGACATGTTGGCAAAGGAATATCGTCGCTTATAAAGATTTATTACATCCTAAATGTCTCTGTAGAGAGAATATGTTCCTTGTCATAAAGTTAATTTATGTACCAGCCAGGGGTGCTCAGTGCTCAAGTCTAAGGTCAATAAGAGCCGTATTCCGGTTTTTCATCTATATATATAAAATTAAAGTTATGTCTGTACATTGGTCAGAATTGAAAAATTTTTTGGATACTTTTTCATTTTAGACATTCCAAAAACCGAATCCGGCCTTAACTTTTTTCGTTTATGTATGTGGGTATGTATGTGTGTCTGTCGCCCCAGAAATTGATTAATTTTTTTTCAAGGGTGAGCGCAAACATGTTGCGCAATTTGTAGGCTTGGTTTCATCTAAAAATATTGAGTAGAACCAAAGTTATTAACAATTTTATAAAAAAAAGGATATAAAACATAACCTAAAAAAAATAGGTTGACCCTCTGTAAGCGAACCAAACAGACTCGCTATTCAAAATGTTTGGGTACTTCTAGACCACCTAGAGACTTGCGGTTTTTTGCGTTTGGTCGGAAATTGGCCTAACCTTATTGAAAAAATCCGGAACGTTAAAAAAATATATCCCCCCCCCCCTAAAAAAATAAAGATGGCGGACGCACTTTGAAGTTTTTTAGAGACTTATTGTGGCTAAACGGTAAGTTGTATCGACAAGCTGATTGTGCCAGCGGTAACTAATTTTAAAAGATCTACAAATTTTGTCCCATTACTTTTTGTCCTAATTTCATCGGTTCTACCTTAAATAGAGCTAAATTTTATTTTTTTAAAAAGAAATTTCACTTTGAGCGCTTATGGCGTCCGCAATTGTTGACCGATTTAATTTCTGATTGGCGTGCTTAAACCTCACACTAATGATCTTTAAATCAAGTATTTATTAATTTAATAATTGTCCCTATAACTAGAGTTATTAAATATTTACTGGTGCAACTGCCGTATTGAATGAAGAGGCTGGTAATTAAATAATGCACCATCATTGTTGATGATTGTTCAATGATTTCCCAGTCTAATTAGTTTTTTTCTGCGTTTTTTTTTCTTATTCATTATACCTTTTTTTAGCATTGTTAGTTATTACTGTATTACTTAGTTTCTACTGGCTATTTTTAAAATATATTGATAGAATCCAAACTACGATTTGGAGAGTATTATATATTCTTAGTAATGGAATTAATGATGTGTAATATAGTCCTGATTTTATTCCTAGAAGGCTTCGGAAACCAAAACTATTTAGGAATTTAATTTAATTGCTAGGCCTACATAACTATAGGAAACATAGCCACTAATACCTAGCATGATTAGGGTGAAAGCTAGTACATTATAAAGAGCAGCAACGTCATGTTTATTAGGATTACTTACAGCTTGCACATTTCATTAACAGATTCAATATAAGACCTAATATCGAAGTGACTACCAAGTGTGGCACATAGCTTCCTCGCGTTCTATTTCATATATTATAATTTTATGATATGATAATTTTATTATACTAGGCATCGCGTGGCTCTATCATTGAAGCGAGCGTATTGCAATAAAATACTGAATATTGAAATTTGTTAATCATGATGAATGTCTTAATTGAAGATAAGTGGAAGAGGGTAGTGAGGGGTAGAGTGGGGGTACTCGGTACAAAGCTTTACTTTATAACAAATACCTACACACAATACGACTATACGAATCTTTTTTAAACTAATATTATAAATGTATCACTTAATACTCAAATACTACTGCTTGTATCAAGTTGAAATTTTACATACTTGTTTCAATTGTACTTTAGACGATGTGCATGAAGTTTGATTAAGATCGTTACGTTGGAACGTAAGATATCGGTAAAAAGGTTGTTTTCTCTATTATAAACGTTTAGGTCCGCTTTAATAGTTTTAGCGATCTTTATTAAGTCATAGCGGTGTCGCTGTTGGTTTTACTGAAAAATTGTAATTGAAATCTCATCGAGTAGGTGATGATAGAATTTTTTTCTGTCCTGAAATTCCAATTTTAAATTTGAAGCTCACGTTTACGTGAGCATTGCGCGCGAACTCTTGGACGGATCACGCTGTCCAACGAACTTAGCCTGAGTATTAGTAAGAAGATCATGTATACCAAATTTCAACTAAATCGGTCATTTTTTACTCAAGTTATCATCACACGCGTAAACGTTACTGACAGACAGACAGACAGACAGACAGACAAGATGCATATTTCGTTGAATGTAAGAAGCTCGCTTACGCTCGCTTCAATTATGATTTTATGCTTTTACAACCTATAATTGTAAAATTTATTTAATTTTTCCCCGTTTTTTTTCAAAATTGTTCTGATTTACTTAAATTAAAGTATCAATTTAGGAAAATTTCAAGAGCGCAGATGGTTGAAATTAATCTGGGGCTATCTGGAGGCTACTTTTGACAAACTATCCAAAGTTCATAAAAATCCGATGCATAATTTTGAAGATATAGGTGTAAATAAATGTATGTTTGTGGGCATGTGGAAGAGAAAAAAATACGTGTGGTGTCACGGGACACCCGGTAGGAACGAAGTTCCTTATATTTTTAAAAAATCACACTGCTAAGTACGTATACATTGCTAACTACTTATACATGGCGGAGTTAGAAAAGAGACAAAATTAAAAGTAACGAACTGTTTGTACCTATCAGAGTTAAGGCAAAATTAAAAGAAAATCATTATTTGTGTAATTAAAGCAAGCGTCTTATTATAAATATATATTGAATATAAGAAAAAAGTTGATCATGATGAGTTTATAGTGAAAGAATATGTTTGTTAAAGGAGTTTGGATTGAAATAGGACTGTTTTCTACCTACCCGGTCAATTAATTCAAAATATTATAAAAATATCTCTTCCCTACTCTACAGCTTCTGCTTGTATCAGGGTGAAATTTGACATGATTATATTTTATTTATTTTCAAAACAAAGTAACATTTTTGACATATATAACAAAAATAATCAAATCAAGTCAAGTAACAGGCTTCCTTAATAACACTTTTTCCCGTCTTTTGAAGCTTACGTTCACGCGAGCGTTGCGCGTGAACGCTTGGGGTGATAACGTTTTCCGACGAACTCAGCCTGGGCATTGGTAAAATGAACGTGTGTACCAAATTTCATCTAACTCGGTGATCTTTGACTTAAGTTATCGTCATCTGTAGATTTCGTGACGGATTTTGCGTGACGGTGATTTTGTGACGGTTATTCTTTGACGGTGATTTTGGTCGTTTTTTCGGATTCACTCCCGGGCTCCAGAACGTGCCATAAGGAAATTCGTTCCAAAAGGGCGCATAAGGTTGAAACTTATATGGGACTAACAATGGGCTAATTTTGACCTATACTATCTAAATTTAAATAAAATCAGATAAGTAGTTTTTAAGATATGTTGGTTCACAAAAATTGATGATACCTGATCTCTAACATCCTTTACCTTAGGTAAGCTCGGAAGCAAAATTTTTAATTTTTAATAAGATTTAACAACAAAATATAGCATTTTTTCTATACTCTCTACCAAGTATCCCTATACTACTTATTGCTTTATATATAACTATACCTAGGGTTACCATACGTCTGGATTTGAAACATCTGTCCGGTTTTGCGTCCGGATTTTAACAAAAATCAGAAAGCTAAATAGGCTTGCCTACCAAAAGAAGTAACCCCAAAAACTCATGAGAAATGGAAATAAATATTTGATACATTTTCGTTGACACAATTTCGATTGTGCAATTGATACAATTGTGATTGATAAAATTTCGCGGGGCTCATGCTAGGTATTAGTGGCTAGGTTTCCTATAATTATGTAGGCCTAGCAATTAAATTAAATTCCTAAATAGTTTTGGTTTCCAAAGCCTTCTAGGAATAAAATCAGGACTATATTACACATCATTAATTCCATTATTAAGAATATAATACTCTCCAAATCATTGTTTGGATTCAATCTATATATTTTAAAAATAGCCAGTAGAAACTAAGTAATACAGTAATAACTAACAATGCTAAAAAAAAGGTATAATGAATAAGAAAAAAAAAACGCAGAAAAAAACTAATTAGAGTGGGAAATCATTGAACAATCATCAACAATGATGGTGCATTATTTAATTACCAGCCTCTTCATTCAATACGTCAGTTGCACCAGTAAATATTTAATAACTCTAGTTATAGGAACAATTAGTAAAATATGTAATAAATACTTGATTTAAAGAGCATTAGTGTGAGGTTTAAACACGCCAATCAGAAATTAAATCGGTCAATAATTGCGGACGCCATAAGCGCTCAAAGTGAAATTTCTTTTTTTTAAAAAAAAATTTAGGTCTATTTAAGGTAGAACCGATGAAATTAGGACAAAAAGTAATAGGACAAAATTTGTAGATCTTTTAAAATCAGTTATCGCTGGCGCAATCAGCTTCTCGATACGACTTACCGTTTAGCCAGAATAAGCCTCTAAAAAAATTTAAAGTGCGTCCGCCATCTTTAATTTTTTAGGGGGGGGGGAGATATTTTTTTAACGTTTCGGATTTTTTCAATAAGGTTAGGCCAATTTCCGACCAAACGCAAAAAACCACAAGTCTCTAGGTGGTCTAGAAGTACCCAAACATTTTGAATAGCGAGTCTGTAGGGTTTGCTTACAGCGCAGCGGGTCAACCTATTTTTTTTAGGTTATGTTTTATATCCTTTTTTTATAAAATTGTTAATAACTTTGGTTCTACTCAATATTTTTAGATGAAACCAAGCCTACAAATTGCGCAACATGTTTGCGCTCACCCTTGAGAAAAAATTAATCAATTTCATTTAGCCAGTTTTGCGCCTATAAAGTCTGACTGGGGCGACAGACACACATACATACCCACATACATACACGAAAAAAGTTAAGGCCGAATTCGGTTTTTGGAATGTCTAAGATGAAAAAGTATCCGACAAATTTTCAATTCTGACCAATGTACAGACAAAACTTTAATTTTATATATATAGATGAAAAACCGGGATGCGGCTCTCATTGACCTTAGACTTGAGCACTGAGCACCTCTGGCTAGTACATAAATTAACTTTATGACAAGGAACATTTCTCTCTACAGAGACATTTAGGATGTAATAAATCTTTATAAGCGACGATATTCCTTTGCCAACATGTCTCAGCAGTGACATTCGGGTTTTTTAATGTGCCAAACATAATGTGTAATATAAATCATAAAAATACTGAGCATATCTCAAAAAATGACGTGAAAAAGACATTGCCATTAGGTAAATTTCAGCTTGGTATAATAAATATAAATTATATATTTAAAAATATGTTGAAGTTAAGATAGAAAAAATATTTAAGTAAATCATTGCAAATACATAGAATTTACTTATAACTTTAATCTATTATACAGCCTAAAACATTATGTATTATATATTTGGTTGTTAAAAAATCATGCATGATATTTAATGGACCTATAGAGACCAAAATAAAGTGAAGGGTCTTAATAAACATGGATTTATACATATGAACTGGTTGGGATATGGCAGGGTTAATTCATTAGGTCTTTGCAAGACCTCCAGACTCCAGACTTGTTAATCAAGAAGGGCAATAGACCGCCAATTAGTGTGGCACATAGCTTCCTCGCATCCTATCACGTACTTTATTGACCCCCCCCCCCCCCTCCTGGAGTTCCCTCTGTCCGGATCTGGCCTTCATAAATTATGGTAACCCTAGCTATACCGATGTATATAGATAATGATTTTAAAGTTATCTATTCATTCATTATTTGATTCAAATTTTTAATAGATTTAAATATAAATCTAAAAATTTTTATAGATTTAATTCATTCTTAGATTCCATTCGTTAATAGATTGTATTATTTGATTCGGTAGATTCGATAATTCCAACTAGTCGTTGCTATATGTATTATTTTATATCTTTAATAAACAAAGTTATTCATTCATTATCATTATATGAATCCATTCATTTATAGATTTCTATGAATAAATAGGTTTCATTCATAAATAAATTCAACTGTTATTAGATTTTATTCATTAATTTTATTACATTATATAGTATATATATATATATATATATATATATATATATATATATATATATATATATATATATATATATACAGGGTGTTCCGCATAAGTACCTACAGAGAAAAACCTATGAATCTACATCAAATTTCTGACAAAAAATGTCAAGTAACCTTGGGTCCTACGGACCTTCGTTTTCGAGATATATCGATATATCGATTTTTTTATTTAGGTCATGTTTTTAGCCATAAACTACGTAATAAATAAAAATCTAAATAAGATAGAAAGATGCAGTTTGCAGCATCGTAAAGAGCATTAAATTTTCATTCAGAAATCACTTCTTTTAGTACTTAATACGTTTATAAACTTAGTGATAATGCAAGAAAAACATTTAAATTGGAAATTATATAAAATGTTTATACAACTTGGAGCTTCCATAACTTCTATATTTTTATACCTATTGTAATGTTTAAAATGTTTAAAAAACTGCGCAATTTTATAAGCTTTAATTTGATATAGCATTGTCTATAGTTTACGTACGTTTTCATAGAGAAATAGTAGACAAACTATTTGGAAATCCGCTTATTTTAAAAATCAAATTTGATTGTTTTCTTTTCTTATGCTGGCGCGGTAGTGTCTGAAGAATAGCAGGGGGTCTGCTCGTGAGTATGCGAGGCAGTTCCAAACAGACGACATCTTTCCTATTACATTTCTCAAGTTATCGAAAGAAGATGCTGAAAAATTGGCACTGTTGATTGGTTACTGATCCTAGGACCAGTATTAGAAGGGCCTCGGCTGTATTGGGAATTTCAGGGACGCAGATTTTTAGAATTTTGAAAAGAATTCAACTGTGCCATCCATGACACTCCCGTCTAGGAGCTGACCATAGCTGACTTTAATGCGAGGGTGCTGCGGGGGTATTGGGATTGGGTATTACAAAGAACTGTGTCACATTTTATTTTGTGGATAGACGAGTCCCTTCTTACAAGAGCTACTGCTATTAATTTTCACAACACTCATACATGGTTTATTGCAAATCCGCATTTACCGAGGTGGCAACATTTTTAGCCCCAGTTTTCTGTAAATGTGTGAGCTGGTATTATCGGTCTCAGAATAGTTGGACCTAATTTTCTTACGTCTTAGTTGGAAGTTAATTTATTGGATTAATTGAGGACTTACCACTTGATTTAAGAATCAGCATGTACCTGCAGTTGGATCCAATGGATAGGTGGATGGGGGACCTAGTAAAAAGTATTTTATACAGAACAATTGTGTATACTAGGGAAGAAATGATTTCTCTTTCTTTTCAAAATTCTAAAAATCTGCATCCCTGGAATTCCCAATACAGCCGAAGCCCTTCTAATACTAGTCCTAGGATCAGTAACCAATCAACAGTGCCTGTTGTTCGGCATCTTCTTTCGATAACTTGAAAAATATAATAGGAAAGATGTCGTCTGTTTGGAACTGCCTCGCATACTCACGAGCAGACCCCCTGCTATTCTTCAGACACTACCGCGCCAGCATATGAAAAGAGAACAATCAAATTTGAATTTTAAAATTGCAGAAAATTCATAGAGCTGTTACTAAATAAGTGGATTTCCAAATAGTTTTTCTACTATTTCTCTATGAAAACGTACGTAAACTATAGACAATGCTATATCAAATTAAAGCTTATAAAATTGCGCAGTTTTTTAAACATTTTAAACATTACAATAGGTATAAAAATATAGAAGTTATGGAAGCTCCAAGTTGTATAAACATTTTATATAATTTCCAATTTTAATGTTTTTCTTGCATTATCACTAAGTTTATAAACGTATTAAGTACTAAAAGAAGTGATTTCTGAATGAAAGTTTAATGCTCTTTACGATGCTGCAAACTGCATCTTTCTATCTTATTTAGATTTTTATTTATTACGTAGTTTATGGCTAAAAACATGACCTAAATAAAAAAATCGATATATCGATATATCTCGAAAACGAAGGTCCGTAGGACCCAAGGTTACTTGACATTTTTTGTCAGAAATTTGATGTAGATTCATAGGTTTTTCTCTGTAGGTACTTATGCGGAACACCCTGTATATATATATAATGTAATATATATATATATATTATATATATATATATATATCTATATAATGTATATATATATATATATATTTAATCTATTTAAAGTTTATTATAGATTTCTTGTTTAAAGAAACGATATTAAACAATTTGGTAGTCTTTTTTAGGGTTTATTTGTTGTTTTTTCTTCTCTTTTCTTATTTCCAGTTTAATATTATATGTTTGATTATATTAAAGTTATTTGCCACTTAAAGAATATTCTTTCTTTATTATGATTTTTATTAATTTAATTACTATTTTTGCTTCCGAGCTTACCGAAGGTAACGGAAGCTATGTGATCGTTCTGAAGAACGAAACATTTTTAGGTCTCCGATTTCAAAAATTCCAAGACAGAAATCCGTTTCAGACATCAGGGATCATTTTTGTTCCGTGTCGGTCTGTCGGTCGGTCCGTCGTTCAATTTTTGCGAACCAACGTATCTTAAAAACTACTTATCTGATTTTATTTAAATTTAGATAGTAGGACAAAATTATCCCATTGTTAGTCCCATATAAGTTTTAACCTTCTGCGCTCATTTGTTTCTCTTCCACACGCGCACAAACATACATTAATTTACACCTATAGCTTCAAAAGTACTTATCTGATTTGTATGAAACTTTTATAGTTTATCGAAAGTAGCCCGCAGATAGCCCCAGATAGTCTGCGCTCTTTAACTTCTGCTTAAGTGATACTTTAATTCAAGTATAAAATCAAAACAATGTTGACAGATTAAAAAAACGGAGGGAAACAATTAAACAATAATGGCTTGTAAATTCATAAAATATAAAATTAATAATGTAAGTGATAGGCTGCGAGGAAGCTATGCCAATTGGCAGTCTATTTTTTATTAAATTTCAAAAAGTGGAATCCAGGAAATAATGATTGTAATAAAACTGATAAAATCGAATATATAAAGTTATAAAATTATTATGTACCGTAAAAAAAAACAGTGTCTATTTAATGCGACGGATATTTTTACCCTTCTTAGTTCGATTTGATCGGAAATAGAAAAATATAAAATTTATTTTATGAAAGGAAATAAAACATGATATATTTCAGATGATTATCTGCTAAGGTGCGATTATATTTGTAAAATAAATTTTTCAAACCACATATTGTTGGAATAATACCCATTTTATGATTTAGATATATATATTTTGTTTTTTAATTTAAAGATATGTGTGTTATATAAAATGTCAGTAATACTTTATGTATACAAATAATCGATGACATTATTGAACGTATAAAATATGGAAAGACCTAAACTAAACATTTTTAAAATTGTGGGTAAACAATTTCATATGAAGATTAATATTTTATTATATTATGTATTCATTTCCGAAATTCCAAATGCATCTGACCACAAATGCAGTTATAAAATATTACTCAATTTATATTGTAACGCTAAAAGTTATTGAATTATAAACAATACGAGCCCTTAGGCCCTAGGCAACGTGCTTAATTTAAAACTAAGTAAATTATTTTAAATAAGTTATATCTATTTGAACATATCAAAACTAACATTTATTTTTTATTGGAATAAATTTGGTTTTGCCTTAGCTTTGCAATAACAAATCAATTTAAGGTGAGTCGTCGGGATACTATGGATAATACAAAGGATATATAGTTATGCAAACTATACTCTCATAGTACTGTCGTCGCAGCTATACGAGATTATATGTACACAAACCAAATCAAATTAAAATACTGATTGGTACCGAGCCAAAGAAATGCAAAAGGAAACAAAAAGATGGATAAATTGGCGAAGGAGGCAATAAACGACGCAGAAGGGCTTAAAACCACCATCTCTGCTAAGGGCCTAAATAAGACTCTTTGGACTACCTTACGAAGCCACTGTTTAAAACCTATTCAAATATTTGGTTGTTAGAGGCGTTTACGATACAGTAAAATATAGACGTTAGGGTCGATTTAGCGGACTTAACGATCTAATTTCCCGGACGATTTAATTTTAAAGTTGACTAGATAAGTCCGAATTTTAGAGATGGGAATTTATAAATCAGAGATTTGTCTCACATGAGTGTGCTAATATACGTATATATATATAAATCTCCTTTTGTATAACATATTTATAGATTATTTTACTCACTAACAAAAATATTTCAAATTTAATTGCAAAATGTATTGCGAATAACTAAGAATATATATATATATATATATATATATATATATATATATATATATATATATATATATATATATATATATATTAGCGGGTATACCAGCTGGATACCCGTGCTTCGCTGCGGAGTGTTATTTTAATTTGATAAGTTTATAAACTACTATCAAGAAATATTTAAATTATTTTACTATTCGAGAATATCTAAATTCAATCCCTCCCTCTTATTTCTATACCCCCTCCTCTTTGATAAGATAATTTGAAAATATCCCAAATTGACCCACCTCATAAATGAAAATATGACAAAACTGTACATAACTACAATAACTGTACTCACAAAGATCTTTTAACAATATGCATAATTGGATTTCTTTACATTGAAATTTGTATCCCCGTACCCCTCTGTACCAAAGTTGAAACATAGTTTTACTAACTCAGAAACCTTCCCTGTCATGCGTCCAAACGTTCCCCAAAGTTTCATCGTAATCGGATAACATGGATTATAAATAATTTTTTCCTGTATTTACCATTTTATCCCACTCCTAAATGAAAATATGACAAACATGTACATAACTTTAATTAGTGTACTCTTAAAGAGCTTTTCAACAATATGCATCATTTAAGGTTTTCATTACTTTGCAATTTGTACCCCGTACCCCTCTGTACCAAAATTTAAATATAGTTTTACTAACTCAGAAACCTTCCCGGGCATCCATCCAACCATACCCCAAAGGTTCATCGTAATCGGATGTCATATAGATAAAAAACATTAATTTTTATTTATACAAATATAGATTTTAATATTTTACTCTTTTTCCATTTTACCCCAATCTTAAATGAAAATATGACAAAACTTTCCATACCAACAACTACTGTACTCTTAAAGAGCTTTTCAACAATATGTATCATGAAGGGTATTCATTACTTTGACATTTGTACCCCGTACCCCTGTGTACCATAATCAAAATTTCCCAAAATCCTTTCTTACTACCCACTATGAAAGGATTTTGGGAAATTTTGATATCATATCATAGACTCATAGATTCATATCATAGACACCCGTCTATGATATGAACAGAGTATATTCCCACAATTTCAAGCTCTCGGTTAAGTAGATTTTGCTTATATATATATATATATATATATATATATATATATATATATATATATATATATATATATTATATATATATGTGTGTGTGTGTGTGTATGTATATTGGTTATTTCTCATTTGAGACCTAGATCATGCTAAGAGAAATAAAACGACGCTGGGTTAAATAACTGAGAACAATATTAAATTTTAATACTCGAAATATTTACCTGGGGAGATGTGAAGGGTGACTCTAGAGCGGGCGCTCCGAAGGGGATTTTCTCTTGTTTTGAGCGAATCAAACTTGGGTCTTTGTTTGATGAAATTTGAGAATGACGGAGAAAACTTGACCTTCTTTAGATTGATCTCTTTCCCAAGGGAAAAACAGTCGGTGACGAAATAGCTGAATAATGAGGCACGTGGCCTAAACTTAGCTGATACACTGATGAACTTTAACCCCGGAAATTATTTGAATTTCATTGTCTGATATTACAATTCACTATATATATTATACACATATAGCTTTCAAGCTTTCAAAAATTTAACTGAGGAATTTTATGATTCTGAAGAACAACATATTATACTTATCACATTCCCCCGTATCCTATAGCAATCCTTGCCACCTTCGCAGATAACAAGGCTATTCTTTCTTGCATCCGAAAATGTCCTTGATCAGGGGCAAATGGTGAAACAGTGTCCGCCTCGTGATAACATACCAACCGGTGTCATATTATCTTACAAGAATCTCCCCCCCCCCCCCCCCCTCAGAAATCAGGGTGCTCCTTCCCTTAAAACTTATATGTAGTACAAATTTCTTTGCCATCTGTAATATAGGTACAAAATGTTCTTCTTTAGACTGTTACTCCCTTATAAAACCAGAAGTGTGATATTCTTTCATCCCAAAGTAAGTTCATTGGACTAAATATCCATTTGTCTTAATAGCTATTTACTCAAAGTTATTTATATTCTAAAAAAAACATACGGAATGATTTATGTCATAATGACAAATCAATCATTGTTTTTCAGTAAAAACTCGATGTAAACAGTTACTTTAATTAAACAAACAGTAAATTAGTTTTGTTAAATGTTAACAAACACGCTTATCGTGAGTTCAGGTGAAGAAGAATTATAAATGCGCATGCATAATGATTACAACTACGAAAAGTATCACTTTCTACGCATCTAAACAGAGATAAAATGTTTATATTTCGTATCAATCGTAGATAAAATATGTTTATCTACGATTGATACGAAATATAAAGTTTATTCTATTCTGGTCTATAGGGTAAGTATAAAGAAAAACTCTCACATCATCTCATTTTGGCAATATTTCGCCTCCTTTGAGGCATCTTCAGGCCTGTAACAATTCCTCTTAACACACATAACTTTATTTATTTTTCTTTATTAAAAACTTCTCCAGGCCATCCACCTGTGCGTCTATCTTATTTGATATTTATTCCTTACTTCTATTTATTCTCTCTATAAGGTCACTTTCACATTGTCAGTATTCATTAAAATCTATCAATAACATTTCATTTTAATTTAAAAAACTTTATTTTCTCGTAGAGAAAAAAACAGGTCTGTTGTATTTATGATAACACTTGTTATCAGTGTATCATAACAGTGTTATTAAATATGTAACAGTGTTATCATAAATACAACAGACCTGTTTTTTCTCTACGAGAAAATAAAGTTTTTTAAATTAAAATGAAATGTTATTGATAGATTTTAATGAATACTGACAATGTGAAAGTGACCTTATAGAGAGAATAAATAGAAGTAAGGAATAAATATCAAATAAGATAGACGCACAGGTGGATGGCCTGGAGAAGTTTTTAATAAAGAAAAATAAATAAAGTTATGTGTGTTAAGAGGAATTGTTACAGGCCTGAAGATGCCTCAAAGGAGGCGAAATATTGCCAAAATGAGATGATGTGAGAGTTTTTCTTTATACTTACCCTATAGACCAGAATAGAATAAGCAATTTAAAAAGCGAGGGGTAATACACTACGAATATATACGAAATATAAACATTATAGGTTTGTTCTAACCACCAGTTCCGAATCAGTTTCGGATTAGTCCGTGATTGACGTAATGCGCATGCGCGATCACTGACCGTTGGGAATTGATTTGTGAATTCGTTTTTGTTGGAACGCTCCTTTCTCGAACCAAACTGTTTGCCG
Organism: Gerris lacustris; assembly: GCA_951217055.1. Taxonomy (NCBI): domain Eukaryota; kingdom Metazoa; phylum Arthropoda; class Insecta; order Hemiptera; family Gerridae; genus Gerris; species Gerris lacustris. The sequence continues at coordinate 105,589,439 of OX578277.1, read as the reverse complement.
TGGTAGGTTTTAGCACTGTTATCAGAACAACTTTTTGAGTTGATTGTTTATGTGATTTTGCGTTCCTGTGCTATCGAAAATACCTGAACTTATTAATATTAAAGATATGGATGATGGATAAGTCAATAGTTGATGAAGATAAGTGCCAGTCGCTTAAATCAGGGCCTGATTTACGCCGCCTAGGGGCTCGGACAACAAGGGGGCGCCTCACCACAAAAGTTTCATTTTCTAATGCTAATTAAGCTCGAAAGTTGGAAGTAAAACCTACATACTCATAGAGGATATGACGAAAAACATGCACACATTTTAGAAATGTTTATTTAATACATGAATTTGTAACAATTAAATTTAGAGGTTTGTTATTTTTACAGGTTGTAATTTTTTTTTGTTAAATTGTTTTGTAAAAAGATTAGGGCAGTCTGAGTTGCAGGGGAAATTATGAGGGCTACGGTCATTTTATTTATGGGTCATATTTTGTTTTGTTAAGGAAAAATATTCCTGTTAGTTGAGAATTTTTTTTTTATATTTCCTTAATTTTTGGAGTAGGTGGGACTCCTAATTTTTAAAGTTTTGTTTATTTTCTTTTCTGTAGGGAATTTTGTTTTGTGGAGGAGTGAGGTTAGGAGACGAAGTTGTGTGGTTCGAAAGCGTGGTTTCTTGTGGAAAAGAAAAGTTGTGTGGTTTCCGCAAAGTTAAGTTGTCTGAGTCAAGTTTGTTCACGTAGTGGATTTATAGGAGCTTAACACCCTACTGTGGTGGATTTTGGGTCAACCAGCTACAGCTCCTGTGTTAGCAGCTAATACTCTCCAACTTAAGTGGACTAGAGACACCTACCCCTCCAACCTGCTGATTAGGTGTACAGGTCGTGGTGACTTCCTGGACGACCCAATTTTGTGGTGTTCTTCCCTCCGACGAGATCCCCCTTCATCGGTGGACAGTAAAACTTAAGGCCCGACCAACCTGGACTTCCTTCGCACCCTCTCCTACCCAGTATCTAATATAATTTTTTTTATTTTACTATCGTATGTAGACATCTATTATTTTAACTGTAAGGGCCCAAATAACACCCAGTTGAGTGTGACTGTATTTATTTTTCATCAGATACCGAGTGGAAGACCACTCGTAGGAGTTATCTGTGATGGGGCCCCAAGGTATACCGCTTCTGTTCTAATTTCTTAGGTAGGGTTAATTTTTCTTTTATTTATATGTTTTTTTGTGTACAGAGAAATCAAGTAATATAATATTAGTAGATAACATCAGTCACTCCCTGGGCCAGCCCATTTTATTTCCGCAATAACCATAGTATTAAAGACTCATTAATTTACTATACTCAGTGTAACCCAATTTTTATAATCCTTATGTATCTCCCCTCCCCCTCACTGGCTTCCTCATTCACCAGTTCTCCCTTTCCTTACCTGTATTCCCTATTCCTTCCTTTCGAAAATTCTTTCTTACCACTCTTTCCTTTCCTCTCCTGTTTCCGGTCTAACCTTAGTTATTGAATGAGGTGGCGCTCTATTTTATTTTTTTAATTTTAGTTCGAAGAACGAAATTTCAGTTTCTTACCCCCCCCCCCTTCTCACCGTCTGAGCTGGGCAAAACCCAATCTCTAAGAGCCATAGTAAAAAGAAGGCTACAGAAAATTGCGCCCTTGACGTGGGGCTAGAAATCAGGTTTGAAGTCATTTTTAATAGTTGTTTTTAGGTTTTATTCATTGTGAATCTTCTACCTGCAAGCTGCTGCTGTTTATGTCAATAGAAAACTTGAGTAGTTCAGTTCTCAGTTGTAGTGTAGGATTAACAGGTGATAAAAACCATACTCAGAACAAGTTTGATTTAAGTAACCATTTAATTAATTTAAATACAATTTTATTTCCTCATCATCAAACATTTCAACATCTAATTAATTCTAGAACATATTTTCTCTATTTAAATTACAATTTTATTTTAATTCAATTTTATTTTCCTACCTGTTATCACAGAACCTTTTCTAAGAATCATATCCGTATTGAAAGTTGTCACACGACGTTCAATCCTTGTTTCACTGAATTCAATCTTTTCATTTTATGTCACTTATATTTCACAAATTTATTAAATTCGAAAACATCGTTGTTCAGTTTTATTTTATATTATTTATTAGTCAAATCCGTTAAATTAGATAGCGATAGGAGACATTGTTTACTTTTTGACGGTCGAGGAGGAACTGGAGTCTGTTATCAGTCAACAGGTGTGTCATGTCTATAGAAGAAGATTAAAAGAAGAATATCATATTTTACTCGTAATATATTATGATATTATTATAAACATCTATGCGGAGATCTACGAACCTTTTTGTTGTTTGACCCCGCATAATTTCTCCATTCTCTCAGAGGATTTTATTTGTCTTTATTTCCACATCGGAATCATTTTATTTGATATTATTTTAATTTTGATTTATATCTCTCTTTCTTTACGGGCATATTATTGAGATCTATTTAGGATTAGTAAATTAGTATTAGATTTTAGTATTAAGATAGTAATTAGTTGGGGTTCTGGTATGAATGAGATGAATGATTGTTTAGCTTAAGAATTTTAGTTTAAGGGGGAATTTAGTTGTAGGGGCCCAGTGTTCAAAGTTTTAAAAGATTTTGAAGTTTTTTTTAAACCCCCTTGTTTTTACTTTCAAATTTTGAACTGATTTGAACATTTTTTTTTTTTATTGTTATTAAATTTTTCTTTTTGAATTATTATTTTCTATCTACTATACTGCTGTAGTAGTACAGTATTTTTATATTCTAATTAAACAATTATTTTTATTATGTCATGAATGTAATTAGCTTTTTTATGATTTTATTTTATTTTAAACTATTTAATATTTTGCGCACTGGCCTAAAACTTTATTTTTAAGAATTAATTTTTAAGAGTTTGGATCTGAAAAATTTGCCTATCAATTTTTTTTTCCGACAGCATACAATCTTTAATAATTTTTTTCTTTTGTTTTTATTGTTTCCTAATAACTTTTTATGTAATTTTAAGATTGTATATTTTTTTTTTTTTCATTTTTGTTTAAGTTAATCTTTCTATTAGCTTTTATTATTGGTATATTACTGGCATTGAATTATTATTATTTTTCATTTTAATATTATTTATCCGACATGGAAGTAGAAAGACTTGATAAGGAGGAAATAGAGTACGAATTGGAAATTCGAGGAGTCACGGGCGTTTCTACGGTAGAGGCGATGCGTCGTTCCCTACGAACCCTGTTAAGGATGGAAAGGGAACAAATGGCCACAATCCCGGAGTCACCTGCAAGAAAGAGGAATCACGAGGAGGAAATGCCTCTTATTACTAGGAAAGTAGTGAAGCTGGAGGAGAAAATCACTTCCTTCGCAGGACGCAAAGGCGATTCGGATTATAGGAAAATAGTTACTCTCCTCACACACACTATGAACCGGTTAACTAGGTGTCCTATTCCCGATGAAACTGGTCGATCTAAAAGATTTGCTAGACGATAAATCTGGAGCTTTACCTAACGTTCCGACTACCGGACCCGATAAGTCAGATGGGAAGAGTGAGGTAGCAGGTAAATCCGGTTTGGTGAAGGAAGTTGGTGTGGAAAAAGAGGTTCCTCTGGAAGATCTCATCCGATCTCTAGCGACCACCCAAGTGACCCAAGGTCGACGTAAAGTCATCCCGACCAAGGAATGGGGGATTAGATTCGCCGGCAGTGGACAGGGCAAATCGCTCCGTTCTTTCCTTGAGGACGTGGAGTTTTACCGCCAAGCAAGGAATGCGACCCAAGAAGATCTGTGGCGAGGAGCAATCGACCTGTTTGACGGTTCCGCACTCCGGTGGTATAAGTCGATCTGCCGAGAAATTTCCTCTTGGGCAGAACTGGTCTATCTGCTGAAAGAGGAATATGAGGACGAAGATTACCCCGTTGAGTTAACGGCCGAAATGCTCAGTCGGACCCAAGGCCCGGAAGAAAAGTTCGGTGATTTCGTTGCGGTGATGAAAACGTATTTTTCTCGTCTCGAGCTCAAGGAGGAAGAGAAATTAAAGATTTTGTTTCGCAACGTGACACCGTACTTCTATGACAGGATTCGACAGTATGGAGTAGATTGTGTCGATGACTTTGTCAAGCTGGGAAGGAGAATTCAAGGGGATAAGTCCCATATGGACAAGTACAAGCCTCCCCCTTCCGCGAGGAAAACGCTATTAGAGCCAAGTCTAGCGTATATGGGACCATCAACTGTACTGGACAACCATAGTAGCCGAGTGAGTGAAGTGAAGTGCAGCAGCTCAGGTGGGTCTGACTACTCTACTCGACGTAACCAAACTTTAAAGGCTCCAAATTGTCAACCGGATGCCCCTCAATCGACTTCAGGTAAGCCCAGACCCAATCTGAACTACTCGAGACCGCTTCCGAGGACCAGGAAGTGCTTCAGTTGTGGACAGGAAGGACACTTCTTCGTACGGTGTCCAAAATTAGGATTTTGCCCAGGATGTGGAAATCGAGATCTTTCCACCCGGAAATGCCCTCGTTGTCCTTCTGCTCAGGGAAACGGTGTGAAGAGGCAAGATTAAAGGATCGTTCTTGTCTCTCTTCTGATAATTTTAAGATCCAAATCAATAAAGAGAAGCAGGACTGGTTAGAGAAGGTTCGAGATTTCCTTAGTAGTGAGAGTGTTAGTGGTTTGATCACCTCAGCTACAGGTGATTCTCGACCCTATCTAAAGGTTACGGTGTTAGGCTACTCAATGCTAGGTTTGTTGGACTCGGGAGCCACGAGGACATTGGTAGGTCAAAAAGGATGGGACGTTTTGCAAAGTTTAGGCTTAAAAATCACTGAGTCATCCGGTATTAAGTGCACGGTTGCCGACGGACGGCCGTGTAAAGTAGCGGGCATTGTGGATGTACCTATGGTCTTGGAAGGAAAACTCAAAGTAATTCCCACCTTGGTAATTCCATCCATATCTTGTCAATTAATTTTAGGCTTGGATTTTTGGAGAGCGATGGATATCGTTCCAGACTTGGTGACAGAGAAGTTTCAGTTCGGCGAAGAAGCGAGGATCGCAGAAGCGTTGGTATCAGAAGATCACCTTACGATGGAACAGCGGAGGCAGCTAAGAGACGTCACTGAGGATTTCTTTCGTCAAATGGGTAGCGAACTAGGGTGTACGAGCTTAGTGGAGCACGTCATCGACACCGGTGATGCGGCTCCCATTAAGCAAAGATATTATCCTGTTTCACCCGCAGTTCAAGCTAGGATCAACGAAGAACTGGATGACATGCTTAAAAATAATATCGTTGAACCCTCTAAGTCTGCGTGGTCGTCGCCCATCGTTATGGTAGCTAAACCCGATAAGTCATACCGGTTTTGCGTTGATTTTCGGAAGGTGAACGCTGTCACCAAGAAGGACGCATATCCTTTGCCCTACGTGTCCCACATTCTAGATCGCCTCAAGGAGGCGAAATATATTTCATCCCTCGACATAAAGTCGGCTTATTGGCAGGTACCGCTGGAGAGTAAATCAAGGGAAAAGACGGCTTTTACAGTGCCGACCCGCGGTTTATTTCAGTTCCGCCGAATGCCGTTTGGACTCCATAATAGTCCGGCCACATGGCAAAGGCTGATAGACCAGGTATTAGGAGCTGATGTTGAAGTGTACGTCTTCGTTTACTTGGACGACATCATCATCTGCACACCCGACTTCAAGACACATGTGGCGGTGTTGAAGACTGTCTTGTCCCGTCTCCTGAAAGCAGGTTTGACGTTGAACAAAGATAAGTGCCAGTTTTGTCGTCCATTGTTAAAATACCTGGGCTATGTGGTCGACTATAATGGACTCCATGTGGACCCCGACAAAGTCAGCGCTGTAGTTGACTACCCCATACCCAGAACACCAAAGCAGATGAGGAGATTCCTAGGAATGGCGTCCTGGTATCGTCGCTTCGTTCCAGGATTCTCTTCTATTACTGCGCCTCTGACTGCTCTACTAAAGAAAGGAAGCCGATGGGTATGGTCGAATGAATGTGATAAAGCTTTCCGGGAGTTAAAAGAGCAACTTATATCTGCTCCGGTATTGACCTGTCCCGACTTTAAGCGGCCGTTTATTTTACAAACGGATGCTAGTGAGGTTGGCCTTGGAGCCATACTTTCCCAGGAGTTAGATGACGGAGAGAGGGTAATAGCCTTTGCTAGTCGCTCTCTTACCAGTCTGGAGAGGAAGTACTGCGCAACCGAGCTAGAGGCACTGGCAGTGTTGTGGGCCATAGAAAAGTTTCGCTCGTATTTAGAAGGCCAGACATTTAGTGTGGTGACGGACCACATGGCCCTCAAATGGCTTATTGGTTTAAAGGAACCAAAAGGTAGACTTGCTCGGTGGGTCCTTCGGTTGCAACAATACGACTTTGAGGTGATCCACCGGCCCGGAAAACTTAATGTGGCTGCCGACGCTTTATCAAGAGCTCCTGTCAGCGCTGTGGAAGTGGTTCAGGAGGAAACCACCGATAGATGGTATGCCGACCTGTCCAAGAAGGTTTCCGAAAATCCGGAAAAGTATCCGATGTGGATGGTAGAGCAAGGAAGGCTCTTCTGTAACAGGACTCGGAGGAAAAACGTGGGAGATACTTCACCGTGGAAGGAAGTTGTACCCAAAGACCGACGGAAAGCCGTAATGTCCGAGAACCATGACGTACCCATGGCAGGTCATCTAGGTTCATTCAAGACCAAAATGAGAATCATGGAAAGATATTATTGGCCTGGGATGGCGTCTGATATCTCGACATATGTAAAGAAATGTCAGGTTTGTCTGGGACACAAAAGTGAGCCGAAGAAGCCCGCAGGATTGATGGGAAGTCAACGCGATCCTGGTGCTCCTTGGAGGATGGTCTGCGGCGATCTTATGGGTCCCTTTCCAAGATCTTCGAAGCAGAACCAATACCTTTTGGTTATTGTGGACTGCTTCACGAAGTATGCGCTCCTACATCCCTTGAGAAAGGCCGATGCGAAGGCCATTGGACGATATGTCGAGGAGGAAGTATTTATGATCTTCGGTGTACCACAGTACTTCATAGCAGACAATGGGCCGCAGTGGAAGAGTAAAGAATTTCAAGCCTTGATGGGGCAGTACAAGGTAAGAATGCTCTTTAACCCTCTGTACCACGCTCAGAGCAACCCCACGGAACGGTACAACCGAACGATCAAAGGTATGATCTCCTCGTACATACGAGATAATCATAAGTTGTGGGATAAACACCTTCCCCAACTTGGATTCGCACTAAGGACAGCGGTGAACGAGTCAACGGGCTATACACCATCTTATCTCACGTTTGGGAGAAATCTGCAACCAGATGGAACCAGACTACCCGGTCATGAAGATCCGTTGTTAGCCCCTCCCGACCCAACAGCGGAACAAACAACGAAGAAACTAGAGTCGTTGCAGGAAGTTATACAGAGAGTAAGGGATCGTCTTAAGAAAGTCCACCAGAGAAACACCCGCACCTACAATCTAAGGAGACGACATGAAGAGTTCGACGAAGGTGATTACGTTTGGAAGCGGACTCACTATCTGTCTGACGCTTCAAAGAATTTTTCGGCAAAGCTCGCGCCAAAGTTTGTTAGATGTCGTGTGGTGAAGAAGTTTACTCCTTTGGTGTACGAGTTGGAAGACGAGGCCGGAAAAGCTATTGGGCGATGGCACGTATCGGAGCTTAAACGGGAGCCCGATTAAGTAGCAGTAGCAGGAAGATTGAGAGGGAGCCCTCCCACCAGGACATCTCTCCACTTTATAATTTTTAGTCTTTATTTCAAGAATAATTTATAATTTAGTTTTTACAGTAAAATATTTTCAATTATTTGTATTTGTGGTCCTCAGAAGACAGGTCCGTTCAAGTACATTTTTTTAAAGTTAATCTAGTAGTAATTTTATTATTTAACCGTAAGTGAAGTTTCTTTTCTTTTACTTTTTATTCTTTTTCCCCGGAAGGGATATAATTTGTAACAATTAAATTTAGAGGTTTGTTATTTTTACAGGTTGTAATTTTTTTTTGTTAAATTGTTTTGTAAAAAGATTAGGGCAGTCTGAGTTGCAGGGGAAATTATGAGGGCTACGGTCATTTTATTTATGGGTCATATTTTGTTTTGTTAAGGAAAAATATTCCTGTTAGTTGAGAATTTTTTTTTTATATTTCCTTAATTTTTGGAGTAGGTGGGACTCCTAATTTTTAAAGTTTTGTTTATTTTCTTTTCTGTAGGGAATTTTGTTTTGTGGAGGAGTGAGGTTAGGAGACGAAGTTGTGTGGTTCGAAAGCGTGGTTTCTTGTGGAAAAGAAAAGTTGTGTGGTTTCCGCAAAGTTAAGTTGTCTGAGTCAAGTTTGTTCACGTAGTGGATTTATAGGAGCTTAACACCCTACTGTGGTAAATTTTGGGTCAACCAGCTACAGCTCCTGTGTTAGCAGCTAATACTCTCCAACTTAAGTGGACTAGAGACACCTACCCCTCCAACCTGCTGATTAGGTGTACAGGTCGTGGTGACTTCCTGGACGACCCAATTTTGTGGTGTTCTTCCCTCCGACGAGATCCCCCTTCATCGGTGGACAGTAAAACTTAAGGCCCGACCAACCTGGACTTCCTTCGCACCCTCTCCTACCCAGTATCTAATATAATTTTTTTTATTTTACTATCGTATGTAGACATCTATTATTTTAACTGTAAGGGCCCAAATAACACCCAGTTGAGTGTGACTGTATTTATTTTTCATCAGATACCGAGTGGAAGACCACTCGTAGGAGTTATCTGTGATGGGGCCCCAAGGTATACCGCTTCTGTTCTAATTTCTTAGGTAGGGTTAATTTTTCTTTTATTTATATGTTTTTTTGTGTACAGAGAAATCAAGTAATATAATATTAGTAGATAACATCAGTCACTCCCTGGGCCAGCCCATTTTATTTCCGCAATAACCATAGTATTAAAGACTCATTAATTTACTATACTCAGTGTAACCCAATTTTTATAATCCTTATGTATCTCCCCTCCCCCTCACTGGCTTCCTCATTCACCAGTTCTCCCTTTCCTTACCTGTATTCCCTATTCCTTCCTTTCGAAAATTCTTTCTTACCACTCTTTCCTTTCCTCTCCTGTTTCCGGTCTAACCTTAGTTATTGAATGAGGTGGCGCTCTATTTTATTTTTTTAATTTTAGTTCGAAGAACGAAATTTCAGTTTCTTACCCCCCCCCCCCCTTCTCACCGTCTGAGCTGGGCAAAACCCAATCTCTAAGAGCCATAGTAAAAAGAAGGCTACAAATTCACGAGTTCATCTCGATTTACGCAATTCACTATTTTCGGGCTTACTGAGGTGAACCAGTTTTAGTAGACTCACGGCACACTCGTATTGTTATTGATATAATTCTAAATGCTCTTTTGTTTTAAAAAACCAATATTAATCTTAGTCCAGTTAACGAAAGAAATATTGCGGAAATAAATCGGATTCTTTCGATATTTGTTTGAAAATGGAATAAGTATCAAAAGTCCATCTTGGAAAATAGGTCCAATTTTTATTTTTTTCAGAAATATCTAGAAAATGCCAATTATATGCACAAAAATTCATCGTCGCATTCGTACAAAAACATTTTAAAAAGAACAGTTGATTCGCAAGAAAGGAGAATAATTGTAATAGGCGAGCGAAATCAAAACAAAAACAATGAAGCGGAGCGGAAGGTTACGTTTCTGTTTACCCAAACTCAATCCCAAACTACTAGTCCCTGCCGCCGATCGCTGACTGTTCTGACTGGTTCCAAAATAATCCGTGATTCAATCAGAGCGTGGTTGGAACAGCCGATTAACAGTCGGAGTCAGTCAGAGTTTGAGTTTGGGCTCGTTGGAACTCTTTTTTCCAAATGCGCATGCGTCGTACAGTTCCAAACCAGTTTGAAGAGTGGTTGGAACAAACCTTATATCTCTGTTTAGATGCGTAGAAAGTGATTATTTACGTACTTGTATTCATTGCGCATGCGCGTCTCATAGTTCTGAAGAATTCCACTTCTTTACCGCGCTAGCGTGGTAAAGAAGAGGAATTCATTAGCTTTACGCACGATTAGCGAGTTTGTTTACATTTAACCAAACTAATTTACTATTCTTTTATTATAGTAACTGTTTATATCGAGTTTTTAGTGAAAAACAATGAGTGAATCAAGTGACTTTGACGAAAATGTAGAGAATAATACTCCTCCAGAAATAATTAATTCGGCAAAAAATACAACTCAAGATTAATGCCATCTTTATCAAGAGAAGAGATACGAACTTACATACAGCAAGTTTATTTTTTTCTGTATTTATAATTTAAATCTAACAATCATAGATAAAGTACGGTACGCAACTCGTGCGAAAACGGCATTTTGCATTGCTCGTGTGGTTTTACTACCCTCGCTGTCGCTCGGGTGCAAACTCCACACTCGCATGCGTAATGTACTATTAGTGTCTGTAGCCAAAAAAGAGTATCGTTATACATTCCTGCACTTATCTGTCTCTCTGTTTGGAGATCATAAACCCACCTGAATCTTCAACAATACCTAAAACAAAATTTGAAACTTTGTCTTTATTTTATGTGTAATAACCCTAACACAGGAAAAGTATATAGGAAAACCTCAAAAAATCAACCCTCAAAAACAAGGCCTTGAACATTATTTAAAATAATATACGTAATGTGAATATGAAATGTTCATATTCACATGAACATGATTGTTATATATATGAAAGAGGAGGATGTTCTGAATACAAATATGTTATATGTGGTTTCGTATTTATTCCCATACGTCGCATATTTTGTAAGAAAAATATTCCTCCCCCCTCCCCCTCTGTCAAATCTAAAAAAATAATATCTTAAGTAAGGTTTGAGCTGGAGACTTCGGAGCTATTTAATTTTGTTTAGACAGTAAAATGCTTTAAAATTTATTAAATTACCGACAGGACCTTGTTTGTGGTAAAATCACTTATTTTGTAACTTTAACCCTTTGAGTACTGTTGACGTAAATTTACGTCAACAGGCCTACTGCCATCAGGCCTACTGACGTAAATTTATGTCAACCGTTTTGATGTCATCAGGCCTACTGACGTAAATTTACGCGGACAGTTCTTTCTTGTTTAGAGGCCCGAGATTGTACATCTAGCGCTTTCTAGTTGTTGTCGGTTGTATTAAGTAGGTTATGGTTCTATAAAGGGTCGTTTAGATGGAGCGAGGGTTGCTGATAGAAAAGAAAGGATAGACGAGATGTCGTCATCTAGGGGTTGTAGATCCCGTCACGCATCTACCTCATGCACCGAGCTCTAGGCCTTAATCCTTTTTCACTTTTTTCCAATCTCTCAGCAAATACGGATCCTTTTCTACCTACTCTATTATATTATGTAGGCTCTAACCGGCTTTCCCCGTCCTTTTTTCCTATTTTCTAGTAAATATTGTACCGTTAGGTTAAGAGCTAAATGCCAAAAATCTTTTACAACCTCAGTTCTTGTTTGAACACCAAACCTTATACACCTCTTCAAAACTCTCGCTTTTATTGATGTTACCTAAATTACTTGGCTTACTCTCGGAATTCTCATCTTAATTTTTGTGTTTATATTGACGTTATCGATCTGACCTGGCTTACTTTTTTGGACTTCCTTTGGTTTTTGTTATTATTATAAATTATTCGGTTTATTTTATTTATTAGCGGAATAGGAATAATGCCTGTAGATAGGAATAGGAGACGTTTATGGACAGATGAGGAGTTGTTAGAAATTCTCACAAGAAGTGATAGTGAGGAAGATTTCGACGAGGGTTCAGACGATGAATTTTCTGATGTCAAAAGGCAGCAAGACATTGCGGGGCCTAGTTCAGCTCCAATTTCTGTGCCCGGATCAAAGAGGAGGATGGGGCTTTTGCTTTCACAAAAATTATAATATTATATTATAAATTCATCAAAGGAGAGAGAGAGAGTCTAGAGCGGAAGATCTGTACATTATAGGCTCAGTTTGTGTATGTATGTAAGCGCTTTGCGGGTACACGATAAAATATAAATTCTTAAAACGATGTAGATATTCTTTCTACATTACTGTAGATTAAAAAATAATAACCGTATAAACAATTACTTCATTCACCAATCCTTGCCGGTAATTATTATGTATATACTCACTTTGCGACAATTATTTTAAAAAAAAATTATTTTAAAAAATATATTACTGTAAAATAAGGTTTATATATTGTGAATGTGTAAAAATATATTACAAATTAGCTTAATTATTGGCAGGGGAAAAAGGCAATGGCATTAAAAAAGTGTGTTACATGTAATGTGTAGGGTAGAAAATGACTCAGGCCAGGGTGGAACATTCCTCAATTGCTTGCTCAGGCCTGCGCTGCAACCCTAGAATAAATCACTCAGTACTCAAAGGGTTAATAAATCTTCAAATAACGCAATTAAAGGATTATAGCCATGTGGTTATTCGTCTAGTAATACAACAAGAGTAAATTGCCGACTTTTGGCAACCTATTTGGCAACTTTACAAAATCATTCTAGAACGCAATTAAAGGTTTATACTCAAATACTCATGTGGTTATTCGTCTAGTAATAGAACAAGAGGAAACTGATTGTCAAATTAATAGGTCGATTTATGTTAAATATAATATTCAGATCTTTGATGATGCACGCTTGATTTTCTATGTGAAATTTCCAATTAAAATTAATTGATCACTGAAATTCCTATAAATATATTGTTGATCTCTCAAATTCATACTAGCATGTGTTCGTCTCTAAAATTGAAATTTTTAAATTCCATCTTGTAACCTCTAGCTTAAGAAAAATAAATAAGAATGAAAGTAGCTAAATTTATATTATTATTTAATATAAATCTTTGTTATAAAAAATAAATAAAAAAATTAGAGCAGAGGAATAAATGGTCTGCCAATATGAGTGGCACATAGCTTCCTATTTCATATACACTAATGATTTTATGCTTTAAATACCTATAATAGTTGTCAAATCTATTTAATTGTTTCCCTCAGTTTTTTTAATCTGTCAAAATTGTTTTGATTTTTTACATGATAATTTATTAAAGTATCAATTAAGAAAAATTTAAAGAGCGCAGACGGTTGAAATTAATTTAGTGTTATCTGCGGTCGATCTCGATTAACCATCCAAATTTCATAAAAATCAGATTAATACAGGGTGGAGCGCGGCAGACGTATGAATTTGAAGAGGGTATTGCTCCCATCCTATTGGTCCTAGACGTTTGAGAGTAGGGTCGTTTGAAAGAGGGGGACGGGAAGTTTATGTTCCACGTTTCCGCAGGATGGGGCCACAGCCCACACAGCAAGGGTAAGCGTAAACTTTTTGAAAGACAGATTTCCCGGGCGTCTCATCTCTTTGAGAGGCGATGTAAACTGGCCAGCAAGATCACCTGATTTGGCTCCTTGTGATTTTTTTCTGTGGGGATACCTTAAATCCTTTGTGTACAGCGATCGTCCCAGAACCCTGGAAGCCCTCAAGAACAACATTGCGAGCCAAAATTGCCAAAATTCCTGTGGAAATGTTCGAAAGAGTGCACAAAAACTTCAAAAAAGGCTTAATCAGTGTTTGGAATGTGAGGGGAACCACTTATCCGATACTTTGTTTAAATCTAGGTAAATTTAAATTTCCCAAGTTATTTAATCAGGAAAAAATTTTTCCATAACCTTTTTGTTGGTTATTTATGATGTTTATTTGTTATTGTTACATTATGATGTACAAAGAAACGCCCATCACTAATAAGGTTTCTTAATTTTCAACTATATAATATGGGATAAATTAAAGAATCAATCTAATCGGATTATTTAAGATATTTGATTGCATTATATTGCAAAATAAAGTTGTATGAAACGCAATTGATATCTTCCAAATGGTATTTTCCATATTCACTTCTCAATTTATTGATTCCATGTACAGAAATCCGTAGTTATTTGTAATTTAAAATTAACACTATTATTTTGTAATAAACATAAAAAATAAAAATTATCTGAGTCAGGTTATCTCGTGCTGTAGTCAAGCCGACCCAGAAAACAAAACATAACAGCAGCTTGTTATCGGAATCTCAGATAGAATCAGAGTTACCGTTCATTCTGGTCGTACCCCTTAACAGTGGCGTATCCAGGAGGGGCACAGGGGGCACGTTTTTTGGGGGGGAAAGGAGGGGCTGCTGCTTTGTTGAATAAATAGTTCCCTTTTCTTGTTACCACTACGAATTCCCCCCCCCCCCCACCAAATTTAAACTGACTTAGAATGCGCCCCTCCAGACCTAGCCGCTGGATACGCCACTGCCCCTTAAAATCTTTAAATTAAAAAAAGACATCTAACCAGTTTCATTTTACAACATTCAATTTTTAATCGAGTCATCAGCAGCTTCCGTTTGATACCCCGCTCTAAAGAATATTTTAAGAAAAATACCTTATCTTTTTGTCTTACTGTGCATGTGCGCTCACAAAAGTTTCTAAAAGCGATACAATACTCATAGAATGTTATATATATTTCAAATCTGCTCTTCAGTCACTTTAATTTGATAACCAACTCAAAAAATATGAGCATAGCACATTTATGTGAATCGCGCATGCGCATATTACATTTTTAACATCTCTATATTTTTCCTATAAGTGGGTCAAATAGTTACGTCGATATTTCCAATTTCAACTCTCTAGCGCGAACGGTTCTAGGGATATGAACCAAAGTACGACGGACAGACTCATTATCTTCGGCATAATGGTTTCGAGGATGACCTACGAAGCCCTAATAAAGCGATAATTATAAATAATAAATAGCGATAATAATCAAATAATAAAGAAAGCCAATAAAGTAGATTATTGATAACCCCACCTATAATAACTGTTATCAGAATTAGGCAGTATCCTAAACATTTCAGGTGAGAATATGATAAGCAGCATTGTTTGGGTAGCACTTCATGAATTCTAAATCAGGATTATACGAGGAGGCCTTGCCCAAGAGTGACAGGAGATCTGATACCGGGAAATAAGGAAATTTCGATCAACCGTAAAACACTTGCCTTGGATAATTTATACACAAATAACCAATCAAACAAATTAGAGAGCAATGCAATTAATGTCATGCAAATTCTTCCTTACTTTTTATTGGAGATTTTTATCTTTCGTCCCATATTCCTTCCGAGCTTACCGAAGATAACTGAAGCTATATTTTCGTTATGAAAAACGAAAAAATAATTATGTCTCCAATTTCAAAATTTCTAAGACCGAAATCCATTTAAGACATTAGGAAATATTTTTGGTTTCGTGTCTGTCTGTCACTGTCACTCTGTCTATCGATCTGTCGCTCCGTTTTTGCGTACCAACATTACCTAGAAAACTACCAGTCCGAATTGAATGAATTTGAAATGGTAGGTCATAATTTGCTTATTGTTAGTCCTATATAAGTTTTAACCTTCTGCTCTCATTTGTTCTTTATGCACCTGGGCATAAACATACATTTATTTACACCTATATCTTCAAAAATACAGGGTGGAGCACGGCAGACGTATGAATTTGAAAATGTAATAAAACACAGAATGTTACAAAAAAATTTTTAAAAAAATTATTGTCTTTTTTTAAAAAGACAATAATTAATGATAATTTTTTTTTTTAAAATTATGTCTTTTTTTAATTTAAAGATTTTAAGGGGCAGTGGCGTATCCAGCGGCTAGGTCTGGAGGGGCGCATTCTAAGTCAGTTTAAATTTGGTGGGGGGGGGGGAATTCGTAGTGGTAACAAGAAAAGGGAACTATTTATTCAACAAAGCAGCAGCCCCTCCTTTCCCCCCCAAAAAACGTGCCCCCTGTGCCCCTCCTGGATACGCCACTGTTAAGGGGTACGACCAGAATGAACGGTAACTCTGATTCTATCTGAGATTCCGATAACAAGCTGCTGTTATGTTTTGTTTTCTGGGTCGGCTTGACTACAGCACGAGATAACCTGACTCAGATAATTTTTATTTTTTATGTTTATTACAAAATAATAGTGTTAATTTTAAATTACAAATAACTACGGATTTCTGTACATGGAATCAATAAATTGAGAAGTGAATATGGAAAATACCATTTGGAAGATATCAATTGCGTTTCATACAACTTTATTTTGCAATATAATGCAATCAAATATCTTAAATAATCCGATTAGATTGATTCTTTAATTTATCCCATATTATATAGTTGAAAATTAAGAAACCTTATTAGTGATGGGCGTTTCTTTGTACATCATAATGTAACAATAACAAATAAACATCATAAATAACCAACAAAAAGGTTATGGAGCTACTATAGTAGTGGTTTCTAGTTCAACACCTTCGAGTATTATTTTATAACTAAGCAAAAGGTGATATAGCTATTAGCAACACCTGCTACTGCAGGGCGTAGCAGTTGTTTATAGTAACACCTAGTAGTGGTAGTTTATAACCCAGATAAACCGGTCAAGTGTGTGCTAGTCAGCACACAGAGAGGGTCCGTAGGCAACACAGTATTGTTTAAGTAATACCGATGAGACTTTTTAAAATGCTAAATAGCCTATTTTGAACTATCCTATGGGTCTGATATTTTCAAAATACATCATAGTCCAGTCAAATTAGGTTTTCATCTTGCATTAAATCATGTAGTTCCAATTTTTTCAGGAATGTGTAGGGGGTGGTCCCCTGAATAACGCCTAATAAAGTCCCATCGATTTCAGGCGCCGCGGGACGGGGGAGGGGGGGGCAAAAGGTCACATTTTTCAGTTTTTGGCGTTTATCTTGAAAACGGTACGTCGCACAGAAAATAATAATCTATTAAAAATTAAAGCTGATAAAATTACCTTTCAAATCATATATATCTTGTTTCAACCTAAGTCTTACCGTTTTTGAGATATGAGCCGTTGAATATTAAAAAATGAAAAAAAGGGGCAGTGGTTCAGGAATCTCGTCAATCTTTCTCTTCTAACTCTTTTCCCTTCTATTTTAACGAAAACTCGGGGGAAATAAAGTTGTAGAGCGATAAATGTCCTTAAAAAATGAATGTAGATATGCTAATTTATCTTCACCCCGTAAATAGTTAGAGCGTTCTGAAGTTTAGGGGCGCTTTTCAACATTTTACTAGTAAAATGCTTCTTGTGACTTAAGTTTTGTTTCCAAGGTTTGTAACTCTCTTGATCACTTTGTATGCTGTTTAATTAGATAAGTATAGTAATTATAACCCGTATTAATAATGAATTATGTATACATGTACCAAAATCTATATCTCGTAATATATAGAAGGACACTTGTATTAGAGAGGAGGAAGTAATAAATCAATTTAAGATGTATAAAAGTTGTTCATAAAATCAAAAATTGGGTATCAAAAATAGGTTCAAATAACAATACTAACATTGAATATATGTATACAATTCATTTCATCAACTGCTTTTTCATTTGTTAAAAGCTGTCAATATGATACTTCAATCAAATTGCTCAAAGTCTTCCTGGATCGGAACACTGTTTGTACACGAGCCTTGACAGTTGCTGCACACCAGGGAACAGTTGGTCCTGGCTCTCCGACAACCACACATCGTTCCGCAGCCAGTGGTACAGCTGCAGGAGAGTGTGTTGAGGGCAATGTCTGGTGCCAAAGGGGGTTTTGTCTTGATAGGAGTAAGGTGTCCACATCTTTTCTCGTCCAGCACCAACTTTCATGTAGGATGGATTCGTTCCCCAACCATTGCTGCACCTCCAGAAACACTCTGTATGAATGTTGCATTGCAGCATCTGTTGTGGGCGGCAAAGCGCGCAGGTTGGCTTTCATTATTGCAGTGGATTTCACGAATCACGAAGCATATGCATCAGTGAACAAAATAGAATAAAATAGATTAGAATTGTAGCTAGTTGTATTTAATAATTATTGAATACTAATTATTGTATTGTTAATAATATAACGATAACGTATTAGTAAATATTAATTAGTTAAAAGAATTATTAAATTTACTTAATGGGGTCAGTACGGTCTAAGAAAAATTAAAGGTACCTGAACTGATTGTGAATATACTTATTTAACGGGGCCTGGAACATGAGCAGGAACATTCCCCAGCTTCAGCAATGTCTCCTGGTGAAGATTTGGGGTCATAAAACAATTTTGCGATGTTTGCTGTTTCATTGGCATACCGCTTGAAACATTATACTATGGCCTGGCCTAGTGTACCGTTTTCTGCACTCCACATGGTCGACACCACCTTTCAATCTTCGGAAAGAATCATGTCTTTCATCTCTTCGTGTAAGATTAGCACTTAATAACGTTTTCATCCCTTTATCACTCTCTTGACTTGCACCTTCTTCAGCTGTTTCATCACAAATTAAGCACTTTTCACTCATTTTGAACGACCTATTATTGTAATAAAAATGTTGTATACGATCATAACTTGGCGCAAACACTTGAGAGACTATTTACATAGAGTTACAGACGTTGGAAACAAAACTTGAGTCACAAGCAGAATTTTACTAGTAAAATGTTGAAAAGTGCCCTTAAACTTCAAAACGCTCTAGCTATTTACGGGGTAAAGATAATATATTAGCATAACTTCATTCATTTTTTAAGGAAATTTTTCGCTCTACAACTTTATTTCCCACGAGTTATCGTTAAAATCGAAGGGGAAAGAGTTAGAAGAGAAAGATTGACGAGATACCTGAACCACTGCCCCTTTTTATTCATTTTTACTTTCTCATGCAAAGAGAAAGTAACGTGATGGCGCGAAAATTCTATTTTAATGGATTTACACGTTTTGAGGTCCCCTGAGTCCAAAAAAGTGGTTTTTAAAAAATGTCCTGGAGCCTAAACTACTGGGCCGATTTTGACGAAATTTGGCATACATGTTCAGAAAAATCATACCCCGATGCGAAATCGAGAAATGAATTTTAGCTCTAAATTTGGGGGCGCTACCCCCCAAAAACTCTGAAAAAACATGAAAAAAAATTATTTCTCGAAAACGGATCCGACGATTTTGATGAAAAAATTATAAAATGCAGTCCATTTAAATACGAATTTAACTATATAAGCCTTTTTCCCGGGAAATATCTAGTTCCTGAGAAAATAGCTTAAAACGCGGACGGAGGGAGCCCGGGTTCGATTCCCCGCCCAGGAGAAGTTATTTTAATGATACATTTCGATGAAATGTTCAATAATAATTAAATGTACATACGAAAGCTAATAAATGGAAAACACTGGGCTATGTAATTATGAACTAGTATAAGAGAAAGTTTGTCTGAGTGGTCTAGGACCGATTTTTTAATATTCAACGGCTCATATCTCAAAAACGGTAAGACTTAGGTTGAAACAAGATGTATATGATTTGAAAGATAATTTTATCAGCTTTAATTTTGAATAGATTATTATTTTTTGTGCGACGTATCGTTTTCAAGATAAACGCCGAAAACTGAAAAATGTGACCTTTTGCCCCCCCTCCCCCCTCCCGCGGCGCCTGAAATCGATGGGACTTTATTAGGCGTTATTCAGGGGACCACCCCCTACACATTCCTGAAAAAATTGGAACTACATTATTTAATGCAAGATTCGCCGCCATTTTGAGCTAATTTGACTGGACTATCAACAAACTTCTGATTAAGTATTTTTTGCCAGTGAACCAGACTATAAACATATAAATACATCGAAAAGAGCATAATTATAAATATAACGTATTTTTTCAATAAAAATAATTATATATATTTTTTTTTTTTTTTCGAAATTTCCAAATCGTAGTATCTTTACTTTTGGTCAAAGAATGTTCAGGATTTTTTTAACTTTACATACGCGAGATAGAAGGAGGGGACACTTTTCACACCAACTTCAAATTCGCCTACGCTCGCCCTATCAAAGCTTATAACCAAAAAATTATATATATTTTTGTAATCAACTCGACGTACCCTTTCATATGTTCCTCACACGATCTCCAAAATAAAATATATATATTTTTTAACCTTAAGTTTTTTTTGAAAAATAATTTTTTTAAGTCACTATAATTTTAAAATGTGTGGGTAGGTACTATACACATATATGCCAAATTTCAATGTGATCGGACGACAGGTGAAGGCGTGAGAGCAGGCGACAGACGGACGGACGGACAGACAGATACACGCAGGAAAATATAAGGGTCCTTTGTTTTGCCTACGGACCCTAAAAAAGGTGTGGAGCTACACCTATAGTAGTGTTTAATATTAACACCTAGTAGTAGTAGTAGTTTATAACCAAGAAAGTGGTGGAGTTACTAGCATAACCTATAGAAGTTTATATATTAATACCTAGAGGTCGACCAAGAAGTCATGAACACGGGAAAAACTGAAAGCTTAGCTTCGTTTAAAGTCGGAACTTCCGAGTATTGCCGAAGTCAGTACAGTCGGGTGCTAAGACAATACCCATTTCTAGTTTGTATGCACAGTTATGTCAAATCTCACGAATAACAACGGGAAGGTTTCCAATCTGTTAGGTTTCCTGTTTTGTTTGTTTTTATCAGGGGTATCCAACTCCAGTATTCTAGAGGTGTAAGACCACTAGCGCTGGTCGGGCAGATGGCGGTTAAAATTGTAAACTACTTATGATCTTTTGACATTCCTCGAATTCTAAAATACAAACAAATACTGGTTGTCAGATATTTGTACTATTTTGTAAACAAACAAAATAAATAAAAACCAGCCTCGGTGGCTGTGTGAGATGCGCGATTGCTCCGAATTCGTAAGTTTCCGGGTTCGAATCTAGTAAACTGAGAAATTAATTTATAAATTTATTTCTGTGAATTAAGAAACTCAAAATATTTTGAATGGTGTAAAAGATTTAGTTACAATATTAACCGCCAAATTCCCGTGGAGCGGTAGTAGTCTAACACAGGTAGATAAAGAGGGGAGTTGGAAATATTTCCGTTTAAGGATTCTATGATCGCTGGTTTTTATACAGCACGAATTATAGTCACACCTGTCCTAAATCCAAATAAAATTCAGAAATAAAGAGAATGAAAAAAATAGATTAAGAAAGAAGAAAATCGATTTAGATTTAAAGAATATTATTATGAATAATCAATAAATAATAATATAAAGATATTATCGTACATTATTAGTGATTTCTTATCAGGTGCAGTGTTGCCTGTTGCAAAAAATATAAAAAAAAATATAGAAGTTATCAAAAATAAACTTATTAATAACAAAAGAACAACACTGTGTTTTTTGACAGTGGTCTATTTTATTAAAAACTGACTATACATGACACCAAAACAACGACACTAGCGCACTCCTCAGATTTCCATGACTTCTTGGTCGACCTTTAGTGGTTGTGTT
Organism: Gerris lacustris; assembly: GCA_951217055.1. Classification (NCBI taxonomy): domain Eukaryota; kingdom Metazoa; phylum Arthropoda; class Insecta; order Hemiptera; family Gerridae; genus Gerris; species Gerris lacustris. The sequence goes on along the minus strand of OX578277.1, from coordinate 105,568,136 downwards.
TTATAACCAAGAAAAAGGTTATGGTGCTACACCACAAACATTGCGTAAAGTTTGTGATGCTAAAACCTGCATAACCAGCCAGTTGTCTGCTTACTCTGCGGCTACACCGCTTTAAACCTGAATATAAAACGGAAGCAGCGTGCACTTTGGCCGCTCTCTTAAGGTGGGTTCATGGTTCATATCTAGCGGATCTTGGCGCGTATCCGGTTATATAGAATATAGATAGCAATATATTCATGAAGCCTTGGAGACGTAATCGCTGGTTTACCCCACACCGTTCAGTTGGGTTTCAGGTTATAAAAACCAATCAAAGCCTTTTGTTTTAAACTGTTGTGAAAGGATAATTTCCGCTGTTGAACGTTTTCTTGTGATATAACAGTGAACTTTTGAAACCGTTCAATTTACGCTGTTGTTCATAGCTATTCCTTTATTAAATTCTATAACAACTTAATTTCACTGCAAGTGCAAATGCATTAACAGTGTGAAGTATAGAGTACGATCTTTCACTGATTTCTTTGATTATTTTTATTGATATGTTTAATAGATATCTTTAAAGCAATTTCGTTTTTCTTTTAATGCGTTGGGGTAGAATAATATACCATTCAAACTAACTTTAAAAAACACAAAACTAGAATAAACAAATGATTTTGCACAAAAATATCGCAATAATTCTCTTCCTTGGAGTCTTGCAGTCAAATAGAAAATGAACAAAACAGTCATCACAGTAGTAATAATATATTCTTAAAATAGTACATTACGCGTCTAATGCGGAAAGTAGCATTTTGCAAGCGAATGTGAAGTTTGCACCCGAGCGACAGCGATGGTAGTAAAACCACACGAGCAAAGCAAAATGCAGTTTTCGCACGAGTTGCGTACCGTACTTTATCTACGATTGTGGATTTTAATAATAAATATAGAAAACAAATATTTAATAAACTTCCTTTATGTGTTTATGTATTTCTCTTTTGATTAAGATGACATTAATTCATCATTTAGTTGCATTTTGTGCCGAATTAATTATTTTTAAAGGCGTATAATTCTCCTCATTTTCTTTTATAATCACTTAAATCACTAATTATTTCTCTAAAAAACTCGATATAAACAGTTACTTTAATTAAACAGCAAATTAGAATGTAAACAAACTCGCTAATCGTGCGTTAAGGAGAAGAATTCCTCTTTTTTCCTACCTAGGGCGAAAACAAAGAGGAATTCTTCACCTCATAATGAAGGCGCTTGCGCAATAAATACTACTACGAAAAGAATCACTTTCTATGCATCTAAACAGAGATATAATGTAATCAATCGTAGATAAAATAATGTACAATGTAATTATTAAAATACAATTACTTCTTAAATTAAAAGAATTGGTTTAAGTTTAAAATAAAAAATAAAAAGAGGACTTGAAGTGAAGGTTTCATTCAGGTTTTAAAGCGGATCCGCTAAAAAGTTGCTTTGGAACCTACTTTTTGCGTATCCGCAGTAAGAAAGCCATAGATGAATCCGTATGCGCTGAGCTCCGCTAGCTGTGAACCCATCTATATTGTTAGATCTCAGATCGATAACACCTCTGATTTAAATTAAGTTGTTATTTCAAGTAAGGAGGTCTAAGGTTCGAAGCCAAGTTGAGGTAATTCGTTTTTACTTAGTCAAGTGTTTTTCTATTTTTTTTTCTAAATCCGCTTAAGGTTCTTAAAGAAACTTTACTTTAAAGTAGAACATTAAAGGGGTAAAAAAAAACAACTTAATACCCTCATCACTCAAGTTCCCACCTAGGCAAAAGCTTTTTTCTCACTTATTTCCGAGGAAATTTAAAGATCAAGTCCGAAGTCCGAAGCAGAAAAGCACTGGCTTACCAAGGGACCTCTTTTCCTCAAGTATTCAAGGATTCGGCCCTTCATGAACTTAGCATAAATCTGACGAATGGAATATTTAAGTAATCATAATATGAGTTTGAATTTTAATTTAAATAATTTTAACCAGTTATAAATTTACATCTTTAAGTAATTGACTTACTCGTATATTCTGGGGCTAAATACATTCAGAGGTAAATTTATGTATTATAATCATAATAAAGCCTTTCTTTGGTCCTTATAGAAACAGTTTTTAATTATTACACAATTTTAAGTACACAATTGGGGGGATCATTATTTAAACTTGTAGTATAATATAAATATGTCAATATATTTATCTCCAGTAGGGAGAAAAAGTTATGATTTTGGATTAGTTTAGAGGGACTAAAATAGGTTTTTTCTTCCCTGAACTCAAAAGTAGGGAGAAAAAGTAAAAGTAAGGCGAAAAAGTAAAAGTAGGACAAAAAAGTAAGGTTTGGAAACTCAATTATTTTATAAATAGTAGAAAATGAATGGCTAATGTAATGAAGTAGTTGAAATCAGGTTGGTGACACTGCTTTATCGACCTTGTTTATAACCTGCATCTAAATAACCTTCTGCTTGAGTTTAGTTCCAATTCTTATTTGTTTTTAAAATTGAATCTCTTATACAGTATCTGCTATTAAAAGTGTTAATAATTATTGTTATTTTATTAAAATAATAAATTTAATTTTAAGCTTTTGGTAGTATTCATACTACGGAAAGTTTGTAGAAATATTGAAAGCTTGGATTCGGGACTAGTTATCGGTTACGGCAGAGAAAAATCATTCTCCTGCGTAGCTTAGTTGGAAAGAGACACTAGAAATGTAGAGGCCCGTGGTTCAAGTCCCGGAGCTGGAGTCTATTTTTCTCTATCTGTCTCCCAGTGTTAATAATAATTATAATTTGATTTAAAATATAAAAATATATAAAAACAGCAATGGCTGAAAATGTGCCCTCGGCTGCGCCTCAGGAGCTAATTAGCGTTATTCCCGAGGCGCAGCCGAGGGAATCAAAATCTCTAATTCCCTCGGCTTCGCCTCGGGATTTAGGGACCATGGTTCCTTCGGCTTCGCCTCAAAAAACAACTTTTTCGCTCAGGGAATAATGGCTTACTTTACGCCCTAGGTGCATAAATAACTATTATATGACACATTTGTGAGGAATAAATTATTTTATTTTACATATATATTATAGGCACTACGAGTATGAAAGTATTGTAAAACCTATACATAATTATGACTAGAGAGGTTAAAAAGGAAACACAACAATATTGTCACCACAATTTTTTTTATAATTACAAGACGCGTTTCGACTTACATGTCATCTTCTTGCAATGGCTGAAGATGACATGTAAGTCAAAACGCGTCTTGTAATTATAAAAAAAAGTGTGGTGACAATATTGTTGTGTTTCTTTTTTAACCTCTCTAGTCACAATTATGAAGTGGTACCACAAAATCTCAGTCAAAACGACCAACTATTTGTAAAACCTACATTCTAATATATTTAATGGATATCAAAAGGAAAGAAAAAAGGAGACCTTTCCTACACAAATTATAATAACTATAACTAAATAAAAAAGTATAAGACGTTAACTGATATTACTTGTACAGGCGTTATTTTAGTCATTTCTCAACTTAGTTGGTGCAAACAGTACAACGTTATTTGTATTCGTAAAACTGAGGTGTGTAAGCTTCTCACCTTTAATCCTTAAATCTCCTACGCTGTGCCAGTCCACTTTGTCGAAAAACATTTTATTCTTCACTGGCCCATAACATCCCATGGTAACGGCTCGCCTTGCTTCACTCTTTTCTCTGGTGGAAAACTTGGCCCTACTCCTTCCAAATCGATACTGGCTTCACTCTGTGTGTACGTCTCTTTGATTTTTAACATAAATATATATGTTTTAGTTTTGGGATACAAAATAAATATCATGTCAGGAAGTAATAATAGGAGGTAGATCTGTTTTTTACTTGTATTCATTGTAGTACCATATTTCAAGATAGAAGTTTTTAAATTTTATATAAAATTATATCAGATCTCCTTGCGGACCAAATTGTAATCAAAATGGATTTGTGTTTAATAATTTCTGACCTTGAGATCGATCTGTCTACTATTTCAATTATTACACAAATGGTATATATACAGGTTTTCTCCACTTTATTGAAAAACATTGGAATGTCGATATTATGTGAATTCAATACCCAATAACATATCCATGAATTATTTTTAGGGTCCTTAGGCAAAACCCAGGACCCTTATATTTTCCTATGTGTGTCTGTGTCTATCTGTCCGTTCGTCCTTCTGTCGCCTGCTCGCGGCTACACCTTTTGCCCGATCATTTCAAATTTGGCATATATACGAAATGAAATGGCTCATATGTGTATAGTATCTACCAAAGCACCATAATACATTTTACCTACCACACATGTAGCAAATTAAAAAAAAATGATAGTAAAAAACTTAAAGGGTTTAAAAATAAATTTATTTTTGGTACAAGCTGAATAAAAAAAAAAAAAAAAAAAAAAAAAAAAAAAAAAATCGATTTCTTATTATTAACAAAATACTTTCGTAGTTTGTTTATGTGTTTTGAGAATATCAGACCCGATACGAAAGTTCAAAATAGACTTTTTAGCATTTTAAAAAGCACTATTTGTTGATAGTGCTTTTTAAGTCGAAATTGGAAATATTGGCGTAACTATTTGACCCCAATATAGAAAAAATATAGCATCTTTTTAGTGCTTTTTACTTTCTCATATAAAGAGAAAGTATTGTGATGGCGCAAAAATTTAATTTTGAGATTTTGATGGATTTACACGTTTTGAGGTCCCCTGAGTCCAAAAAAGTGGTTTTTAAAAAATGTCTGTCTGTCGTCTGTCTGTTGTCTGTCTGTCGTCTGTCTGTCGTCTGTCTGTCGTCTGTGCAGACGCCTGGAGCCCAAACTACTAAGCCGATTTTGACGAAATTTGGCATACATGTTTAGAAAAATCATACCCCTTGGCGAAATCGAGAAATGAATTTTAGCTCTAAATTTGGGGGCGCTACCCCCCAAAAACTCTGAAAAACATAAAAAAAAATTATTTCTCGAAAACGGTTCCGACGATTTTGATTAAAAAATTCTAAAATGTAGTCCATTTGAATACGAATCCAACAATATAAGCCGTTTTCCCGGGAAAAATCTAGTTCCTGAGATATTAGCTTAAAACGCGGACGGAGAGAGCCCGGGTTCGATTCCCCGCCCAGGAGAAGTTATTTTTATGATACATTTTGATGAAATGTTCAATAATATTTAAATGTACATTTGAAAACTAATAAATGGAAACACTGGGCTAAGTAATTATAAAATCGTATATGAGAAAGTTTGTCTGAGTTGTCTCGGACCGATTTTTTTTGTTCAAGTAGTACCTATTGCTACTACTTGAACAATACTGTGTTGCCTACGGATCCTTGCTGTGTGCTGACTAGCACACTCTTGACCTGATTATTTTTGCATGAAATGGAGAAAATAAGCATGCATTTTAATTTTATTAAATTGGAGTCAAATAAAAAAAGGTCCTTTTTTACTTTCTCATATAAGGAGAAAGTATTGTGATGGCGCGAAAATTAAATTTTGAGATTTTGATGGATTTACACGTTTTGAGGTCCCCTGAGTCCAATAAAGTGGTTTTTAAAAAATGTCTGTCTGTCGTCTGTCTGTCGTCTGTGCAGACGCCTGGAGCCTAAACTACTGGGCAGATTTTGACGAAATTTGGCATACATGTTCAGAAAAATCATACCCCGAGGCGAAATCGAGAAATGAATTTTAGCTCCAAATTTAGGGGCGCTGCTCCCCAAAAACTCTGAAAAAACGTGAAAAAAAATTATTTTTCGAAAACGGTTCCGACGATTTTGATTAAAAAATTCTAAATTATAGTCCATTTAAATACGAATCCAACGATATAAGCCGTTTTCCCGGGAAAAATCTAGTTCCTGAGAAAAAAGCTTATAACGCGGACCGAGAGAGCCCGGGTTCGATTCCCTGCCCGGGAGAAGTTATTTTTATAATAAATTTTAATGAAATGCACAATAATAATTAAATTTATATACGAAAACTAATAAATGGAAAACACTGGGCTAAATAATTATGAACTCGTGTATGAGAAAGTTTGTCTGAGTTGTCTCGGACCGATTTTTGATCAGAAGGTTGAAGTTAATATGACATCATCAGTAAACTAAGATCTTCTACCCAAATTTATTAAATTCTGAGAATTAGTTTAGTCTGAAGCTAAGCTCGGAAGCAAAATTTGTAGAGATATAGTCATAATTTTATATTTTGTAAATATTTAATGCTTATTGTCATATTAGGTAAATCCATGGTACATATAAAATTAACTTCACCATTCACTAGAGCTCCCCCCCTCCCTCTCAAAAAATAGCTTTAAATAAATCAATTACGTTCTATTTTATTAATTATAATCAATGCTAAACTCACGAATTAAATTTAAATTCTTGATTAATTGATTGGCACTAATTTGCATTAAAAGAGGAAATTTACATTTTCCAATAACTTAGATAATTAAATTTTGTTAGAACAATTATGATTATTTTATATTCATAATTAAATGAGACACTTTCTGATATAGCAAGATAATATTAAAATAGATAGACACAGAAAATAATATCATTTCAAATCGTAGCGTGGGACTAAATAAATTTTAATGTACAATTTTTCGTCTATTGATCAACAGAATACAGAGGGAACGTTGTTAACATTATTTAATTATTTTTATTTTATTTTTTTTATTGTTGTTTTAGTCCCGTTCAACAGCTTATTAGGTCATTACATTATTTAATTATTGTTTTAAGCTTTCTTTTCTTTTAACTTAATTGTAAATAGTCTACCAATTATTGTGTAACCTAGCTTCCTGCGAGCTATTTCGTATAAAAAAAATAATGATGATGAAAAGTATTGATTTTACGCTTTTAAAACCAATTATTGTCAAGTTTATTTCATTTTACCCCTCCCCGGATATTTTAATCTTTCAAAAATTTTTTATCTATCAATTTATCAAAAGTTAAAGAGCGCATAGGGTTCAAATTAATCTGGAGATATCTGCGGGTTACTTTCAATAAACTATAGAAGTTATATACAAATCTGATAAGTACTTTTGAAGCTATAAGTGTAAGTAATAATACATTACGCGACTAGTGCGGAAAGTAGCATTTTGCATGCGAGTGTGGAGTTTGTACCCGAGCGACAGCGAGGGTAGTAAGATTACACGAGCAAAGAAAAATGCCGTTTTCGCACGAGTTGCGTACCGTACTTTATCTACGATTCTTGGATTTTAATCATAAATACCGAAAAAAAATTAATAAACTTTCTGTATGTAAGTTCATCTCTTTTGATAAAGATGACATTAATTCTTTAGTTGTATTTTGTGCCGAATTAATTATTTCAGGAGGCGTATAATTCTCCTCATTTTCGTCATAATCACTTAAATCATCATTTTGTTTATTGGTGTTTAAATCATCATTGTTGCTCATTGTTTTTCATTAAAAACTCGATATAAACAGTTTCTTTAATTAAACAAACAGAAAATTAGTTTTGTTTGGTGTAAACAAACTCGCTAATCGTGCGTTATGGTGAAAAATTCTTCTTTTTTACCGCCCTAGGGCAGAAAAAAAGGAATTATAAAAATTTGCTTGCGCAATGAATACAAGTGCGCAAAGAATCACTTTCTACGCATCTAAAAAGAGATACAATGTTTATATTTTGTATCAATCGTAGATAAATGTATTTTTGAGCGCATGTGGAAGAGAGACAAATAAGTGCAGAAGGTTGTAACTTATATACGACTTTTAATGGCCAAATTATGACCTACTATCTAAATTTCATTAAAAATAGGGCGAGTAGTTTTTAAGATATATTGGTTAACAAAATCGAGTGACAGACAGACAGACTAGACACGGAACCAAAAATGTTCCCGGAAATCTGAAACAGATTTCTTTCTTATAATTGATGAAATCGGAGACAAAAAATGTTCATTGTTCAGAACGATCATATATAGCTTCCGTTACCTTCGGTAAGCCTGGAAGCAAAATCATACTATACGTAGATAATTTATAGTTGTTTTATCGTAAATTATCATAAGGGTTTCATACAAGGGGAGTTGAGAGATAGCAAAGAGATCCGTATAATTATAGGGTCGAAACAAAACCGAGTGAAAATTGATAATGGCCAAAAACAGCAATAAAGCATTAGCAAAATTAGCCCTTGAAGGCATTTGTTTAATGTTCTGTGTAAGCATCTGCTCGTAGTACTCTGAAACAGGAGAAGGACAATGATTATAGTAATTAATTTTAACTAGTTTTCTCTTCTGATAAAATATAATTTCTTTATATTTAGCATAATCATAAAATAATTCCAACCTTCAACCAATGATTAGTAATTTAGATGATGGTCTGCTAAAGCAGTTAAAGAGTTGTTTGGTTCTTTTATAAATGGCACGATTTTTTTTTTTTTTTTTTTTTTTGTTTTTGGCAGAGGCAACCATGTAATGTGAACTATCAGTGGGAAAGAATAGAATGTAGATAAATATGTCACAACTTTGGTAGTTATTGAAAAAATCCCAATGGATTTTGGATTTAAATCACGACTGATATAGTAAATTGTGTAACTAGTGCGCAAAGTGGCACTTTGCTGCACTCGAGAGAAATATTTACACACGTGCCGCAGGCGAGGGCGGAATGGTTTCTCGAGTGCAGCAAAAACACTTTAAGCTCGAGTTGCACATTACATTTTTCCTACAGTTAATTTTTAATCTGTAAATAAAATATAAAATAATTTCAAGATAAAAAAATATACTATGTTTTTAAATTTTCTGTTAAATCGTATGTAATGTTGATAATATAATTGTTATTGTTATATAATATATAATGTTATTGAAAAAAAAAAAAAAGTTACGAATGTATTTACTTCACATAAATGACAATCATCTAGAGAGCTGATCTTAAACCTGTAAAAGGACAATTCTTTGTACAACGGATCTCCCCAACACCAAATCTAAAGCGTGTCGATATATTTGAAATAATATAAATAATACAATCGATAAATAATATAATCAATATTTCCTGTTTTGCTGTCATTCAATGTTTATCTATCACAAATTGAAGATTGCGTAAATATGGGATATGGCAAAACAAATAAAATAACTTGCGGATTTTTTCCGTACTACGAAGTTTGCTGAAAACCAATTAAATTCTGCTGAAATATGGCTAAAAGTATTAAAATAATGCATTATCATCGTGTTCTGAGCTATGCTAAAAGTTTCAAATGTCTAGATATTCGGGAAGTTAGTTAGAAATCGATTGCCAGATTTGTACCGGACAAACAAACAAACAAACAAGAAAGCAAGCTAATAAAAACGTAGTAATATAAAATGTGTTCATCAGCATAAGGTTTTACAATATCCACTAAACCAGCTGTTCTGTTTATAGCCAGTGTTGCATATTTTTGCCTGATTCAACAAACCTGCCCAAGCGCTATTATTATTTTTTTCATTTTAACACTTACTCGTCACATTTATTTCTTTTATTTAGATTGTCTAACTTTACTTTTTTATATTTAATACACAGTGTTTAAATCATGTAGTTAAAAAATAATCATTATTGTTATTATTACTATTATTGTTATTATTACTAGTATTGTTATTGTTAATTTCGATTATTGAATCTTTGTTTAGATTTAAGTTCTTTATGTTCGTGAGTTGGAACACTGAAGTTTATATTATAAGGAGTATCTTTCTGGAGTTTACACTTAATATTTCCAAGATGGCGGCCAATATAGCGGGCGACAAAAATAGTATTTAGTCACCCTGACATGTTATACATCAATTTAAAGGTCTTGAAGTGTAGAAAAAGAATATGCAACTATTAAAAATTTCCACTTAATAATTTTTACTTAATCGTACAGAAACCGGTGATTATCGCCTCGCGTACTTACGTGAAGTGCGCATTACTTGTTTATTTTTGCGTCACTTTCTATTAACCTCTCTGGTCATAATTACTTAGTTTTAAAACTCATTTTTATTCTACTTACAGACATAGACTAAACTATAACTTAAACAAAATACATATTAACTTTAACAGCAGCATCAAAACTTAACTAAATATTCTTCTGAACAAAATCTAACATTATATCTTATCTGAGTTTAACTTTCTTATTCAGTTTGAACATTGTTTTGTTTCAAGATTCGACACAAATTCTAAAGCAATTCAGTGGAGAAATTCACTAAGCATAATGTAATTGTAAGTTAAAGGAAACATGACTAGAACCTCTTTGACATCTCAACTTCACAACAATCATAATAAAGTCAAGTTTAATAATTTAACCTAATTTTGATTGTTTATCCTAACTAAGCATTAATTTAATAATAAATTCAAGCTATAAACTTAGACGTAATTTTGGCAGTATTATAATATTGAAAAGTTGCTTGGTTCATTAAGATACAATTTAGATTTGTCTTAAATACGTTTTGTAAGTTGAATATAATTTACTTTAATTTTTCATTAAACCCAAGGTGTTATAAAACCCATTATATAGGGCGTCCCAATTAACGCAAGATTTGAATTAATTAGAAAACACAGTTTTTAGTCTTTAAGTTGTTAGTTTCTTTTATTGAATCATAATGTAAATAGCATAAGGTTATTAATGGAATAACACAACGCCCATATGACCTCCAGCGCTTTGCTGGCACATATGCACTCTTTTGTCGAAATTCTCCATGACCATTTAGCTTAAATGTGGCTGAATTTCGTGAATACAGCGTTTAATTTCCTAACCTTAGGACTCCTGTAATGCATGGGTGTAATTGTGGGCTTATTGACATAGACCTTTGACTTCAAATAACCCCATAATAATTAATATAAAAATGCAATTTTTCAAAACTGGTCTTATTTTCAATTTTTTTTTTTTCCCCTGTATTCTTTACCTTAGTTGTATCTATGTGCAAAATGTGGAGAAGATTAAATGACGGGAAGTGGTTCAAAATTGGGGTAATAGGTGTGCGATGAAACTTAAAAAGCAAATAAAATTGACGCCATTTTTTTTTTTTTTTTTGTTTCTGTATTCTTAAACTTAGTTGTATATTTGTGCAAAATTTGGGGAAGATTGAATCACGGGAAGTGGTTCAAAATTAGGGAAACGGAAATGTGCGATGAAACTTACAAAGCAAAGTAATATAAGACCAGTAAAAAGAAATCTAATGGTGTTAAATCACACGATCTAGGGGGTTAAATTAAATAAATACATTAAATTGGTTAAATTCAATTAAATAAATTTATCGTGTCAAATCACGATCAATAATAGAAAACGTTGCTTTATCGTGTAACGCTCCTTTTTTACTAACCCTAAACTCTCAGTTGTCAAATTGTTTTTTTTTCAGGTTTGCCAACAATTTACTACACAAATGGCGGCAAATTAAAAATCTTGCGTTAATTTTAGGACACCCTATATATAATAACGTTAGCGTTGCTTTCAGTCTGTAAAGTACAGACGTGGATCAAAGTAATATTTACATCATTATTATTGTTACAAATGTACAAAGCTTCGATTTTTTGGTCTCCTAATAGAATAAAAGCCCTCAAACATGGTGTTAAATCACAACTTGGGTTGGTCTTCCAATCAATTTTCAGATTTGATGAACTTATTGATAAAATATAAACACACCGTATATTTTTGTGAGCGTGGTCATATATTTTACAAATCTGTTGAACTGTGTATGAGCGTGTTGAAGAACTTTGATACCAAAGAAGGAAAATCACATTGTCCACCAAAATGAGTGGAACATGGCCGCTCTCTACGGGTTTTGTTATTCGTGTATTTAAGGGACCTTTAAACGTTTTGATGGCTCAAACGTAAAATACTTTTTAAAAATACTAATTTTACGTAAAATTGAAAAGGGGTAATTCGGCCTCTTCCTAATTCTCGACAATTTTGTATAAAGTATGTCGAACAAGGGTAAATTTGCACTTGAGCACCCACTTATTTATAATTGTCCGATTGACTTCGGGTTTTTTTTAAACTGTTCCTTTTTACATTTTATTTACCATGTACCGTGTCGATAAAATCAATAGTTTATTTTTAAAAAAATATATAAAATATCCACTCACGTACATACGGGAAATGTTGGGAAAATAGGGGTTTTTAAGGGTGGGGGATTCACTCAAGATAGCTTAAAACATCAAAACTGGTGGTATAAATACGTAAAACAAAATAATAGCAACATAAAATTATAGAATATTATAAATAATTTAATGCATATTGTATAATTGTGATGGCGCGATGTTATAACTCATCATGTAAACAAAACAATTCTTCGGATTCTTCTTTAAAATGAAGAATAATTTGTGTTTTTTTAAATCCAGCAGACAAGAACACTCGCATACATACGCTATTCCCAGACATTGTACAATTGATATGATTAATCGATTATTACTTGTAGATCGATATTTACATATCAATAAAGAGCACACTTTTATATACAAAAGTGTGATGTTCCTTAGTCCCAATGTACAGTAGACTAAATATCCCTTTTTCTTAATATTCATTAAGACAAAGGAATATAAAGAGGAGAGTTTATTGCCCTTAATCATCTAACAATCTTTTAGACTAAGGGATATCCAGTTCTATGTGTTTTGGGACTAAGGAACATCACACTTTTGTATACAAAAGTGTGATGTTCCTTAGTCCCAATGTACATTAGGCTGAATATCCCTTTGTCTTAATAGTCATTAAGACAAAGGAATATAAAGAGGAGAGTTTATTGCCCTTAATCATCAAACAATCTTTTAGACTAAGGGATATCCAGTTCTATGTGTTTTGGGACTAAGTAACATCACACTTTTGTATACAAAAGTGTGATGTTCCTTAGTCCCAATGTACATTAGGCTGAATATCCCTTTGTCTTAATAGTCATTAAGACAAAGGAATATAAAGAGGAGAGTTTATTGCCCTTAATCATCAAACAATCTTTTAGACTAAGGGATATCCAGTTCAATGTGTTTTGGGACTAAGGAACATCACACTTTTGTATACAAAAGTGTGATGTTCCTTAGTCCCAATGTACATTAGGCTGAATATCCCTTTGTCTTAATAGTCATTAAGACAAAGGAATATAAAGAGGAGAGTTTATTTCCCTTAATCATCAAACAATCTTTTAGACTAAGGGATATCCAGTTCAATGTGTTTTGGGACTAAGGAACATCACACTTTTGTATACAAAAGTGTGATGTTCCTTAGTCCCAATGTACATTAGGCTGAATATCCCTTTGTCTTAATAGTCATTAAGACAAAGGAATATAAAGAGGAGAGTTTATTGCCCTTAACCATCAAACAATCTTTTAGACTAAGGGATATCCAGTTCTATGTGTTTTGGGACTAAGGAACATCACACTTTTGTATACAAAAGTGTGATGTTCCTTAGTCCCAATGTACATTAGACTGAATATCCCTTTGTCTTAATAGGCATTAAGACAAAGGAATTTAAATAGGAAAGTTTATTACCCTTAATCTAACAATACATTAGGACTATCTTTATATATGTTCTTTAGGACGAAGGAACATCACACTTTTGTATAAAAAAGTGCTGAAGATTTGAGCATAAGGAGTGTGACAGAGCATAAAGAGAAACAGAAGGAGAATTCTTGATGTGACGAGTCTTAAATGTACCGCTACAAACCTGATGACTCTTTGAACACACGTTTCGATATCGATATATATTCTCCTATTATATCGATAGTCACTGTTATCTTATCTACTAATAACATTGTATATAATGGCCGACGAAGATTTTTTGAGTGTTTTAACGATGTATTTTTTTCATTATAAAACATTTATTTACGGAGAATACTGTATTTTTTTATAATTGGCATCCAATTTCAAGGTTTTTAGCTATCCTGAGTGAATCCCCCACCCTTAAAAACCCCTATTTTCCCAACATTTCCCGTATGTACGTGAGTGGATATTTTATATATTTTTTTAAAAATAAACTATTGATTTTATCGACACGGTACATGGTAAATAGTTGTTAAAATGTAAAAAGGAACAGTTTAAAATAAACCCGAAGTCAATCGGACAATTATAAATAAGTGGGTGCTCAAGTGCAAATTTACCCAAACAAGAACTAAATTTTCGATTAATTGTAATGTAATATTTTTAAAGTTGAATCACTTCTTCTGCAGTGACATAAATTGGATGATTTAGTCAGCTGTTAGCTGATTGAAGTATATTATTATTACACCATGTTATTTTATTATCGTTTAGACGATGATTAGAGATAATGTACTATAGTTATGTTGAGTACATAAACTTTATTAACTATATGATAACACAATAGACTTTACTATATAAATGACAGCCCAGTGTGTATAGCTATTATTACATCATAAATTGATGAAGAATGTAATGTGCTTTTAAATTCATACTTGCTTACATTTAATATGGAAAAGAACTACGGTGTTTACGTAAAAGTACCCATACATTTTATAAAATTTGTCTTCTAAAAACCCATAAAACTTGCATATAAAAGATTAACCATTAAACTTCTATCAACTTAAAATTTTCTCCTTATACTTTTAAAATCATATATAAAGATTAATAACACCTTAAGTTTAGTGTTGGTTATAAAATATGAAAAATTTTTTTTTTTTCTTTTTGCAAGTAATATCAAAATGAATAAATCAATTTATTTATGTTACATAATTTAAGGATATATGCGATAAATATATTTTTATGAAGCTTTTCTGTGTATTACATAGCCACGAGTTGCTTCTATTCTTAACTGAGTTCAGTAAGACCCGGTAATCTGGACGAAGTCAGGCACAGGGTCGTCCGGATTAGCGGGATTTCCGAATTACCAAGGTTTTTAAAAAATAATGTTAAACTATATTCTATGGATGGTTACTGTATTTGTATTTAAATATTACCTATATCATATGTATGCATAAAATTAGTGTACAGCATGAGCGTGATTGAAGCGAGCGTAGCGAGCTTCCTACATTCAACGAAATATGCTCCGTGTCTGTCTGTCTGTCTGTCTGTCAGTAACGTTCACGCGTGTGACGATAACTTGAGTAAAAGTTGACCGATTTAGTTTAAATTTGGTATACATGATCCTCTTACTAATACTCAGGCTAAGTTCGTTGGACAGCGTGATCCGTCCAAGAGTTCGCGCGCAACACTCGCGTAAACGAGAGGTACAAAAATTAAATTGGAATTTCAGGACGGGAAAAGATTCTATCATCATCTATTCGATGAGACGAACATTTTTTTCAAATAACATTTTTTACTAAAACCAACAGCGACACCGCTATGACTTAATAAAGATCGCTAAAACTATTAAAGCGGACCTAAACGTTTATAATAGAGAAAACAACCTTTTTACCGATATCTTACGTTCTAACGTAACGATTTTAATAAAACTTCATATACACCATCTAATGCACAATTGAAACAGGTATGCAAAATTTCAACTTGATACAAGCAAAATTCTTTGCGTAGTGACGAGATACATTTATAATAATTGTTTAAAAGCTACCGCGGGTGGTGAAGTTTGTTATAGTCGTTTAGTGTATAGGTTTGTTTAGGAAGTAAAGCTTTGTACCGAGTACCCCCACTCTTCCCCACACTACCCTCTTCCACTTATCTTCAACTATGACATTCATCATGATTAATAAATTTCAATATTCAGTATTTCATTGCAATACGCTCGCTTCAATGATAGAGCCACGCGATGCCTAGTATAATATTACATATATGTAGGATGTAGGACCTACATTGTAGGTGAATGAACGTACATATAATATGTACATTCCTATCATTTACCTAATAAAAAATCGCCTGGAGAGAATGATTTGGCGCTGTTTCAAATTTTGCTCTTCAGCCCATTGAAGTCAAGTGTTGAGTGCCATCATTACCCCAGAATTACATTTTTTTTAAAGCATTAAGAGGATAAACGTCATCTTTATCATCATTTTCATCTTCTGCTGTTACAGTGCTTGTACTTATTAGCGAGTGGCGTTGTCTCGTCATGACCTAAGGCTAGAAGAGAAATCGACTTCCGCTTTAGTACCTACCCACAATACCTACGATAAACATGCTTTTATAAATTTCATTGTTTCTGCCTTCCATTCACCATGGACCGTCCGGATTACCGAGGGTTCAGTATTACCTTTTGTCTGGATTATCGGGGTCCTACTGTATATTGTCACAGCGTTTCCCAACCCTGTGGCCATGACTCGCGACCGAATATAGGGTCGCGAAAAATCTTTGAAATTATACACAAAAATAAAAAAATAGACTGTCAATTGGTGTGGCACATAGCTTCCTCGCATCCTATTCACGTGCTGTATTGGTTTTATGCTTTTTTACAAGCCATTATTGTCTAATTTGTTTAATTGTTTCCCGGATTTTTAATCTGTCAAAATGGTTTTAATTATTTACATGAATTAAAGTATCAATTTAGCAAAAGTTAAAGAGCGCAGATGGTTCAAATTAATCTTGGGATATCTGCGGGTTACTTTCGATAAACTGTACAAGTTTCATACAAATCAGATCAGTACTTTTGAAGCTATATAGGTGTAAATAGATGTATGTTTGTGCGCATGTGGAAGAGAAAAAATAAGCGCATAAGGTTGAAACTTATATGGGACCAACACCAACAATGGGCTAATTATGACCTACCATCTAAATTTCATTAATATCGGACGTGCAGTTTTTAAGATATGTTGGTTCGCAAAAATCGAACGACAGACCGACAGACTGACGGACCGACAGACCGACAGACAGACACGGAACC
This sequence comes from Gerris lacustris, assembly GCA_951217055.1. NCBI lineage: Eukaryota > Metazoa > Arthropoda > Insecta > Hemiptera > Gerridae > Gerris > Gerris lacustris. Next base: position 105,551,434 of record OX578277.1, on the reverse strand, counting down.
AAAAATGTTCTCTGATGTCTGAAACGGATTTTCTGTCTTGGAATTTTTGAAATCGGAGACCTAAATATTTTTCTTTCTTTAGAACGATCACATAGCTTCCGTTACCTTCGGTAAGCTCGGAAGCAATATAAATTTAATTTTACAAAGTAAAAATAATAAGATTATATAGATAAAATCATAACGAATAAAGAATACTTGAAAGGTTGCTATAAAAATAAAGTGACAGAATAAGGGGTTTGGCAACGAAGAGTAAAGAAACTTCCTAGAAGCTTTTAATCTCTTTTCTTCAAACTTCCGACCTTTTAAGCCTACCAATGAGAGTTAGAGTTCAGGAAGGTGCTTTGTATGTAATATAATACAAAACTGATGTAAAAATTAAATATTTTCATTTACCGAATTAAGACGATGAGTGTGCTCGGTTTTTTAAAAAAGAAAAAATAATAATAATCATTAAATTTAAATTAATCAGCTACAGTCCCTCCTCCCTAATCCAGTAATGATTTTAGTAGAATTCTGGCTTTTGGGACCATGTATATCCCTGCAATCATTAGAGTATGCAGTACTCTATATTCAAGGTAGGGTCGCGAAAATGTTAAGGAAAAATGTATAGGGTCGCAGCATCTAGGTTGGGAAACGCTGACTGTAATTAACATAATAAAAATTTAAAAAAGTAATTAACTAAAAATAGAAATACATAATATATTATGACATTAACTTCGTGGTGCTATACAATTACATAATATATATACAGGGTGGTCCAAAAGCCCCCCCCCCCCCCCCCCCCCCTCTTAACTATTGAACGGTTTGAGCCTTGAGCTAAATTGGGGAATCCGTACATAGTAAAGAGAAGTTTTTTTTCATGCAATCGCGCATTAGGGGCAATTTCATGCAAATTTCATGCAAACACACACTTTGCCCCCAGACCACCCAACTTCAACATTTCAAATTGTGTGAGAGTACATTTTTTTTTACAGCAGTTGTGGATTCTATACGGTAAAAAATAAGAATATTTTACTTTAAACTTCTATCCCCAAAATTTTCCTCCCTATATGGGGCAAAATTAAAAAAATGGTAAATTTCAGTGCCTAGGGTCAAAATGGGTGGTTGCCCCTAGTATGTGAGTGGATGAATACACACTTCCCTTTACATGGTACAGATCCTCCACGTTCCATTAATTTATTCGGAACCGTTTAGATTTTATAACGATATAAGTGTTTTTATAAGTATTTTACTATTTTCGGAAGGGTTATTTTGCTATCTTTGCCCCCCTCCCCCCCCTATAGGGGGCAAAATATTGGAGATATACCAAAAAGTTACAAGTAAAATTTTATTATTTTTCACGCTATCAAAAATATACACTCCAATTTCAAATTTTGGAGTTAGGTGGCCTTGGGGCAACATTGGGGTTGCTCCTAGTGCGCGATTACATGAAAATAAACTTCCCTTTACATGGTAAGGTTCCCCCAAGTTTCATTAATTTATCTCAAACCGTTCAAAAGTTGAGGGAGGGAGAGACTATTGGACCCTGTATAATTTGGGAGGGGGGGGGGGGGGTACTGGTGTCTCTGTATCAGCTGTACAAACCATATATGATTGACATACGCATCTAGTTAGTTACCACTTAATATTAGTAGCTATACCCATTAATAGCGATACTGGGTGAACATGGAGAGGTGGTGTTCCAGGTACCGTGAATGAAACCCAGATCTGTGCAACCAATCTTGGATTGGGACATCTGCATGGTACTTTTGACGAGCCATCAAAATTTCATAAAAATAAAATAGGTTCTTTTGATGATATAGGGGTAAATAAATGTATGTTTGTGCGCATGTGGAAGAGAAACAAATAGGCGCAGAAGTTTGAAACTTATATGGGACCAACACTGGGCTAATTATGACCTACCATCCAAATTTCATTAACACCGGACGTGTAGTTTTTAGGAAATGTTGCGCAAAAAAAAAAAAAAAAATGAGCGACAGAGTGGCAGACAGACACGGAATCAAAAATGTTCCTTAATGACTGAAACGGATTTCTGTCTTGGAATTTTTTAAATCGGAAACATAATATTGTTTTTCTTCAAAACGATCACATAGCTTCCATTACCTTCGGTAAGCTAGGAAGCAAAGATAAAAAAATGAGACTACTTACAGCTTATTTATTGCAAGCCTTAACGTGGGCGCAAATTTAGACGCAGGACAGGGCAGGTAAGTACTACACCAGACGTGGCCTATTGGCGCTAGTTGAAATGGCGTTTAAATTCGCGCGGACTCATATACAGTGTGTCCCCGGATCGACGCATGAATAGGTGAAAAATACTAAAAATTTTTGAATTAAAATTCCATCTTCTGGGGTTCAGCCCTGGTTGGATAGAAACTAATTTATGTCATAAATTAAGTTTCGAAAAATCACGTATGTCTTGAAAATTTACAAAAAAGATATTTTTCCCACTAGTATAGTGCTCCTTCTCTAGGAGATACGACAAAATGTTATTAGAAAAAGTTGTTCAGAGAGAAAAACTGAGTAAGAATACAAAATTTTAAAACGCTTCGCGTTTACTTACTTTGCTATATTGCATTATTTACCACACCATTATGCCTATTTTGCTGTTAAAAATAGTAAAAAATTATAATTTTAGTGATTTTTTCTGTGCCATAAAATTGGCTTTAAATTTCGAAAATACCACAATGAATATTACTATCTTAGTACAAAATGAAATTTAATCGTGAATTATTTGTTTTATTATTTATTATTCTTATTTCTTATAATAAATATTTAAATTTCTTAAGACGAATGAAAGTAAACAAAATGTTTTGCACTTGCATAATTTATCAATTTTGTAAGATTTTTTCCTCACGAATTTTTTTAATATCTTCAACAATTCAAAAAAATCACAGGGAAGTACTTGCGTCCAAGTACTTATTAGGGTTTTGTAGATGAGTAAGCATACCCGTTATGTAATTATGATTTTTTTGTCTTCGATCTCAAGGGTCCCGGGTTCGATCCCCCGGGGGGTCACAATGTTTTTTATCTGTAATAAAGACAAGATAAATTACATTTTTCAGGAAATTTGCATCGCCCCACCATAAGGTATAACCATGAATTATTTTGAAATTTTAGGACCAGCCGTTATATAGTGGTTGGGGGGGGGGGGGAATGTTTTTTGGGTATATTTTGATTTATTTAACCAATAAGAAATGTAAAATTTAAAAAAGCATATATATATATTTGTGTCCTACTTTTCAGCAGCTTTTATTTGATACCCAACTCAACATTTTCAAAAAATAAAATTTTGGGCGCACTTCACTTTTTCGCGCCCAAAATTGGCAATTTTTGACAATTTAGGATGAACTCCCGGAATTTTCATCGCGCCACATTAAGGTATTAGCATGAATTATTTCGAAATTTTAGCACCAGCCGATCTATAGTGGTTGGGGGGGGGGGATTTTTTTTTGGGTATATTTTGATTTTTTAACCAATAAGAAACGCAAAATTCAAAAAAGCATATATATATTTGTGTCCTACTCTTCAGCAGCTTTCATTTGATACCCCACTCAAAAATTTAAAAAAATTTTGAGTTTATCACATTTTTTCGAATTGCGCATATGCGCATATCAAATTTTGAACTTCTATATAATTTTCCTGTGGTTGGGTCAAAAAGTTGCACCAGTGTTTTAAATTTCAGCACTTTCGCTTAAACGGTTCGGGCCCTATGAACCAAAGAGCGACGGACGGACGGACACATCACCCTCGGCATAAGGGTTTTGAGAAGTATCTACAAAACCCTAAAAATGGTAATAATGTAATATATCAAAGTAGGCGGAGCCTTTTAAAATGTTTGTATTCTTACTCAGTTTTCTTATTCTAAACAACTTATTCTAATAACATTTTGTCGTATCTCCTATAGAGAAGGAGCACTTTACT